>CM077652.1:5010908-5268408 GCA_039707465.1 Rhabdophis nuchalis
CCATCCATCCATCCATCCATATCCTATCACACTCATCCATCCATCCATCCATCCTCCTTATCCCTATCCCATCCACAGCCATACATGTGATACCATCCATCCATCCATCCATCTCCCTTATCCCTATCCCTATCCCCATCCATCCATCCTCATCCATCCATCCATCCATCCATCTGCCTTATCCCTATCCCTATCCCATCCATCCATCCATCTTTCCCTATCCCATCATCCATCCATCCATCCATCCATCTCCTTATCCCTATCCCTATCCCATCCATCCATCCATCCATCCATCTCCTTATCCCTATCCCTATCCCATCCATCCATCCATCCATTCCATCCTCCATCTCCTTATCCCTATCCCTATCCATCCATCCAGCCATCTCCTCTATCCCTATCCCATCCCATCCATCCATCCATCCATCCATGCTCATTCCTTATCCCTATCCCATCCCTATCCATCCATCCATCCATCCATCCATCCATCCATCCATCCATCCATCCATCCATCTCCTTATCCCTATCCCTATCCCATCCATCCATCCATCCATCCATCCATCCATCTCCTTATCCCTATCCCTATCCCATCCATCCATCCATCCATCCATCTCCTTATCCCTATCCCTATCCATCCATCCATCCATCCATCCATCCATCATCTCCTTATCCCTATCCCTATCCTCCATCCATCCATCCATCCATCCATCCATCCATCTCCTTATCCCTATCCCATCCATCCATCCATCCATCCATCCATCCATCTCCTTATCCCTATCCATATCCCATCCATCCATCCATCCATCCATCTCCTTATCCTATCCCTATCCCTAGCCTCATCCATCCATCCATCATCCATTCCTTATCCCTATCCCTATCCCATCCATCCATCCATCCATCTGCTTATCCCTATCCCTATCCCATCCATCCATTCATCCATCCATCCATCCATCCCCATCCTTATCCCTATCCCTATCCCTATCCCTATCCCATCCATCCATCCATCCATCCATCCATCCATCTCCTTATCCCTATCCCTATCCCATCCATCCATCCATCCATCTCCTTATCCCTATCCCATCCATCCATCCATCCATCTCCTTATCCCTATCCTACCCCATCCATCCATCATCCATCCATCCATCCATCTCCTTATCCCTATCCCTATCCCATCCATCCATCCATCCCATCCATCTCCTTATCCCTATCCCATCCATCCATCCCATCCATCCATCCATCCATCTCCTTATCCCTATCCCTATCCCATCCATCCATCCATCCATCCATCATCCACCATCCATTCCATCTCCTTATCCCTATCCCTATCCCATCCATCCATCCATCTCCTTATCCCATCCTCCCATCCCATCCATCCATCTCCTTATCCCATCCATCCATCCATCCATCCATCCATCCATCCATCTCTTATCCCTATCCCTATCCCAATCCATCCATCCATCCATCATCCATCCATCCATCATCCATCCTATCCCTATCCCTATCCATCCATCCATCCATCCATCCATCCATCTCCTTATCCCTATCCCTATCCCATCATCCATCCATCCATCCATCCATCTCCTATCCCTATCCCATCCATCCATCCATCCATCCATCTCCTTATCCCTATCCCTATCCCATCCATCATCCATCCATCCATCCATCCATCCATCCATCCATCTCCTTATCCCTATCCCTATCCATCCATCCATCCATCCATCCATCTCCTTATCCCTATCCCTATCCCATCCTCATCCATCCATCCATCTCCTTATCCTATCCCTATCCCTATTCCTATCCCATCCATCCATCCATCCATCCATCCATCCATCCATCTCCTTATCCCTATCCCTATCCATTCATCCATCATCCATCATCCATCCATCCATCCTCCTTATCCCTATCATCCATCCATCCATCCATCCATCCATCCATCCATCCATCTCCTTATCCCTATCCCTATCCCTATCCCTATCCCATCCCATCCCATCCATCCATATCCATCCATCCATCTCCTTATCCCTATCCCTATCCATCCATCCATCCATCCATCCATCATCCATCCATCCATCTCCTTATCCCTATCCCATCCATCCATCCATCCATCATCCATCCATCCATCCATCTCCTTATCCCTATCCCTATCCCATCCATCCATCCATCCATCCATCTCCTTATCCCTATCCCTATCCATCCATCCATCCATCATCATCATCCATCCACCCTATCCCATCCATCCATCCATCCGTCCATCTCCTATCCCTATCCCTATCCCATCCATCCATCCATCTCCTTATCCCTTCCCTATCCCATCCATCCATCCATCCATCTCCTTATCCCTATCCCTATCCATTCATCCATCCATCCATCATCCATCCATCCATCCATCTCCTTATCCCTATCCATCCATCCATCCATCCATCCATCCATCCATCCATCCATCCCTTATCCCTACCCTATCCCTATCCCTATCCCATCCATCCATCCATCCATCCATCCATCCATCCATTCATCTCTTATCCCTATCCCTATCCATCCATCCATCCATCCGTCATCCCATCCATCCATCCATCTCCTTATCCCTATCCCATCCATCCATCCATCCATCCATCCATCATCCATCCATCCATCCATCTCCTTATCCCTATCCCTATCCATCCATCCATCCATCCATCTCCTTATCCCTATCCCTATCCCATCCATCCATCCACCCGTCCATCTCCTTATCCCTATCCCTATCCCATCCATCCATCCATCTGCTTATCCCATCCCTATCCCATCCATCCATCATCCATCCATCCATCCACATCCATCTCCTTATCCCTATCCCTATCCCTATCCCATCCATCCATCCATCATCCCATCCATCCATCCATCCATCTCCTTATCCCTATCCCTATCCATCCATCCATCCATCCATCCATCTCCTTATCCCTATCCCATCCATCCATCCATCCATCTCCTTATCCCTATCCCTACCCCATCCATCCATCCATCCATCCATCATCCATCCATCCATCCATCTCCTTATCCCAATCCCTATCCATCCATCCATCCATCACCATCCATCTCCTTATCCCTATCCCATCCATCCATCCATCCATCCATCCATCATCCATCCATCCATCCCATCCATCTCCTTATCCCTATCCCATCCATCCATCCATCCATCTCCTTATCCCTATCCCTATCCATCCATCCATCCACCCGTCCATCTCCTTATCCCTATCCCTATCCATCCATCCATCCATCTGCTTATCCCTATCCCTATCCCATCCATCCATCATCCATCCATCCATCCATCCATCCATCCATCTCCTTATCCTATCCCTATCCCTATCCCATCCATCCATCCATCCATCCATCCATCCATCCATCCATCCATCCATCTCCTTATCCCTATCCCATTCCCATCCATCCATTCATCCATCTCCTTATGCCCTATCCCATTCCATCCATCCATCCATCTCCTTATCCCTATCCCAGCCATCCCATCCATCCATCCATCTCCATCCATCCATCCATCTCCTGATCCCTATCCCTATCCCTATCCCATCCATCCATCCATCCATCCATCTCCTTATCCCTATCCCATCCATCCATCCATCCATCCATCCATCCATCCATCCATCTCCTTATCCCTATCCCTATCCCATCCATCCATCCATCCATCCATCATCCATCCATCCATCCATCCATCTCTCCTTATCCCTATCCCTATCCCATCATCATCCATCCATCCATCCATCCATCTCCTTATCCCCATCCCTATCCCATCCATCCATCCATCTCCTTATCCCTATCCCTATCCCATCCATCCATCCATCCATCCATCCATCCATCTCCTTATCCCTATCCCTATCATCCATCCATCCATCCATCCATCCATCCATCCATCCATCTCCTTATCCCTATCCCTATCCCATCCATCCATCCATCCATCCATCTCCTTATCCCTATCCCTATCCCATCCATCCATCCATCCATCCATCCATCTCCTTATCCCTATCCCATCCATCCATCCATCCATCCATCTCATCTCCTTATCCCTATCCCTATCCCATCTATCCATCCATCCATCCATCCATCCATCCATCCATCCATCTCCTTATCCCTATCCCTATCCCATCCATCCATCCATCCATCTCCTTATCCCTATCCCTATCCCATCCATCCATCCATCCATCCATCCATCTCCTTATCCCTATCCCATCCATCCATCCATCCATCCATCATCCATCCATCCATCTCCTTATCCCTATCCCTATCCCATCCATCCATCCATCCATCCATCCATCCATCCATCCATCCATCCATCTCCTTATCCCTATCCCTATCCCATCCATCCATCCATCCATCCATCCATCCATCCATCCATCCATCCATCTCCTTATCCCTATCCCATCCATCCATCCATCTCCTTATCCCTATCCCTATCCCTATCCCATCCATCCATCCATCCATCCATCCATCCATCCATCATCCATCCATCCATCCATCTCCTTATCCCTATCCCTATCCCTATCCCTATCCCATCCATCCATCCATCCATCCATCCATCCATCCATCTCCTTATCCCTATACCTATCCCTATCCCATCCATCCATCCATCCATCCATCTCCTTATCCCTATCCCTATCCCATCCATCCATCCATCCATCCATCCATCCATCTCCCTATCCCTATCCCTTCCTACTCTATCCTATCCTATTCCTGTTCCATTATTAATTTGCTTTCTTTTTCTTCATCATGCACCAGTAATAAGTAGGGATATCGTCACTTTAGACAGAAAACCTTGCTACCCAGCAAACAATTTCCTGTCATACACAGCGATTTTCTAATGTTATATTTGTATTATTCGGACGAAAAAGCTAAATCTTATGCCTGTTAACAATGGCATTTTAAATCATCATGAATACTGAGGTGCCTTTTCTCTGCCTTCAGGGCTCCAGAACAGATCAGAAGAGAAGAGAAGGCAGAACCGAATCTGGAAGGGATCTTGGCCTTCGAGTCCCACCCGCTGCTCAAGCAGGAACCCCTAGACCAGGGATGGCGAACCTTTTTCACCTTGGGTGCCAAAAACCTGCACGCCATCACACGCACACACGTGCTCACCTCCATGACACACACATACAGTGCCCCCTGCACATGCACCCGTGACCCCCACTTCTGCTCTGCACATGCACACATCTTTCTTGGAGCATGGGGAGGGCGAAAATGGCCCCCTGCCCCCCCCCCCGAGGCAGGAAATGGCCCGTTTTCCAACTTCCGGTGGGGCCGTAGGTCCGTTTTTCGCCCTCCCCAGGCTCCAGAGGCTTTCTAGGAGCCAGAGGAGGGCGAAAAACGGCCCACCACACAAACCAGAAGTTCAAAAACGGACTTCTGGTTTGCATGTTTAAGCTGTTTTACGTAAGCCGAAATCATTCCGAAAATTAGCCGGCCAGCAGACGCATGCACGCTGGAGCTAACAGGGCAATGCCTCGCGTGCCCTCAGACATGGCTCAGAAATAGATTCACCATCACGGCCCTCGACTATTCCAGACCAATGGCCACCTGGTCTTTTCTTAAAAACTTCTGTTCCCCTGGTTAATTGTCCTCCCTCACTGTTAGGAAGTTTCTCCTCAGTTCCAGGTTGCTTCTCGCCTTGAGTGGTTTCCATCCTTCTCTGGTCTTGTGGTGCTTTCAAAAATAAGTTGACCCCTTCCTCTTCTCTGTGGCAGCCCTTCAAATACTGGAAAACTGCTATCATGTCCCTCCTAATTCTTCTTTTCTCTAGACTGGCCATTCCCAATACCTGCAACTTTTCTCCATATGTGTTTGTCTCCAGACCTTTAATCGTCTTAGTGGCTCTTTTTCCAAAATCTCAACATCTTTTTTGCAATGTGGTGACCAAAACTGGATGCATAATTCCAGGTGTGGTCTTTACCAAGGCTTTATAAAACAGTGTAATAATTCACGTGATTTTGATTTTCTCCACATTCAATGTCACGTTGTCGGGTAGGGCCCATTGTTCAAGACTGTCAAGATCTTTTTGGATCCTCTGGAGTGTTGGCTAGCCCTGCCGGTTTAGTGTCATCTGCAAATTTGATGAGTTCCCCTTCCATTCCCTCATCTAAGTCATTTATGAATTTATGAAAGTCATTTATGAAAGTCATTTACGAAAGTCATCTTTCATAAATGACTTCCAGAGATATTTACTGTCCCTGGAAATTTGCTCTCTGCCCATGGCTCCACCTGGCCAAAATCCTCCTGAATCTGCCACCGTCTTCTATTCCTCCTACCCTTCAATTAGGTGGAAAGAATTCAGAGGCCTGAGTAGAAAATGAGCAGCACATGAGAAGCATCTGGATGTCTTGGTGGATCACAAGCTGTGTCAGTAGCTTAATCCAGTTGCAAAAAAGCAATTGTGATCTTTGGCGGAAGAAAAACGTCAAGATCAAGAGCAGTCATCAAATCTGTGCTTTCTGGGTTGCTCACACCACATCGTTTTAGGGTTTGACACTAACAAACTGACACATGCGTCCAGAGGAAAAGAACCCAGGTGACGGAAGGCCATGGAAGGAAAAGGTGTCAGGTTCTCAGAATACAGAATAATAAGAGTTGGAAGGGACCTCGGAGTCTTTTAGCCCAACCCCCTGCTCAAACTTTCTGATTTTCTATGCTTCCAACATTCCGTGTAAATGCTAAAGCTATGGTATGCTTGACATTAAAAAAAAAAGATATTCCTGCAAGCAAGGTTAAGTATGAAAACCTCTTCCTGCCCAGTAAATAATGGGAAGCAGACAGGAAGCCAGATGAATAGACAGGAACATTCAGGTTCCCCATTTGCCCCCCAGGAAGCCTCATGGAGTCACATTTACAGTTCGGGGTGTGTGTGTAACAAGCCTACTCTGAGAAGGAGGGGAGACCCACTGTGCAAAAGCGCTTAGCCTCAAGGGAAGGACCTGAATGGCTGACAGCCCGTTGCTACTAATGTTTGATCTGCCCACCAGGACAGAAACTCTGAGAGTGTCACACCCCCCCCCAAGAACTGACCTGGATCCCCTCGATCTTCTCGGTCACCACATAGGCATGGTGCATGGCCACCAGGGGCACCTGGACGCCAGCCATCTCCCCCAGGGCTCGGGCCCACACACCTGCGGGAGAAGGAGAACAACGGCCGTCATCCGAAGGGCCTGGGGGGGACGGGGGTTGGCTTTGAAGAGGAAGGACGGGAAGCCAGAGCAGGAAGGGCCTGGCCAGGGAACCCTCGCAGGCTGACGGCTGCTGGTGGATTAGGAAATATTGACTTCGTTCAAGATTCTCACGAGGGCACAGAAGAGGGAGGTCACCTTCCCTCCTTTGCTGACTGTCATGGACACAGTGAAGAGAGCCCCCCCTCCCCACCTCTGCCCTGCCACACCAACAGCGAGCCAGCAAACAAGGGGAGCAGATAAGGATTTTGCACCAGCTGCCAGTGCAAACTCATCTCCCAGTTGGAAGAGAAAGTGACGGGAGTTGAAAAGCCTCAGGGCGGGAAAGAAATGTCCCAGATAGAACAGGCATCCAGGTGCCGTAACACTTTATACTGCACTGGTACGGCCGCGCTTGGGAGTCAGCAATGCACCCCGTTCTGGTCACAGCCCCCCATAAATAAGGCTGAGACTGTAGAAAGAGTGCAGAGAAGGGAGAACAAAGAGGACTAGGAGACTGGAGGTGAAAACATACAATGAACAGTTGCAGGGACCGGATAGGTCTACTCCATCCAAGGGACGCGCTAGAGGTGACATGATAGCAACCTCCCAGTATCTGAGGGGCTGTCAGAGTAAAAGGGGGATTGAGCCAAACTCCCTGAAGGCAGGACAAGAAGTAGCAGGGCCCAGATGGTTCAAGAGAGGTCCAACCTAGAACTAGGGAGAAACGTCCGGCCAGTGAGAACCATGGATCAGTGGAACGGCCTTTACAAGCTGTGGCCGCTCCATCCCTGGAGGTTTTCAAGGAGAGGCTGGAATGGCAGGCGGTGAAGTAGGAGACCTCCGAGGCCCCTTCCAACCTTGTCATGCTGTGTTCCATCTTCCTCACGACCTCTTGGCCTCCTGCCATCCTCACCAAGCAGCTTTCAATCTTCTTCTCTTCCCTTTTCATTTTGACCCCAGGGATAATAACGTCCGTCTCCCCCACAGATTCTCCCTGGCTCTTCGTGGATCAAGGCTTCCATGCAGAAACCCAAGCTAAACAGCTGGTTCTCACTTTTTCTTTTATAAAGAGCTCAGCGATGGGGGTTAGTTTGGATTTTCATAGGGAGAGAGAGAGCTGCGTGTGGACTCCAGATGTCTACCTCCAACCAAAAAAAGGATCAATTTTGGGGAAGAGATGAGGACTAATGAAGGATTCGGCTGGTAGTTAAAGGGGCTCTAATGGTTAGCATGGATTAAACAGCTCCAGCGGCTACTGAAGGTAGCTGCCATTTGGTTTCTACCCAGAGTAAAGTTAGCGTTAAACCTAAAATGGAATAGTAGGCATTCTTTTAACAGATTTAACAAGAGTTGGAAGGGACCTTGGAGGTCTTCTAGTCCAACCCCCTGCTTAGCCAGGAAACCCCCATATGCCACTTCAGACAAAGGGTTATCCAATCTCTTCTTAGTAACATCTAGTGTTGGAGCACCCACAATTTTGGAGGCAAGTAGTTCCACTGGTTAGTTGTTCTAACTGTCAGGAAATTTCTCCTCGGTCCTAAGTTGCTTCTCTCCTTGATGAGTTTCCATATAATGACCAGCACAGAAAGGGCAGAGATGCAAGAAACCCGCCTCTGTTAGGCTCCAATCAGGATAGATTTCTTGTTTAAGGAACAAAGGTCTGGAGGGGGAAAAATGGGCTCTTTGCCCGGTTAGAAAAGGGGGTGGAAGCTGCCCCACGTAAGCTTGCAAACCAATCGGCAAGGCTGAAGCAAAAGTTCCTGCTGCTCCGATGGGACTTGGCTGATACTGAAAACTGAGAGAGAGAGAGAAGCAAGGTGCACCTTATGCAGCCTTTCCTGGCCAGGCACATCATGGACCCCCCACGTCCATAGCCCATGAGCCCCCTCCTTGGCCTCCGCTTGGCCTCCTGGGCTTTCCTCGACTCGGCCTTCGCTTTTGTTCCCTTGGTAGCCTGCCCGATCTCCTCGCACCCACAACCTCTGGAGGGAAGCCCTTCCACTGACGGATTGTCTCACGGTTGGGACATTTGTCCCTCTTTAAAAACCATCTTCCATCCATTGCTTCTTCAAACGCCTTCGTGTCTTTCGGAGGATAGGTTGCTCCCTCCTCTTCTCTGTGGCAGCCCCTCAAGTATTGGAAGGCTGTTGCTGGAAGAGCATCGGCTGCAAAATGCAGTGGGGCAGGCTCCCGATGGCCCCCCCTCCTCTTCTTTTGGTTCTGCGAGTTGCCCTGGTTGTGCCCGCATTCAGTTCAAGGGGCTGGTTTTGGCCTTTGAAGCCCTTCATCTTATGGTTGGTTTATGGTGTATGGTTTATTAAATGTATATACCGCACCCTTTCCCAAAAGGGACTCGGGGCGGTGCACAGGCAATTTAAAAAACATATATAAACATAACAATATACAAAATATAAAACCAAATTAAATTAATATCCCTGTGCTAAAAAATTTAAATAGGTTAAAACAGTATCCCTAAAAATCAATTTAAAACAATTTAACTGCAGACTGTAGGCTGGGTGATGTAAGTTAGTCCAGGCCCCCCCTGGCCTAACTGTTGGAACTGTTTTTCCTGTTGGAAAAAATAAGTTTTAAGGTTCTGGCGGAAGGAGCGGAGGTCCGTGATCGTTCTCAGTTCGGGTAGGTCGTTCCAGAGAGTTGGGCCCACCACAGAGAAGGCCCTTCCCCTGAGCGTCGCCCGCTGGCATTGCCTAGTGGACGGCACCCGGAGAAGTCCCTCTCTGTGGGAGCGAATCGGCCGCAGGGATGTGTAGGGCAGGATGCGATCTTCATTGAATGACCCCATAATCCCTTGCGGGGTGAAGTCAGGGCAACTGACTGACTGGAGCTGAGTATTTACTGACCGGATGCCCTTCCTGTCGCCAAGGCAGAGGGTTTTTTCCCGCAGATACATTCTCATTGTGCCCAGAGAGAGAGAGAAATACCTGCTTCTATCTAGGATCGAACTCACGGCCTCCGGATGGTGAGCTCCACCTCTAGGCCACCCCACTACTCCTTTAAAGCCCTTCCTGGAGCTGGATTATCTGTGGGGCTACCCTCACCAGTTGCGTCTGCCCCCCCCCCCCCGAGGCCTGGCAGAGAAGGCATGGGGTGGGTCCTGCCTGCAAAAGGATCTCATGGATGGCACCCAGGAGGCGGAAGGGTTCTGCCAGGGGACTCCCCTTTGCCCCCTCCCCCAGTGAGATTGGCCCCGTCTCTGATACCCTCCCAGAAGGCCCTCAGAAATGTGTCCCCCAAAGCTGGTGGTTTACAGAGATGGCTGCCTTGTCTTTCCCAGCAGCCTTGCTCTTATTGATAATATTGTTAGGTGTTTAACGCCACTTAATATTTAAGTTTTGCAATAGTTGTGCCACAGGAGTCACTTTTCTGCGAGAGAGGCAGCTACAGCAACACGATTAAGCATAAAATAAAATGTTAGGAACTCCCTTTCCCCCCCATTACCTTCTCCTGGCATGGAACCCAACCGATCCCAGTTCTAAGCTGGCTTAACCGCACGAGTCCCAGCCCTTCCTTTGCGGGAGCCTTCCTTACCACAGCAGTTGACCACGCAGGACGTCTGGATGGCTCCCTCTTTCGTCAGCACAGCCGCCACCCGTGGGACCCCAAAGTCGTCCGTCCTGACTTCAATGCCAGTCACGGGGCAGTTTTCAATGATCTAGGAAACCAACCCGACAAGAGCCGTGTGGACAGGGTCTCTGCTCTGGAGTCGGTTTCTGAACAAGAGACCAGGTGATCCCTCTTCTGTGATGATCCCTGCGTGGTTCAGAGGGAATCTGGCACAGGGTTTCTGGCTGACCACAGAGGCTCCCAATGCTCCTTCTGGTGGCTTCTCTAACTCAGAAAAGTGGCTACCAGAATCCTGCAGATGTTTTGCCACTGCAGATGGGTGAGAGTCTCCTCCTGCACTGACACCCCCCCCCCCTGGGCATCCCTGCCGGTTGGAGTGTGGGAACATGACCCTTTGGAATATTGAGGAAAGGACATTCTAAAGGAACACTTGTTAGGCGTTAACCTGTTTACGTGCAGGCTGGCAGAAGTCAGCTGGAACACACAGCAGGGAGGTAACAATTCTGAGAAATGGCTTAACCACAAAGGGCAGAATTCCTATAGATAACGTGTTTTGTACACATGCTAATGTGATGAAGTGACGTTGGTCAGGCGATTTTGTGTGGGCCGAACTTGTATGAAATTTGACAATAAAAGAGGGTACTGGAAATACTTCTGGGCTCTCATCCCGAGTAAGACCTTGTGTCTGACTCTTTATCATGGGAGACCACCATATTGGAGGTAACGGAGAGGGCTTCCCATCGCATGATCCATCCAGTAACTCCTACGGGCACTGGTGGTCCTTGACTTCCGACCGGTTGCTCAGTGACTGTCAGAAGTTACAGTGACACCTCCCCACCCCGAGCTACTGATGACCTGGCTTCAGAGTTCTGACGTCTGCCCTACCCCTACGGTGACATGACTTATTTTATTTTAAGCCTTACTCCCGCACAGCAACTCCAGGAGGCTTACAAGCAATAAAAACACAGACTAGGAAAAAATATATTTAAAAAAAATTAAATGCATTTTGGGGGCTTGGCGAGTGGCTCACAGGGACAGCTGACCCCAATGAGTGCCTTTTTGCTTTTGACTGGAAACCAGGGTTTCCACTAAAATTCTCTCACTGGTATAACTGTGTTTGCTTAACCACCACAGCATTTGCTTAATCACCACTGCAAAAAGATCACCAAAGAGGGCATGGTCACATGGGGAGAAGCTTAATGACTAGCAGAATTTACAACCTTACTTCCAAGACCCAATTCAAAGGACAGGAGGAGGAGGAGGGGACTTGGGGGGAGGGAGGGGCCTGTCTGGGAAGCCAGACCTTGAAGACCACGTGACACACCTGGAAGGGCAGCAAGGAGATTCCCCCCTCCCCCCGCCACCCCCACACTCATCTCTGTCCCTGGGCAGTAAGAGACCTCACTGCTTGTTTGACTTCAGGGTTAGCTGGCACAAGCTCTGCCTGCCCAACCTACACTGGAGGAAATGGAAGCATCGGCCATGAGGCTGACCTAACCGGAGCCATTTTGAAGCTTCAGTCTTGCCACACTGGAGCTGAGGGACCGGGGGGGGGGGGGAGGGATAGAGATAGCTGGGGTTTTGTAGCCAAAACAAAATACTTTCTCCTGGGAACCAAGGACAGTCCCACAGGTGGCCGGAGACAGGAGGAGCAATGTCGCCAGGCAACTGGACAGACCCTTGATTGGTCCATGTGGCTGACTGTTTGGGAAAGGGGAGAAATTTTTACTTTTAATGAGGTGAAAACCGTGGGAACCTTCAGAGTCGGTTTTCACCAGCCTGTGCCAAGACGATATGTCCAATAAATCCATTCTGTGAGGACTCTAATTGCCTGGGAGTTCTGTTTGCTACGAGCGCCTTACTTGGAAGGAAGAACTGCTGGGCTGTCTGTTAGGGTTGCCCTTTGCCGCTTCTACAAATGCTTTGCTGGCAAAATTAGGTCCCTGTCAGCATTTGAATGTTCTCGCATTTCGTAGAGAGGCTGCAGAGGCAGGAGCTCCTGGTTTAGGTCTGGTTGAGGGGGCCCCAGGGATATGTCTCCCCCCCCCCATGAGGCCACCTTGCAAAAGAGGAAGACCCTTCTCCCATCCTCATGCTCGATTCCCTCCCTAAGGAACTCCGATTATCTCACCGCCATCAGGCAAGTGGCTTTGTCTCCCCTGTTTCTCTAAGGCCACTGAAAGGTTTCCAATGGCTCAAGGCGCCTACCAGAGCCCCTCGGTTGCTGGCTGCCCGAGTGAGACACGTGCAGGTGCCTGCAGGATCCATGGTGCCATCCTCCGGGACGTAGAGGGTTCCGTAGAGGTCATCCACGTTCATCAAGGGGTAGAGCTCTTTGGTCTCCCCCGGAGACAGGACGTGCGACTCAATGCCGAAAACTTTGCCCAGCTGCAAAAGAAGAGCCGGAATTTCCGAAGGGAACAATCCAAGGACCCACGCAAACAGGCAGGAAAGCTACAGAGGCCTTGCCCGGCACAGGGCAGGAGGCCACCCTGAAGGCCCTTCGGGAGAAAGTCTGCTCCAATGGTGCACAGACGGATGGGCTACTACTGGCTGCAGGCAACGTTTCCCAGCCAGGGGAGGCCCTGGGAGAAATGGCACTGGCACCTCCCCTGTCCCAACAGACTGAGAAGGGGCCTGCAGGAGCTTCCAAGCCTTGGCTGAGGCTGGCAAGGGAGCTGCAGGCTGCAAGAGGTACCAAGCAGGCCAACCGAGAAAGGGGGGGGGGGAAACCTCTACGCTCCTCAGAAGAAGCAAACGCTGGGATTTCCTGCCAGGCAAAGAAGCCGCTTGGCACAGGAGGCCCAGAGGATGAGGCCATTCGGGAGTCGCAGGCCTCCGAATGTGCCTGGCTATCCATCAGCGAAGGATGGTCCATGCTGCCTGCCTGCTGCTGGAAAAACTGGATGCCCAATGAGGGTGGCACACAAGGTGGGCCTATTGGGAGAGGAGTTAGCCCTGATGTTCTGGGAACATCTCAGCCAGCTCCTGCAAAAGGAATGCAGACCGCAGGGAGTAAGCAAGATGACCTCAAGAGGAGACGCGCAGGAACCTTCTCTAAGCAAAAGGGGCTCAAAGATGTTTTAAATCCAGAACCTCCCAACCCCACCCAAAAACAGCCGACCTGACAGAGTTGGAAGGGACCGTGGAGGTCCTCCAGTCCAACCCCCTCCTCAAGCAGGAGACTCTCTACTCTTCTGGACAAACGGATGTCCCGTCTCTTCTTCAAAGCCTCCAAGGATGGAGCACCCACAACTTCTGGAGGGAAGCCGTTCCCTGTTTAATTGTTCTCACTGTCGGGCAGCTTCTCCTTAAGAAGGGGAGGAAGCACATCACAAACTGGTTTGCCAGAACCACAGTCGACGGAGTTTTAACCTTTCTGTGGACTTGATTCCTGGACCTTTTACTAGTTAAGTCTGATATTACACTAGGAAAATTTTACTGGACTCCCTTTCTGTAAGCCCAGTTCTGGTTTCTGTTATATAAACCAGCTGTCAACTTCGAATTGAACCTGGTAGCAGTCACCCCAGTCCTCCCCCCCATCCTTGTTGTGCCTGTGTGCTTTCAGAAGTGGGAACCTCCTAGATCCAGAGGGACCTGAATCCCATCACTTTCTCCAAATCCCCAGGATGAAGAGATGCTTTCCGTTCAATTCAGAGGTGAATTGGTGGCCTGAACTGCAGAGGGCCCCTCCATCTGCCCTCAGGAACCTACTCTAAGGCCAAAAGCACAGAGCGGGTGAAGAGTCAGAGAGACGCAGAGGGAGCCAAAGCCCCTCAGAAGGTTTAAGGAAGGCCCACATAGAAGGAAGAGGCTGCTGAGGAGAAGCATCTCCAGAAAGGACCAGAGAGATGATGCCAACACTCAAGCAGCTGGCTGGCGGCTTCCTACTTACTGACATGAGCCTCTTGTACTCGTCCAGCCTCTGCTTGTTGGAAGCAATGAAGAGTCCTCCGTTTTGGATCCAGCCCGTGTGAAGGCCCGTCTCTTCCTCCAGCTCCCGGCTGACCACATTGCGGGTGTGAGTCAAGAGCTCCACCTCCACGTCACTGGGGCGCAACTGCCACAAGAGTCCTGGGGAAGGGGAAGGCAAGGACAGAGGGCCATGAGGACACAACTGGGCCACAAGCCCACAGGGTTTTCTGCGGGGGTCCCAAGGGAGGAGCATTCCCTTGAACTACCCAACACTCACTCTCTGACTTCCACATTTGCAAAGGGCTCCCTGCCAGAAACACCTTCAGCATTGATTATTTCTTTGCTTGTTTGACTTGTCTGCCCCCCTGATGGCCTCATTATTCCCAGGTCTAACTTGAGCATCCTTCTCTTCAGATCTGGGGGTACCAAGAACAATGAGATTGAAAGCCCAGGAATGTCCTTGATCTGCTGTATGTTAACCCTGAAGTTGATCTGACCAAAGCCACGTTTCACCGTTTCAGCACTGCCACAATGGAGCTGAGGGGGAGGGAGGGAGGATTTGAGACAGAGGGGATTCTGTAGCCAAAGCAAAATATTTTCTCTTGTGAACCAAGGACCTTCTCATACCTGGTCAGAGGAAAGCGGAGCGATGCTACCTGGCTGCCAGCCTGTTCTGTGATTGGACTATGTGACTGATTGTTTTGAGAAAGCAGATTTTTTTTTACTTTTAACTAGCCATTCCTGGCCACGCGTTGCTCTGGCCCAGTCTGGTTAAATGGCCAACCAATCTGTGTGTAGATCTACACCTGCACACACAAACAGGTAAACACAACCACCATATAACCTCCAACCTACCTACTGTATTTCTCCCTCTCTCCCTCTACCTACCTACCTACTGCATTTTTCCCTCCCTCTATCACTCTACCTACCTACCTACTGCATTTCTCCCTCCCTTTCTATCCCCCTACCTACCTACCTACTGTATTTCTCCCTCTCCCTTTCTATCCCTCTACCTACCTACCTACCTACCTACTGCATTTCTCCCTCCCTCTCTATCCCTCTACCTACCTACCTACCTACTGCATTTCTCCCTCTCCCTTTCTATCCCCCTACCTACCTACCTACTGTATTTCTCCCTCTCCCTTTCTATCACTCTACCTACCTACCTACCTACCTACCTACCTACCTACTGCATTTCTCCCTCCGTCTCTATCCCTCTACCTACCTACCTACCTACCTACCTACCTAACTACTGCATTTCTCTCCCTCTCTCTATCCTTATAGCTGCCTACCTACCTACCTACTGTATTTCTCCCTCTCCCTCTCCCTACCTACTGCATTTCTCCCTCCCTCTCTCTACCCCTATAGCTGCCTACCTACCTACCTACTGTATTTCTCCCTCTCCCTCTCCCTACCTACTGCATTTCTCCCTCCCTCTCTCTATCCCTATAGCTGCCTACCTACCTACTGTATTTCTCCTTGAATCTTATGGACAGAGTATTTTATGTCATAAAGGATGGCATATTACCTCTGTGGCCCACTGCTCTGTATCCTGCTCTCTCTGTGTATCCTTTTTCACAATTTTTTACATTTCCGTTGCGTGTACCTGGCACAGGTGTGACATCTACACAATCTATATATATCATTGGTGCCGTACTTGAAAGGAACGTTGTGTGAAAATTTGGAAGCGATCGGTTGCAGGACTTTCGGAGATGAGCGGTTATGAACAAACTCATAGTTACATTTTTATTTATATAGATTAGGTGAAAATGGTGGGAGGCTTCAGAGTCGGTTTTTATTCTTCCACAAAGTTCTCAAGATCATGAGAACTGATAGTACTGCTCTATATGGCATTAGTGAGGTCACACTTGGAATATAGCATTTAGTTCTGGCCACTACGGTAGAAAGAAGATGCTGAAACCCTAGAAAGGGTCAACAAAAATGATTCGTGGGCTGGAGGCTAAAACGGTTGCAGGAATTGGGAATGTCTCTTCCAACTAACAGAAGGACTGAGGGTGGCATGATAGCTCTCTTCCAGGACTTGAGAGGCTGTCCCAGGAAGGAGGGAGTCAAGTTATTCTCCAAAGCACCAGAGGGCAGGAGAAGAAGGGTGGAAGGCCATCAGAAGCTCATTTTCCAGAGTTGTCGGTGCTCCATCACTTGAGTTTTTCAAGAAGAAAATTGGACAGTCATTTGTCCTAGGATGAGATGAGCTCTCCTGCCTTGGGCAGCAGGGTGGACTAAAAGACCTCAAAGGTCCCTTCCAGCCCTAGGATTCTGAATCAGTTACTCTGCCATAATTATTCTAAGAGATTGCAATCTAGGAGAGAACATTTTTTGATCTAATGCGCAAGGGTGGAATATAAGGAATGCAGGCCTGCTTCTTAACTCAATATGGATAGAAACGTTGGTTACATGTTTTGGATGGTTAGTTTGTATCGAAAAGTTAAAAGTATGTTTAAAGTTGAACATTTACAATGGATGGGATACTGAATATTGTAATATTTGATAATGGAACTAAGTCTTTAAATTTGTTAATTTTTTTTCTTTGGACTTGAAATTAGTGCATCAAAATATTTTATCTGGACTTTATTGTAACCCAAAAAATGTATATCTGAAAGATTTTCTTGACTATGTATGAAATCTGGAGATACATTCAATCCATAGGATTTGGCCTTGTCAGTTTCTGGTTCCATTTCGGAATAAAATTATTTCACGGATAAATAGATTCCTGGAAGTTTTCATGCTATTATTTTGATTTGTACCCCCAAATTGTGGACTTTGTTTTAGATCTCTACCTTTGCAGGACATGGGAATAGCAATACAGAGAAATTTGAAGTATAATACTGCTCTGGACATCAAGGTGTTTAAGAAATGTACAATTTATCCATTTTTGAAAAAACTGTATTTTATAACACAGGTGGGTCCCGTTGAAATGGATCTCATAACATTTAACAATGCTTTTTTTTAAAGGCGTAACATTTTTATTGAATCTTCTCTTTGAGAACACTGGTGGCAATGGATCCCCTGGGGATCTATCTGTCCTTATTTCTGAGGGGGGCATTCTCTGCCCTGGCAATTTTGTAAGCTGCATTTCCATAGGTACCAGATCAAAGGCAGCAGCTGCAGGGACGTTTAATCACTGTAAGGAAAACATTTAAGCTTGAGGATCTGATCAGCGGCTGAGGGAAGAGCAGCTGCTTTCTGGCCCATCCTGACCAACTGCTTGGATTACCCAAGTGATGATGAACACACCACGATGGCCACCCAAAGAGGACCCTCCCACCAGCAGCTCCCTTCTTTACCTGCAGTGTGCCAGGTAGTCCCAGAGGTCAAACGATCCCTTTCGAGCAAGACCACGTTGGTCATGCCCATCTTGGCAAGGTGGTAGATGGTCTGGCATCCGAGGCTACCCCCGCCCACCACCACCACATCTGCGGAGGCAGGGAGGGGCTTTGTAGGCCCATCACGGGAGGAGCGGCCCTCTTCCTTCAGCGTCTTCTGGTACGGGACATTCTTCTCCGTAGTCAGGCCAGCACCACTAGTGAAGTAGCGGAGCCGTCGTCCCGAGTGGGGTAATTGTCGAGCCGCTGCTGCTGCTTGGAGGACACACCTCAGGTGGGCCGTGGCCATCTGAAGAGAGAGGAGGACATTCATGCCAGGCATCCAGAAGACAAAGAATACCTGTGGGGAACCAAGCAGCCGTGATGCCCCTACAAGAGCTCCATAACTGTCTGGTTTGGTTCTGCAACCCAACAAGACAGACACAGATAATTAGAACTGCAGCAATAACAATTACTGCCAACCTGCCTTCCATTGAGTACCTGTATACTGCCTGAGTCAAAAAGAGGGCTGTGGAAATATGTACACCCTGGGCATAAATTGTTTCAACTCCTACCCTCAAAATGATGCTATAGAGCCCTGCACACCAAGACAACTAGACACAAGTCCCAGAGAAGAAGGGATCGACTTATTCTCCAAAGCACCAGGGGACAGGAGGTATCGGGTGGAAGGTTGCTAACATGAGATCCAACCTACAAGTAAAGAGACATTTCCTGACAGTGAGAACAGTTAATCCGTGGGGCGCTTGGAGTTATGGGTGCTCCAGCATTGGAGGGTTTCAACATGACATTGGCCAACCATTTGACCGGGAGGATACAAGCTCTCCTGCCTTGAGTAAGGGGCTGGACTAGAAGACCTCCAAGGTCCCTTCTAGCCCTAGGATTCCAGGTTCTGCGTTTGCTCGCTGCTTACTCAGAGTCTCCTCTCCCTTTTTTTTTTAAAAACAATTTTTATTTTTATTTTTAAACAAACACAAACAAATATAACAAAAAACAAAGAACATAAACTCCATCTTCCATTGCAAATTGTAGAAAATGTGTCGGTTGGTTACAAGCTGTGCATCTCTTCTATAGTCATATTCATATCAAATCACACATTTCAGTTCAAATATATTTATATATATATTACAATTATTATACCTCAACCTTCATTTGACTATCTTGTTTCCAGCCATTGATAAAATTTATTCCAAATTTCGTAGAATTGTTCGCTGTCTTGCTCTCTAATTTCAAACGTCAATTTACTCATCTCTGCACATTCCATAATTTTATAAATAGTTTCTTGCTGTGATGGTAATTTGTTATTTCTCCAATTTTTTGCAAAGACGATTCTAGCGGCTGTCAAAATAGTCTCTCTCTTTTTGCAAGCAGGGCAAACAGCACGCAAAGGAACACGAGCTAACTTATGCCAAAGTTCAGCAAAATCGAAAAAGGCCCCAATGAGTTTTCACAGAATTGTAACGATGAACGTTGAGGCACGCCTGCCCACACCCAGCCCAGCGGCTGTTGGGGGCAATGAAAGCCGTGGGTGCAACGGCTGAGAGGCTGCCCAGGGCAGGCAGAGGCTGCCTGAAGACTTCGGGGGAGCAGAGCGGCTCAACCCCCCCCTCCCAGGACAGAGCCCCCTCCCCTCCCAGGGACCCATCCCGGCCTTCGGGGCGCTCCGGGGGGAAACAGAAGCCCGGTGATCCAGGCAGGTGGAGGGGCAGAAGCCGCTCGGAGAGGCTCGGGCGGGGGGAGGGCCAAGAGGCAGCGCCCCCTCCCCACCTTCCACGTGGAGCCTGCCCTCCGCGGGCCTCCCGAGAAACGCCCGCCCAGCCCCGGGGAAGCGCTGCTGGAGCGGCCCCCAAAGGCTCCCCGAGGGCCAACGCCGCCAGCCTTCCCGGGCGCTTCTCCCCGAGTCCCTCCTGAAGCTCCCTCCCTCGGGAAGCGCCCGGAGCCCCGTTGCCGGCGTGCAGCAGGTGGCCGCGCGGAAGAGCCGCCGGAGCGGAGCCGCCTTCCCGCAGCCGGGAAGGCAGCCGGCCGCCAAAGCCCAAGAGAGCTGCAAAGCTGCAGCCTCCCTCCCCCGGCCAGGGCGGACCTCGGGCGCCGCCAGCGCCTCCCCGCCGCCCGCTTACCTCGCCGCCGGCAACTTTGCCCCCCGCGGATGCCGCTCAGACGCTCCCGCGGCCAAACCCCCCAGGCGGGCCGGAGCAGAGCCGCCCCGAAGCCTCCGCGGAGCCCAGGGCCACGAGGGGAGGGGGGGGGCAGAGGGGGCGCGGCGCCCGGGCGGCTCGCTCATTGGCCGGGACGGCGGGCGGGCGGCTGCGGAGGCGGCCCCGGCTCCCCTGCGGCTCTTCCAGCCGCCGCCGCCTCGGCCCCGGTTCCAGACTGCGACGGTCGCAGCGCCGCGGACGCCTCGCCCTCCCCGCCAGGGCTGTCTTAATGCATGGGCCTGGTGGGCCCTTGCCCATGGGCCCCACGAACAGAGCCCCCCCCCCCAGTAACCCTTCAATGCACCTTGTATCATACAAATACAGCAACATATTTATTACATTTTACTGCATTTTTAAATTAATACTAACATGCAAATATATGTTTAATTTGATCAACCATTTACATTTGTATTCCTGTGAGTAGTTGTCCTAGGGGCCCCAGTAAACTGCTTTGCCCGGGGGCCCATAATGTTGTTAAGGTGGCCCTGCTCCCCGCTGCTCGGAGGGGGCCCAAAGGCTCCCGCGGGGCCTCCGCTCCGGAACGGTCCCCGCAGGGCCTCCTTCCCCCCGTCCCCCGCGGAAGCCGCTGCTCCGACGGCCGCCTTCCCTCGCAGGCCTCCAGGGACGGAGCCCCAGGCGCTCGGAGAGGGAAGCTGCGGCCCCGGGATGGGCTTCCCCTGCAGCAGTGGCCTCCTTCCCCCAGGGGCTCCCTCCACAGGCAGCTGGCCTTGCCTTTCTCTCGCCCAAGAAACGTCTTGGCTTCTGGAAACTTAGGACCACCGTCATCTGGATGACTGAGACTCTCCAACAGTCGAGGGAGATACGGTGTTTTACAGGGTCAGCCTCTTTTCCCCCAACAATCCGGGTCCTCCTTTGAGCCACCTGCGAAGGGCGGGAGGCTGAGTCCACCTGGAGCCTGGTGAGTTTCGAACTGACGAACTGCTGGCAGCCGGCAGTCAGCAGAAGGCGCCTGCAGGACTCCCCTCTGACCACTGCGCCATCCCCATAGACCAGGGGTCTGCAAAGTCGGCTCTTTTAAGACTGGTGGACTTCAACTCCCAGAATTCCCCAGCCAGCTATGCTGGCTGGGGAATTCTGGGAGTTGAAGTCCACCAGTCTTAAAAGAGCCGACTTTGCAGACCCCTGCCATAGACCAGTGATGGCTAACATTTTTCTCATCACATGCGGAAAGCACATGCATGCACACACACCCATAATGCAATGCATGCACACACCCTGCCCCCCTGTGCATGCGCCTGTGATCCCCCTGCCCTGCCCCCCACATATGCACACACAAGCCCCCCACCTTCTCCCCCCCACACACATGTATGTCCCCATGCCCTGTGCATGCAGACATGACACATCCCATGCAAGCGCTACCCCCATGTGCCCACCCACCCCCACACGCATGCATGATCCCGACACTACCCTGCACGTGTGTCTCCTGCAAGCACACACCCCCCCCAAAACCATCTGGCTGGTGGGAGGCGCACAGATTTATGTGGTGGGGCCAAGCTGGGGCAATGGCTCACATGCCCACAGAGAGGGCTATAGGTTCGCCATCACTTTCTATCCATGATGCTGCCCTCAAATGCTTTGGAGAATAGCCCATCCCATCTCCTCTGCGGCAGCCCCTCAAGGATTGGGGACTCTACCCTGTCCCCATAATCCTTCCTTGAATGGGCTAGACCAGGATTGGCCAACCTTTTCCCCATCGCCTGCCAAAAGCAGGGAGAGCGCAGGGGGGGGGAGTTGTGGGCAGGTGGGCTCACACTCATAATGCTATGCGCGTGACCAGCCCTGCCTTTGGTGCACAATGAACCCGCTTTTCACCGTCCCCAGGCTCCAGATGCTTTCTAGGAGCCTGGGAAGGGCGAAAATAGCCTCCCAGAAGCCTCTGTTTGGGGCTCCCCTTAAGGTGCACCCGAAGACTGCAGCTTGTCCAGAATGCAGCGGCGCGGGCAGTTATGGGAACCTCCAGGTTTTCCCATGTAACACCGCTCCTGCGCGAGCTGCATTGGCTGCCTGTTGTCTTTCAGGTGCGCTTCAAGGTGTTGGTTATCATCTTCAAAGCGCTCCATGGCACGGGACCTAGCTATCTGCGGGATCGCATCCTGCCCCATACATCCCTGCGGCCGATTCGCTCCCACAGAGAGGGACTTCTCCGGGTGCCATCCACTAGGCCAGCGTTTCTCAAATAGTGGGGCGCGCCCCCCCAGGGGGGCGCGAGGCTCCATAAGGGGGGGCGCGTTTGATAGTCAGGAGCCGCACACCCGGAAAGACCGATACCACCGACTGAGAAAGGCGTTGGGGAGCCAAGGATATTTATTCTCCATGGTGCCGCCGTTGCCTTCTCTGCATGGCCCGAGCACCTGTTCCTTACTGCGATGGTCTCAGCAGCTCCCAGCGCGCCGCCCGGCTCGCCCGCTCACGGCTCTTGCCCGCTGCCCGCCTGGACGCGGCCAGTCGAAAGCCGGGAGGGAGGCGACCCCCTTCCACGGCGTGGAAAAGCGGCCTCCCTCCCGGCTTTCGACTGGCTGCGTTGGGAGCGCTGGGAGCTGCTGAGACGGCGCTCGGGCCATGCGGAGAAGGCAACGGCGGCACCATGGAGAATAAATATCTTTGGCTCGGAAGGAGGCGAGGGAAAGAAGGGAGGGGGCAGCCCCGGGGCTGGGGGGGGGCGCTTTCCGGGGCTGGGGGGGGTGCTTTCCGGGGCTGGGGGGGGCGCTTTCCGGGGCTGGGGGGGTGCTTTCCGGGGCTGGGGGGGGCGCGAAATGTTTTCTTCTTCCTAGGGGGGGCCTGACAGAAAATAATTGAGAACCACTGCACTAGGCTATGCCAGCGGGCAACGCCCAGGGGAAGGGCCTTCTCTGTGGTGGGCCCGACCCTTTGGAACGACCTTCCCCCCAAAATTAGAACAACCACGGACCTCCGCTCCTTCCGTCAAAAACTAAAAACTCATTTCTTCTGCCTGGCCGGCTTGGGGTAATTGAACTGTTTTATTAGGGACTTTTGGGGGTCCAGTTTTAGTCAGTTTGGGATTTTAGCGCAGGGTCTAGTTTAATCTATTTTAACTGTATTCATATTTGTTGGTTTTATGTATGTATTTTTAAATTCCCTGTGCACTGCCTCGAGTCCCTTCGGGGAGAGAGAGCGGTTTTATAAATTAAAATTATTATTATTATTATTAAACTGCAAATTTGGGAACAGACTTCCCTTTTTCGCCCTCCGGAGCCTTCTGGGAAGCCCTCTGAAGAGGGCAAAAAACGGCCCTACGAGCAAACCAGAAGTGTGTTCCCAAACTTCCGGTTTTAAAGGTCTTAAAAGAAGGCCAAAGTCAGCTGGCCAGTGCGCACATGCCTGCTGGAACTGACAGGGCAATGCTTCACCTAAATAAATAAATAAATAAATAATTTAATTTATAACCCGCTCTCTCTCCCCGAAGGGACTTGAGGCGGGGCCCAGGGAAATTAAAAATGCATATAAAACCACAAACAATACAGTATTAAAAAAGAATTAAACTAAACCCTGTGCTAAAATCCCATGTTAAAACTAAGACAAACCCCTAAAAACCCAGGCCGGCCAAGCAAAAGAAATGTGTTTTTAATTTTTGACGGAATGAGCGGAGGTCCGTAGTTGTTCTAATATCGGGGGGAAGGTCGTTCCAGAGGGTCGGGCCCGCCACAGAGAAGGCCCTTCCCCTGGGCGTCGCCCGCTGGCACAGCCTAGTGGACGGCACCCGGAGAAGTCCCTCTCTGTGGGAGCGAATCGGCCGCAGGGATGTATGGGGCAGGATGCGATCCTGCAGATAACTAGGTCCCGTGCCATGGAGCGCTTTAAAGATGATAATCAACACCTTGAAGCGCACCCGAAAGACGACAGGCAGCCAATGCAGCTCGCGCAGGAGCGGTGTTACATGGGAAAACCTAGAAGTTCCCATAATTGCCCGCGCGGCTGCATTCTGGACAAGCTGAAGTCTTTGGGTGCACCTCAAGGGGAGCCCCATGTAGAGAGCATTGCAGTAGTCCAGTCGGGATGTCATGAGAGCATGAGTGACTGTGCAAAGGGCACCCCGGTCCAGTAGGGGACGCAACTGGCGGACCAGGCAAACCTGGTAAAACGCCCTCCTGGGTACGGCCGTCACTTGATCTTCCATGGACAGCCGTGCATCAAGGAGGACGCCAAAGTTGTGTGCCCCATCCACGGGGGCTAGATGTTCGCCCCCTATGGCCAGTGATGGAGTCAACTGGCTGTACCGGGATGCCGGGAACCACAGCCACTCGGTCTTGGACGGGTTGAGTCTGAGTCTGTTACTTCCCATCCAGGCCCGCACGGCTTCCAGGCACTGGCACATCACCTCTACGACATCGTTGGGATGGTCTGGGGTAGATATATACAGCTGCGTGTCGTCAGCATAGAGGTGGTACTCTACCCCAAAACCATGGATGATCTCGCCCAGCGGCTTCATATATGTGTTGAACAGGAGAGGCGAGAGGACCGACCCCTGAGGCACCCCACAAGTGAGGGGTCTCGAGGTCGACCTCTGCTCTCCTGCCAACACAAATTGCGATCGACCGGAGAGGTAGGAGGAGAACCACCGCAACACGGTGCCCCTCACCCCCAACCCCTCCAGCCGATGCAATAGGATACCATGGTCGGTGGTATCAAAAGCCGCTGAGAGGTCTAATAGGACCAGGATGGAGGAACAACCCCCATCTCTGGCCCTCCAGAGATCATCCACCAACGCGACCAATGCCGTCACGGTGCTGTTCCCGGGCCGGAAGCCGGACTGGCGCGGGTTCAGATACGTGCCCTAACAATGGCACGTATGCCATAGGTTCACCATCCCAGGACTAGAGATACCTAGCTCCCTCAACCATTTATCATAATGTAAGGTTTCGGAATACATTAAGACCCATAATAGTTTGAGAATACATCCGTCACAATGAGCCAAACATTCTCATTCAATAACAGTCAGCATTTAATCTTTGATCAAAGTTTAAAGACATGATGGTCAGTTGTTCCCAACATACCCCAAGGATATGCAGGGAAGAACTCCCCTTCAGAGAAGGCTTAGCTCTTTTTTATACAGTTAGAGACATTATAGAATAACATCCTGGCTGTACAATACCCCTCACTAGCCTTATAGGTTTTCCTCTGTTCCCAGGATTGGCCATTTGGCCCCCTGTTGTGAAGGGCACAGATCAAAGGTGAGATACCTTCTCAGGCAGAAGGAGGACATATCAGAGGTGTCAGTTTTACAGCTCTTTACAGCTCCATTCTGGGATAGGTTCTATGCCCGTAGATTGCAGGTTGATATGAGTTCAAATGGCAAGGATCACAAGTCTTGACATTTGCCAGATATTCTACAGACCCTAATAACAGGCCCCCAGGAAGTCAGTTGCAGGGAACAAAAGGCACTTACAGCACGCAAGCTTACATGTTACAAATACAAGGCATAATCTATGTGTGTTACAGAAAAGAAATATTTCTACTAATCAACATGTTTGTATCCTTATTACTATTGCCCTTCATTAAGATTTAGCTTTCAGGCCTCTTATAATCTTTGTTGCTCCACTCTGTATATTTTCTAGGGTCTTAGCTTCTTTTTTGTAATCATTGTGACCCAAACTGTATGCAATATTCCAAGCTCGGCCTCACTGGTGCAGTATAAAGCAACATCACTTCCTATGTTCTTGATGCGCTACTCCTCTTGATGCAGTTTAGGACTGTGTTGGCTTATTTGAAAGCTGCAGCACACAAGCGGCTCCTACCGAAGTGCTTGTCCCCCAGGACTGCTAGATCCCCCTCCCAGTTGCTATTGCTTAGCCAGGCCCCCCTCTGAGATGCCGCCATTCTGATGGAGGGGAGGAGGCAGCCATCCCGGTTGCATTCTCTGTGTCAGGTCTGCCTCTGACACTAACCAAGAAAGAACCCACTCAATTCCATTTTGAAGAATCAGGAGTACTTTTACTGGTTATGAAAAGAAAGCAGCGAGGTAAAGCAAGGTCTGAGATCCAAGCATGTGAAATCATACATATCCATATATGTCCAACTCCCTCCCCCCAACAGTCCCCTCCCTATTGTCCAAGCCACAAATCCCTCAGGTGTCATGTGGGTTGCATCTCCAGGAGCATCATCAGGTTGTATGCAAGACGGTTGGCCTTGAGCATCTCAAGGCACCAGCCATCGGTATGCGAAGTAGATGGTGAGAACATGCTCCCTTCTCCAAATCTCCCTCCTGCACCATATAGTCCCATTTCCAAATACCACACAGGGTGGCCTCATCTTTTCAATGGCAGCCGAAGCAAGCAGCAAAGGCAGAGGCTGACATCCTGCATGCTTTCGCTTTTGCTGTAACCGCATGGGATTTGGGGAGGGGGATTATCTGGGAGACATGGTGGACTTCCTTCCAGTCCATTTGAGCCGGACACCAAGGTCGCTGTGCCCTGGGGATGAACTGCTATCAAGCTAACACCTCAAGAGTTCTCAAAACACTTTTGTGACACTCTATTGGATCCTGGTGAAGACGGGGAGGAGTTTCGAATGGGGAAGAGTAGCTTAACGCTTTGCGTGGGACCGACTTCTCTGCAGTCACTTTTTCTCAGTGAAAGCTCCTTTTGATAACTTCTTACTCCGAGAGTCGTGCTTTCCCGAGGAGATAGTTGAGGCAGATCCTTAGGCCAACTGTTCTATCACTGTGCCTTGGTTTTTCCTGCCCACGTGCTTTTCTCACCACTGAATTTCATTTTGTTAGATACGGCATTCAAGTGTTCATTTCTGTCAAGATCTTTCTGAATCTTGAGTCTTACCTTCTGAAGAGTTAGCTATTCCCACCAGCTTAGTGTCACCTGCAATTTTGATGAGATTCCTATCTCTTCTATCTCCAAATCATTTATGAAAATGTTGAAGAGACAGAATCTTGGAGTTCCTGACTCCATGTAGATGTAGTTCTACTGGGGACTACGCATTGAGTGTGGTTAGTCAGCCAGTTATAATCCCATCTGGTGGTGATGCTGTGTAACCTATATTTTACTATCAAGAAATAGACTGTGGTCTACTTTGTCAAATGCCTTATTGAAATCTAAGTATACTATACTCACAACATTTCACTGGTTCACTAATCACTAGTCACTGTATCAAACAACGAGATTTGTTTGGCACGATCTGTCTTGGACGAGTACATGTTGGCTTCTGGTTATAGCTTTGTTTGCTTCTAGGTATTTGCAGATCAATTGCTTGATTACCTTTTCCAGGATCTTCCAGATACTGATGTTGGGCTGATTAGCCTGTAATTTCCTGGATCCTTTCCCTCCCTCCCCTCCTTGAATTTTTAAGCATTATTTTTGACATTAAATTTATATTTACCTACAAAGAAATAAAGGGAGAGTAGTATGGATCAGTTTCAAAATATTGAGCTCTTGTCAGCTTTACTGGGGCTTTTTTCAACTAAGAAGTTATAAAAACTTTTAGGCTGGGCTATGTTGTGTTATTGTACTGAGGACATTTGAGTTGGGCAAGAGGCTTGCTATTTCCAGGCCTCTCAGACAGGATGTGGGGACAAAGCAATGGCAACTGTGGAATTAATTTAAGCTGCTCTCGTTGGGAGATTCAGCGGGAGCCAGGATCTCTCCCTCCCCCTCCCCCCCTCTGTGTGTGGAAGGAGGGAGAGGGAAAGAAAGGGAGGGAGACTATTGTCCATCCAATGGAATGACCTGCATCCTCCACGTTGGTGTCCTACCAAAGGATGAAGCTGGAAGGGAAGCAGCTCCAAGCTCATCTTCCCCATCCTCTCGCCCCTCCTATTCAACACATATATGAAGCCGCTGGGTGAGATCATCCGTGGTTTTGGGGTGGGATATCATCTGTACGCTGATGATACTCAGCTGTACATTTCCACCCCAGACGACCCCAACGATGCCGTACGGTTTGGAAGCCGTACGGATCTGGATGGGTAGTAACAAACCCAAGCTCAACCCGTCCAATTCTATGGAGGAAGCTCCAAGGCAAAGATTTAGATTTAGATTTTATTCAATTTGTATCCCGCCCTTCTCCAAAAGGACCCAGGGCGGCGCACAGGAATTTAAAATAACATACAAAAGTAATACAAAATACACAAATTTAAAACCTATTAAATAACAAAAACCTGCGCTAAAACCAATTAAAACCCCCCCATTTTAAAACTATCTAATACTAGTCACAGCGGAGGCTATGTTAGGCCGGCTTGAAGAAACAGGTGTGTTTTTAAACACTGGCGGAAGAGGCGGAGGTCGGTGATGGTCCGGAGTTCAGGGGGTAGGTCGTTCCACAGGGCAGGGCCCGCCACAGAGAAGGCCCTTCCCCTGGGTGTCGCCAGTCGGCATTGTCCGGCCGACGGCACCCTGGTGCTGGTGGCTTCTTGACCCTTACTAAATCCAAATTATGCATCACCTTCTTGCCCTGGCAGCCAATTGCTTCCTCCTCATGACTGAGTGGCCTTAGCAGGCTTCAACTCAATTGTGAAAAGACTTAAAGAGATGTAGACGTTTGCACACTTCTGAATCCGGCAGGATTCCATCTTTGATCCTGAATACAACTGCAGGAATCTCTTCAGATTTTGATGGATGGGCTCAAGCAACAAGTGGCAAATGGTCAGGGATGCCTGCACCCAGTTGCACCTACACCTACCGGTAGATTAGGAAGCCTTTTAGATGGCCACACGTTTTGGTCACCTTGCATCTGGACTGTCACAATGGGCTCTGAATGGGGCTTCCCTTGAAGACAACTTGAGCCTTGCAGCTAGTCCAGAATGCAACAGCCTGGACAACTACGGGATGCCCAGATGTCACCATGCTTGGCGAGCTGGACTGGTAGCCCTTTAGCTTGTGGGCACATTTCATGGCACGGTTCAGCTCTTTCACTGCCTGGGCTTGAAGGGCCATCCAGCCTCATAGTTTCTGTCTGCTGCACCCAGTCTGACAGCATCAGCAGCATATTCTGGGCCCAATCAATGAAAGATTGCCATCTCTGTCAGGGCACCTGTCCTGTGACCATCGTCCTCCTGGATAGTGATGCTCCAGGCTGGCCCTAAAAACCCAGCTGTCTCTCCAAGCCAAAGTAAGTGTAAAGTGCCTTGAGAGCCCCTCACCTTTTGGGGGAATGTTTATGATGGCCATGTGGGTCATTTAATGTCCAAATGAAGATAGCCATGGGAATATGTATGTTTATTCGGTTCTCAGGGCAGTCGGTAAAGGAAACATCTTCACACTTGTGTATTGGCTAAAATCTGCATTTTAACTAATGGGATGGAACTCTACTGCTTTGCATTGATTAAGATGTTGCTTTGAATTTAATGGCTTCCATTCTTTCCTTTTGAAATACTCTGTTTCAAGAGTCTTCACTTTCTTAAGTTAGGAGAGGAGCCCTTACAAGTGTGGTGATACACCCATTTGGCTGATTTGACCTTATATAAGTTCGTTGAATTTATCTCCTGATCCTGTCATAATTTAATGGTTGCATTTTGTTACGCCGCCCAGAATGGTAGCAGATTAGGGCAAATCTAATAGATAACACTAGAACTAGGGGGCACTCCATGAAACTTTTGGAAGCTAGACCTCAAACAAATAAGAGGAAGGACTTTTTCACCCAGAGGATCCCTGGTCTATGGAACTCCCTGCCAGAAGAAGTGGTGACAGCCGTCAGCCTCAACACCTTTAAAAAAGGATGAGAGGAGTTCATGGAGAACAAGGGTATCCATGGCTTTCATTATGGATGTCTAAGGACACCCTCCAGGTTGGAGAGATAGGCAGGATCTCTCTCAAGGCCATTTGCAGGGAATCCTAAGCAGGTGAAGACATCTGCTTGGGAAGACCCTGAAGCAAATGGGGAGCCAGCAAGGCTCTTCTTATGTTCTTATGTTCTTATAAGTGAATAGTTCTTATTCAATAAGGATTAAGGATGAAAGAGTACAGAAGGCCTACAGAGAGAAAGATCCTTCCCACAGAATGCTGAAGGCCAGAAGGAAACAATTGAAACTAAAAGAAGGGAAGAAAGTACTGAGAAATTAGATGGAAAATTTTCCAGAGATGATTTCCTAGGTGAGCGAAATAAACAGGAGTCCTCCAGAGGATGGAACAGAATTGTAGATGAAACAAATGAATTGATCTGGGATGAAAGTGAAGCAAGGAAATGTCAGCCCTGGAGACTTTTGCCTGGGGATGGTCGCAGTCGGCCAAGGGACCGGAGGCAGGAGAGGCTGCAGAGGAAACGTGTCGGGCCTGAGATGCTCCTTACTGGTGTGGGGGATGAATAAGAGTGGAGCTATCAGACACTTGCATGGATATGGGATGAAAGGGATAGAAAAGGAATAGAGAAAGAGCCATGGAAGCAAAGTGTAGATTAAAATCAAATGTGAGCTGGCAATAAGGCAAGTTTGCCTTCAGGGTATTGCTGAAGACACGAGAGGGATGGGCCAGGCCAGCGTCTGCCTCCGACATCGGATGCTGCATCATTGAAGCAAATATGAAGCGACTGCAAGGCAGGCATGGAATTAATGTATCGCAGGGCAGATTTGTTACGTTGGAAGAATAGGAAAAACGCAGAAAGCCATTATTAGCTTAGCTCTGAACTGCAGTGAAAATCAACCCAAGTCAATGAATCTTTGCACTTCAGTGCTTATAACGCTAGGAAATTAGTGAAGGTCATTGAAGAAAAGAAGATAACTTGCAAAAGGTGTGTCATCTTCCAAAAGGAGGGGGGAAGGGTGTGAGTGAGTGCTTGTGAGCTTCTGCTCACTTGGTTACATGAACATGAAAGCTGGACTTGCCCAGAGAAACACACACGTATTCAAAGGTGCTTTTTCAAGAAGCAACTGGACTAGTTCCTTCCGGTCTGCCGGCGGTGACGGTCGAGTCCTGGGACTCGTCCGCCGTTTTGTCGTTTTTGCGGCCCCAAACGGGGCGGGGTGTTCCTTTTAAAGGAACCCCCCCGTAAGGTTGGCTTGCTGGGACCTTTCCTAGCCCGACGGCGGTCGGGGGGGGGTCCTTGTCTTTGACCTAGGAGTGAAAAGACATGCTGCGGGGGGTTTGGTTCCCTTCGCCAACGGAGGACAGGAGCAGATAATTAATTTGGAGAGAGCTGGATCGTTCGAGTCGGATGGCAATGCTGGGACTCTGGCTGCGATGTGGATTGTAAGTGGCTTTGTCTTTTTCTGCTGGCAGCTTTGACTTTAAAAAACGATGGAGGGGGGAGTTTGTTAAACCCCCCCCTCGGATTTAAGAACAGCGGCGTTTTGAAATGGCTCCTCAAGCCTGAGGAAGCGGAATATTTCACATCCGAACTTTGCTAAAGGAGTGAAAGTTTTTGTGGATTGATTCTAGATACATAGTATCGAAGTCTTGCAACAATGAAACAGCTTTCTTCGCTGCTCTCTCCCGGTGGTTTTCAGATTGGGCGGGGGAAGATGGCGACCCTTTGTTCTTAGGAGACTTATTCTTAATGGAAGATTTCCGACATCCCTTTGTGACCTGGACTGCCTCTCTCTTTCATGGCTGATTTGTGGTAATTGATTAATTGATTCCTTCCCTGGAGTGCCTTCTTTTTTATAATTGAGTGTAAAATTTGGTTTTCTCTCTGGATTTTATAAGTTTGACTTTGCTTATTGGATTCTGCTCTTGGACTTGCCTCACCGGCCGCACCCAATAAACGCCATTTTATTGACGCTGATTTAAACCACTCACCATGGCTTCAAAAAAGCAACCAGAAAAACCAGATACGGATGCAAGATTATCAGCTATGGAAGAAGTATTACAGTCTTTGGTAATGGAGATTAAAGAACTTAGAAAAGACCACTGCAGTTCCAAATTAGAACTTTTGGAGACACAGAAGAAATTAATGCAGAATACACAGAAGACTGAAGAGTTGGAGGAGGGGCTGGCTGGGGCAAGGGGAGAGCTTAAAAATGTTAATACTGAAATTGGAGATTTAACTGGTCATATGTCTAGGATGGATTTTGAAAGGATGTCATACTTTTTAAGATTTCAAAATATTTCTGAAGAACCTGGTGAAAGCCTACCTGATCTTATGAGTACAATTTTAGCAGACTATTTACATAAACCCAAAGAGGAGATCAGGGGGGATATTGACTTGGTATATAGAATAAATTCAGCATATGCCAGGATAAATGAAGTACCCAGAGAGATACATATTAAATTTGTTAGAAGGTCGACACGGGAGGGAATTTTGAGGGTGCAGAGAGACGGTCCTTTAATTTATCAACAAAAAGAAGTCGCTATCTTGAAGCAGATCCCGAAAAAGATTAGAGAGGTAAGAAGGAAGTACTCCTTATCTAAAAAATTATTCAAGCAGGGGATTTTGTTTAAGTGGGCGATGCCAGAAGGGATGTTGGTGTTCTGGGAATGAGGGAGAGTAAGGATTAAAACAGTTGCAGAGGCGGAAGCCTTTCTTAAAAAACATTCCTCAATCCTGGAGGATGAAAATGGAAGAGCAGAAGGGGCCGCGGCCCCGCCCACTGGGGGCCAGGGAGGAGAACAAGAAGATACAATTGCTAAGAGACTTAGATCTAAAAAATGACTTTTTAAATATAGTATAACTTTTGTTTGGATGTTTGTATATGATTGCTAGCACAGATTTTACAATGATGCATGCACTTCTCTTCACTTTGTAGTACTATTGAAAATTATGTATTATCTATATTTTGTCATGAAGCCCCGGATGGGGCCAACGATCTCGACGTGAAAGTTCTCAAAATATCTTCTTCACACCTTACCCTTACCCTACCTGGAAAAATTTTAAAACTCAATAAAACATTTTCAATATAAAAAAAAAAAAGAAGCAACTGGACTTTTGGGTTTTTCTTTGAAGATGTTTCGCTTCTCATCCAAGAAGCTTCTTCAGCTCACCATGACCTGGAGGACCGAGGATCTCCATAGACATACAAGTATTCATTTAAAACATACCATTTTAAATCAACATTAGATGTTTCTAATGTTTCTCTAAGTGTTGGGAATTAAGGATATTGTGTATCTAAATATATTACCCATTTTTCATCCATTCCTTCCTGGCCTCAATTAAGGACAGTGTCCCCAAAAAAGTAAAAAAAAGAAAAAGAAAAAAGAGACCAGCACATCAGAGAACGTTGTCATATTATTTTTCCATTATTATTTTTCTTTTTAAAAATGTTTTTGCAAAATCAAAATATATGTACAATATTTTGCCTTTTTAATAAAAAATCCTTTTCTTATTCACAAGTAGGAGAGTGGCAAGGGGAGAGTGATTAATTACAAACCAAGCCCCTCCTTGGGGGGAGAAAAGAAATGTTACACCAGCAAATGAAAAACAGCCTTTTTTTCAATCAAGAAAATGGTTTTTTTGTTTTCTTCAGCCTCACAGAGTTCGGTTGCATCGCCTTCCCCTTGGTTTCGTCTGAGAAGAACCGCCTCTGTTCGCTTCTCCTCTTGCCTGACCTCCTTTGCCAAACTCCCAGGGACTTCTGCAAAGGCTGAACCCCTGCAGGTGCTCAGACAAGCGGTCTCGGCAACCGAGGCAGCCGCACAACATCCCTGCCCAGGTGGCCTCGTCTCCTGGAGGAGTGGGATCCCCCTCGGCCTCCCAGTCCCGTCCCATCCCTGGCCTTGGCTACTCCACCAGCCCAGCTGCTCCCTCTCCTCCTTCCCAGAAAATGCAGGCGTGGTGGTGGTGACTCAGGGGTTGGCTTTCTTTTGTTTCTACTACTCCATAGGCGGTGTGTGTGTGTGTCCTCTTCCTCCCACATCGTCCCCCACTGCATCGACTGGGGGGAGGGAGCGGTTCTGGAGGGATCCAGAAAGAGGGGGAAGATGCAACAGGTGGAGAGCAGGTGCCTCAGGTGTGTGGACCCTGGACTTCTCCTGGTGGCCTCAGCCCCACCTGCAGCCCAGAAGAGAGGGGGTCTCCAAGAGGGGAAGGGGGCCAGCTGACTGGGCCTATGAGGAACATACTGCGTATGCCCTGCCCTCTGTCGCTGGGGGTGTTGCGGTGGGCCCTCCGTTATGCCTCTTTCTCCCCCTCCCTTGGCTTCAGGAGGGGCTGGCAGCTACAGCCAGCCTATTTCTCTGCTCCGCTTCTGCAAAGCGTCTCTCGGCCCCAGCTCAGAGCACTGAATCCTAGCCCAGGCTGCAGAACTCCAGACAAAAGCTAGAGAGCAGCAAAGAGAGATCACGCCAAGTCCCTGTGGTGCCATCTAGTGGTGACTGGGATTTTCGCAGATGGACTCCTCATTCCTTTCTCCTCCCTACCCCCACCCTCCCTTGCCTCCGTCTAAGGGGAGCAGCGTTAGGCAGCCGAGCCCCCTCACTTGGGGAGATTTGCCTGATGAGGCAGAGATTCTACAGGGATCCCATCCAGCTTTGTTGCGATCAGGTGTGGGGGTGTGGGGGTGTCCCCAGCCCCATTTCTGGAGGGGCATCCGTGTCAGGCTGCCTGCAATGGGCGAACGGGGAGAAGCAGCCTGGAAAAGCCAAGAGGATCTTAAAATTGAGGTGATCCCAGGCAAACCTCCCCGAGGCAAATCCACTCTGGGCTCCAGACCCACCTGGGCATTCAAGGGCAGATCTGCTGGCAGTGGGCAGGCAGAGTGGCTGCCGTGCCAGTCTCGGGGCATTCGGGGGCAGCCTCCCTGGAAAGGCCAGGCTCCTGCCCCACAAGCAGCCCCTTGGCCCCAAAGCCTTTTGCAAGAGAGCTGAGGAAGGCAGGGAAGCGGCTGGGGGTTCAAGAGGCCTCCCTGGAGCCTGTTTGGGAGGGAAAGCTAAACCGTCCCACGGCCAGTTGATCTCCCCAAAGTCTGAACGGCAGAGAAATTCCTCCCCAGAGTCTTGGGGGGGGGGCGGGGGGGAGCCAAACGCTGGAGAGATCCCTGCGGGGGTCTGCGTGCATCTGTGATAGCTGCATGGAGGGTGCCTTTTCCACCTGATGCTCCATCCCCTTTGGCAGCCTCTTCTGCCAGGTGAAACTCTGGGGGCCCCTGGAGGGAGGGAGGGAGGCCGCTTTGCCAGCAGGGTGACCAATAACGCAAAGGCTTTCCGGGGCCCTCCAAGGGCAGCGGGAGCCGTCAGGCCCCGAGAAGGCCAGCCGATGCCAGGCCAAGCTGGTTGTGTGACTGGCAAGAGGCTCCTGGAGGCCCCGGGGCCCCTCCTGGCCGCCAGCTCAGACAGGCTCCCAGGACTGATGGAGGAAGGACCCACCCAAGAGAGGGAGAGGCAGCCGTGGGGCCCCTGGGGGGCATCCCACATCTCTCTTGCACTTCCTTCTCTCCAGCCAGATGTGGTCTCGGATTCAAGGCAGATTCAGGAAGATCCCCAGCAGGTCTGGAGAGGCTCCCATGGCTTCCTCTGGACCACAAAGGGGCCCCCTCACACCTAGGGCCCCTTCGGTTGGCCCCCGGCCACGGCGGATGTCGGGACTTGCAGAAGCCCCCCGCCTGCACAACCTTCCTAAGCCCAGGGCCCCCCTGGCCACGTCCTCCTGGGCCTCCCAAACCCTATAGCAGCCTCTCTCCTAGTATCCCACCCAAGCGTCAGAGACCACCAAGCCCATCTTCCACACCTCAGAAGGCTTTGTAGTGCAGCCACTTCTGGCCAGGTCATCAGGTCCTGCCTGCCTTCCTTCCCCAGAGGCTTCGTGATTCCCGGCGCTTGGTTCTTCCGTGCCAGGAGACCGGCGGGAGAGAAGCAGCTGTGCCTGCCCTGCCGCTGCACAAGCCCCTCCTGCCCAAGGGCTGGGGAGGGGTCCAGGGAGGGTCTCTTCTCAGTGCTGGAAGAACAGTCCTGTGTCCCTCGGAGGCCCAGAGACGGGCTGGGGCTGCCCTTGGGCACAGAAGCTCCTGCCAGTCTGGGCATCACTGCACCCCCTCCTCCTCCACGTAGGTCGAAGGGAACCAGCCAATCTGCAAGAAACCAGCAGGGAGCCTAAGGAGGGAGGGGCAGCACGGGAGGGGACCAGGCCAGGCCTGGAGGGGGGTGGGGGAGTCGGGGCTTTTATGACTGAGTGGGTCTGAGAGGGCACTGGCCTTGTGCCCAGCCGGAGGCCTCGCTGCTCCCTGGCTGGACGCCCCCTCCCCACTTCAGAAAGGGAGAGGAGAGGGAGGCTACTTACTCGGCCGTTGGCCTCCCCCTTCCACCAGCCTTGATCCCCTCCGATCCGGCTGTAGATCTTCACCACGTCCCCTTCCTGCAGGGAGAGTTCCCGCATGTCCCGGGCAGCAAAGTTGTACCTGGCCACTGCAGTCCCGATGGCCCGAGGGGTGAAGACTGGCGAGGGAGGGGGAGAGAAAGGGAGGAGAGTGAAGGGCCTGGCCCTCCTCTCCCAAGGCGGCTTCTTTCTCTCTGGCCACCAGGAGCCTTTCTCGGCTGCAGTGAGGCTGCCCTGCCGAGGCTGGACTGGGAGCGGGTGGCCACTCTGCCAGCTGTGGGCAGAGGGTCAGCCCCGTCCTTCCTTAGATGACCAGCAGGTGTCACTGTCCTTCAGCAGATGGATGGGGGCCTCTGCATGCATATCTATCTATCTATATATATACACACATCATCTATACTTCTTGTATCCAGAGACGGAGAGAGAGAGACAGAGAGAGAGAGAGACTGAGAGCTATAGATATCTACCTGACCAAAAAGGAGTGGAGGGATTCTGAGAACTGAAGTGGTGGCCCTGAGGACTGAGAAAGGAAAAATTGTAGGAAGCGCAGGCAGCTGCAGAAAAGAAGTTAGAGGGAAATGGAGGCAGCAGGAGAAAGGGGAGGGGGGGAGGGAGACAGTATTAAAGGGGGACATTTACGAAACGGGAGAAATCAGCAAGGCAGGGGAAAAGCCCCCCCCCCCCCTTTCACCCTCTGGCCTGGCAGGAAGAAGAGGGAGGGGCTCTGCGTGGCTGACCAGCCTCTCCATCCCGTCTGCCTCCCCAGGGGAAGAGCCCACTTTGGGCGGCTGTTTGCAGAGGGAGCCGGGGGGGGGTCAAGCAAAGCATCGGCCTGGGGAGGCTCCCTCCAGGCCCAGCAGACTCAGCAGGTGGGTGGGTGGGGGGTCCTGCCCCTGTCCTTGAAGCACCAAGCCGGCCACAGCTGCGGCTGCCCAGCAAGAGCCAACCGGACTGGGAAGCGCAGCATCCAAAAGGACCACCGAGGGCCCTTGGGAGCCCCACCCCACCCCACCTGCCTGCCCAGGCTTCCTCCTCCTCCTCCTCCTCCTCCTCCTCCTCTGGGAGAGGGGTTTCGGGGATGAAGCCAGAATCCCCCAGCAATCTCGGCCTGAGGCATCAAAAACTCAGCTGGGGCTTTCTGGTTCCTTTGGCCAAGCCGAGCCCAGCGGTGGCCTTGCTTCTCCACCCTCGGACCCTTCATCACTGACCCCTCCCCCACGGGAGGAGGGGGGGCTTTGTGGCCGGTTGGGGGGGCTTTCCGGAGACAGCCAGGCGGAGGGCAGGGAATTCCTGCTTTCTCCTTGATGGAGGGGGCGGGGGAAATGTTTGACTTTCTCCCCCTCCAGGCTCCGAGAGATCTGGCAAAGACCCTTCCTCAACGACCTTTCCCTAAACTCAAATCCAGGCCTTAAAATGGTCTTGTTTCAGCCTTTTAGCATTTCTCTGCCATTCCTGTGATCTTGGAGCGCTTGAGATGCTGCCCTGAGGCCCTTCTGGAGGGAGGGAGGGAGAGACCAGCTTCCAAAGAGGAAAAGAGAAGGGGGCTGGAGGGGGGGGGGCTGTCTCTTTCCCAGCCCCTCCCTGCTGAGGGGAGGGGGGCTGCTGGTGGTGGGGGGGGGAGGCGTGGGTGTCGGTGGGTGTAAAGCTGGAGGTTTGTTCCAAGCACCTCCCTCCAACCCATTGACCGAAAAGCAGCCCCTGTCTCCCCCCCACTGCTTCGCCTGGGCCCATGGTCCTGCTGGGCTGAGCCACAAGGGGTGAAGAGCCACAACCGGCCAGCCAGGCCAACCGGAAAGCAACCCGCTGGTGGGGGCTGGGCCTTCAAGGGGCAGCCTGGGGTGTGTGTGTGTGTATGTGGGCAGCCATGCAGCCAGAGGGCTTCAGCTGGTGGGAGCAAAGGGGAGGGGGCTCCTTTTGCAAGCGCTGCATCTGCTCCGCGACCCCCAGCCGGACGCAGAGGGCCCTTCCTTACCCGGGGACCGAGCTAAGGTCCTTGAGGCCGAGCGTTCCCGGGACTTGTACGGATACTTTAAGGTTGTGTCCAGCTGTTTGAAGCTCTCCTTCAGCGAATGGGCCTGGTAGTACTCCACCAATTCCTGCAGAAGACGGGACGGAGCCTTTGAAGCCCCCCCCCCCGAAGCCCCCAGGAAGCCCCGTCCCAGGCAAGGCTCCTTCTCCTCCCCAAACGCCAACCTACCAGGAGGCTTTCAAACTTCTTGGCTTCTGTGATGTGGATCCAGCTCTCTTTTTCAACCACTTTAATGTGCTTCACCTCGTCATTAAACCTGCCGTGGGGGAGGGGGAGGGGAGGGGGGCAGAGGGTTCAGGAGGCCTGGCAGGGAAGTTCCCCACCCAAAAGCCCACCCGCCAGATTTGCCCCACGGAAGAGGCTGGCAGAGCCGGGCTGAAACCGGCCAGACCTTAACAGCCGAAGATCCCATCTGGTGTTGGGGGGGGGGGGGGGGGGAACGATGACGGGGGGGCCTATGTGCCTAAATGCTGGAAGCCCAGTTCAAGGCTTGCTCCACCAGGGAGGCCAAGCAGACCCTCTCCCCCTTGGGGCCTTGAGATAATTTTGGACCAATTATTAGAAGCAGAAAAGTGAACTTTGGCGAACTCTAAAAACTTCAGCAAGGACCAAGGGGCTTCAAAGGGGCCCCTTGTCATCTCAGGGCCAGCCCTCATTAAGCCCCGTGGAACTCCTTGGGACAGGAAGACAGGAAGCAGGGCTGTGTGAACCCCTCTCCTGTTCTTGGGGGGGGAGCAGGCAGGGTCTCCTGCCTGCCTGCCTGCCCCCCTCCCCTGGGGTGCGAGAAGCGGCCCCTGCACAGCCACTGACTTGATGCTGATGGCAAAACGCTCGGCTTCGGCTGGCCTCTCCCGGATCAGGTAGGTCCCGCTGGCGTGCTGCTTCAGGAGGTTGTCCGTCTGCTGCCTCTCCATGTTGCCTGCAAACCTGAGATCCACCCTCCGGGTTAGGAGGGATCCCCTTATATCCCTCGGATGCCCCCAAGCTGCAGGGAGAGGAGCCGGGGAGCTGGGCCTGGTGATGGGAGGCAGAAGCAGCCGGCCGGCCCTCCCTCCCTCTCGACCGCTGGGGGTTGGTGGCCCTGCAGGGCTGTGGCAGCCCTGGGGGTCTCTCCCCTTGGCAGGTATGGAGAAAGCCCAGCTGACGGCTTAACCTTGAGCTGCGGAAAGCCTCCCATGCCAGGGCTCCTGCTCAGAACGTCCCAGGGTTGGAAGGGGAAGCCCTGAATCCGGCCCCTCCTTCAGGGGAACAGCCCCCCCCCCCCCACTTCCCTGCTCCAGCCATCTCCTAAATCTCCTAGATCACTGAATCTCCTGTCCGGCTGGTCTTAGGAGCCTCTGCTCTCCCTGCTTGACTGGGTGACCCGAGAGAGCCGGTCTTTCCTCCCAGGGGTCTAGTTTCAGAAAGCCTCCCCTTCCCCTAATTCTCCTCTTCCGCTGGACGCTTTCTCTGCCTCCCTTCCGAGTTCTCCCGAGCTGCTTGGTGCTCAGCAGGCAGAAGTGGGCAGCCTCAATGAAGGGAGGCTGGAGCTCCTCTCTGCTGTGGATGGAGCCCAGGGCTGGCTTGGCCTTTCTTTTACAGCCACGTCACACGGTTGGCTCCCGTTTAATCGGAATAAACGATCATCCCAGGATTGCTCCATCAATAACCCATCCAGCCAGCTGCCTCTATTCCAGTGTTTCTCAACCTTGTCAACTTGAAGGTGTCTGGACTTCAACTCCCAGAATTCCCCAGCCAGCGAATGCTGGCTGGGGAATTCTGGGAGTTGGAGTCCAGACACCTTCAAGTTGACAAGGTTGAGAAACACTGCTCTATTCTAATCGTTCCCCCCTGAATCCTTGAATCCCTCCATACTCGATTGGCCTCCACCTCTGTTAAATTAGATGCCCTTCATCCCAGCCGTTCTTTAACCCGGCCAAATAAATTTCAGCTTTATTCCCCTTCTGAATCCGCTGTGAGTGGGATGGGCTGACTCACGCAGGCCCAGGCTGAACCTCAAGGGCCTCTGCTGGGAACCTCCCTGCAGATGGTGAAGGGCCATCCAGGGACAGATTAACAGAGCCGGAAGGGACCTTGGAGGTCATCTACTCCAACCTCCCCACCCAAACAGGACACCCTACCCCAGCGACGGCCAGCCTTTTTTGGCTCCCGTGCCATAAATGGGGGGAGCGCAGGGGGGTTGTGCATGGGCGTGCCGCACCCATAATTTTATTTTTTATTTTATTTTTATTAAATTTATAATACCCCGCCCTTCTCCAAAAAGGACCCACGCACTACAGGTGCGACCTCCCATTTTTTGCACGCTCTTTTCACTCTCCCCTGGCTCCAGAGGCTTTATAGGAGCCTTGAGAGGGCGAAAACAGCCTCTCCGCCCACCCCGGAGGCCCTCCGGAGACTTCAGTGACGGACCACTCAAAATGATGCTCCGAGCAAATTGGAGGTCACTTCCGTTTCAGCAGAATGCTCGGAGGTTTCAGGGAAGCTCATGAAGCCTCCGGAGGGCCTCGGGGTGGGTGGGTGGGAGGCTCTTTTTGCCCTCCCCAGGCTCCTATAAAGCCTCTGGAGCCTGGGGAGGGTGAAAAAAGCATGCCAAAAAGGGAGAATTCAGCTGGCCAGCACATGCATGCGCATTGCTCCTCCACATGCCACCTGTGGCACGCATGCCATAGCTTCGCCATCCCTGCCCTACACCCTCTCTGACCGAGGGCAGCCCAGCCTCTTCTTGAAAGCCTCCAGGGATGAAGCTCCCACAACCTCCGAAGACATCCTTGGGAGAAGCTGGGTCTCATGCCAGAATCCCCCTGGGGCCCTTGGTCTTCCCCTCCGCACCTCTTGCTGCTCCCATCCCACGTCTCCCCAGCTCCCCCGTTCCTCTCCAGCTACCCATCATCTGCAATCGTGCACCTCTACAAACTGGGTTTGGACAATGACGCCCTCTTCTGTGGCTCCAGGTTGCGGCTTCCAGAAACACCTTCCAGACACCCCCCCCAATGAAGAGGAGGTCCTCTGCCATCACCAACCCCACTGCAATAATCCCATTCTCTCCCCCCCCCCCCCTTTGGCTGAAAAGGCAACAGCACATGGAAAGCCACAGAGGGGCCATGAGGGGGCCAGTGTCTTCTACTGGGCGGTGGAAATGACTGGGGAACGCACGCACTCTCCATTTGCACGAGGGGCAGGTGTGCATGCGAGCCACTTGTGCAAATGGAGTTGCGCATGCACGCTTGCCGGCCACTCGTGCAAAACCATCTCCCACCCACCCCTCCACAAAGCTGGAACCACTAGGGAACTCTGCCCTACAGGAGAGGGAGGGTTTGGGGTTTTTTTTAATTCTCAGGTGCAGCTGGGAAAGGGTTGGAAAACCAAGGAAGGCTCCCACCAAGAGGACTCTCCAAATATGGGGAGCTTTCCCAAGACCTGGACTGTCAACTGGAGTCATTCGAGGGCCCCCCCCCCCATTGAATTCCCCACGGCTGGAGGGGTGGTTGTTGTCTTGAAGAGCAATGCCGAACAGAGAGCAGGTTGCACCCAGGGGGCAAGAAACTGTCCCCCACTTCCCACCAGCCCATTTCCTCACCCACGAGATTCCAGATTAGGGGGAGGGGCCCAGCCAATCCCACCTGCCCAACTCACCAGGGGTACGTGGAGTAGTCCATCTCTCGTGAAGGAGGGCGGCTGTTGGGGGGCTGCAGCAGAGAACAAAGGGGTGATGGGGAGGGATTCTAATGAATTCTTCCCCAGGGCATCTGAGCCGTGGGACAGGAGACCCCCCAGGACCAGGGACAGGAGGAGGGAATTGATCCACCAACTAAAAGAAAGGGGGTCAGCCCCTGAAACCAGCAGCCCTTAGTCCAGGGCCTCAATCGTGGGATAAGGGGAGGGGTGGGAGGGCTGGCCTTCCTCCAGGACTCTCACCCGGGTGTCCACTGGGCAAGGCTTAACCAAGGAGCTGGGGAAGTAGCCAGATTTCTTGGACACGACGAGCCTCCCCTGGAAGGAAGAGAAGAAGAGTCCCATCTCACCAGGCTCCTCCAGCAGCCCAATCAGAGGAAAGTCAGCATGGGAGTCAGCATGGAGGCAACCTGAGAGCTCTGAGGGCCGGCCCTTGGGACAGATGAGCCACTGCTGCTAGTGAAGCCCCACCTTAGCTCTGGGGATGAAAGGCAGGGGGCGTAGATGAATAGATGTGGCAGAGGAGAGGAGAGCAGTGGAAATCTATGGGCCGGTCCCTTGGACGGAAGAGCCACCGCTGCTAGAGAAGCCCCACCTTAGCTCTGGGGATGAAAGGCAGGGGGCGTAGATGAATAGATGTGGCAGAGGAGAGGAGAGCAGTGGAAATCTATGGGCCAGTCCTTGGGACAGAAGAGCCATCGCTGCTAGGGAAGCCCCACCCTAGCTCTGGGGGATGAAAGGCAGGAGGCGGAGATGAATAGATGTGGCAGAGGAGAGGAGAGCAATAGAAATCTATGGGCCGGTCCTTGGGACGGAAGAGCCACTGCTGCTAGCAAAGCCCCACCCTAGCTCTGGGGATGAAAGGCAGGGGGTGGAGATGAATGGATGTGGCAGAGGAAAGGAGAGCAGTGGAAATCTATGGGCCGGTCCTTGGGACAGAAGAGCCACCACTGCTAGAGAAGCCCCTCCCTAACTCTGGGGATGAAAGGCAGGCGGCGGAGATGAGTAGACGTGGCAGACAACTATTCATCTCCCTGCCAGACGGACTTATTAACCTATTGAGAGAGAGACAGAGACAGAGACACAGAGAGAGACAGACACAGACACAGAGAGAGAACACTTTGCCGGAGCTGCTGATGCTTCTAATGAAGGGAACCCTTAGGTAACTCAGGGGGCATAAAGGAAGGAGCAGCGTCATGGGCTCCCTTTGTCCACCTTGAGTGTAGTTTTCTTACTTCTCTCCCAAGGGGGGAGGCTTTCCCTCTCTCAAAGATTCACACAACGCCCATGGCACAAGTCAACAAGACACAGTGATGGGAACATGTTCGTGCAATAGGCTGACTCAGCAAGTGTTCCAAGGGCCGAGTTCCCACGACCTCGCTTGGCTTTGCAACCTGGTTTGCAGCTCTGCTTCCAGTTACAGCCCGGGAGGTGGGACTCCTTCAGCCAAGGGGCCTTGCAGACGGGACCCGCTGCTGTGGGGAAGGGGCTCAGTCTGGCGCAACAGCCCCCCGTGGGGAATCAGGGGGACTTGAGCTCCCTGGGGTCGTCCTGGGCGGATGGCGATGCAGGACCCCCCCGATTGGCCAAGGGGGCTGGGTCCCACATGGCAGGACGGGTCCCTGCCCCAAATCCTGCTGCTGTTGAGGGAGGGAGGGGCCCGTCCTGGCCAGCCTCTCCTCCTCCTCCCCCGCGTAGAGTTGAAGGCTTTCAAAGCTGAATCCCATGGAGAAGGAGCAGAGGAAGGTCTCCTCATTCCTGGAGGATCCACTCACCTCCCACCACTGGGAATCCGGTTCCCCTCGGAGCAGCTCAATCACTTCGCCCCCTTGGAAAGTCAAGACGGGTTTCCCTGGTGGAGCTGGGTTGCCATGGTAATTCTGGAGGGCCACCATTTTAGGGCCTGGAAAGGAGCCGGAAAGAGCAGGGCCGGGGTGGGTCTCTCAGCCAAGGGGGGCAAAGACCCCTGCCAACTCTCTCCCTCTGCCCAGGTCTCTCCAGGGGGGCTTGGACTCTGCCCTGCAGGAGCTGCCCAGTGCCCTCTCCCCCTTTTGCCCCTCTCGCCATTTCCCATTTCTGGGCGGGGGCCCTGGGGAAGGGGCAGAGGGTGGGTGAGGGTCAGCTCTCTCTTAAGAACCGCTCCGGGGTCTCCTTCAACAAAAGGGTCTCTAACAGGGGAGCTTCCACCTGTCAGCAGCTGCCTCCTCTGCCCCTCAGTACAATTAACTAAAGACCCCCTTTTTTTTTTTTTGCCGGGGTGTGTGTGTGTGTCAGATCGGCTTACTGACAAATTGCCGACTGCAAAAAGTACACGATGGACTTTATTTTTAATTTAAAAATCACAATATTTTTAATTTAAAAATTTACAGAATATGTCTGCTCTTCCTTACCGTTTATTAAAATAATATCCGTATATAATGTGGGTCAGCAAAGGAGAGGATTTGGAAAGGAGGGGGGGGGGTGGCTGGCTTCATCGGCTGCACTGCTCCCTCCCTCCCTTACAGGGACTTCCAACGCCCCCCCCCCCCCCCCCCAGCACAAGTCTTGAAAGGGACAAACTGCACCAGGCATTAACTCTGCTTTTGGATTTCAGGGGCACATTTCCCAAAAGGCAGGTGGGTGGTGTGGGGAGGAGGAGGGGGGAGGAGGGGGGGAGGAAGGGGGAGGAGGAGGGGGGAGGAGGAGGGGGGAGGAGAGGAGGGGAGAGGAGGAGGGGGGAGGAGGGGGGGAGGGGGGGGGCTTACCTAGATTCAGTGATTCCTGTCCAGAGATAAAAAGAAAGACATTTCAATCTCCTGGAGACTTTCTGTCCACACTATGAGCTCCTCTTGCGACTGACTCCCCCCCCCCCATGCCCCCTCCCTCCCAGCAAAGGCCTGACAGAGACAGACAGTTTGGATTCTGAGCCGCAGCCCCGCCCCTTCAAATGGGGAGAGAAAAAGCAGCCGAGGGAAGGGTGCCCCCCCCGGGGGTCTCAGGCCCAGCCTGGCATCTAGGAAAAGGGGCCTGGGAGGAGGTCCTTCCCCAGAGTGGAGGGCAGAAGACTTACCTGCTCAGCAGGAGAACCTAGAAGGCAATGGAGGGGAAGGGCTGGTTAATGGAGAAGCCCCCTAAGAGGATCAGCCCAGCAGGTCTCAGGACCCCCTGAATTCCTCCCCACCCCCCCACCCAGAGTCTCTCCCTTTGGGCCCACCTTCAGGATACAGTCCATGCCTATTGGTGAAATGATGGGGATGGGACAGGAGGGCAAAACGCATTGGTCGAAACGATTGATGACATGCAAAATCCCCGAAAGCAGGGCTCTCCAACCTTTGCAACTTTAAGTCTGAAGGACTTCAGCTCCCAGAATTCCGGAAGTCCTTCAGACTTAAAAGTTGCAAAGGTTGGAGACCCCTGCCCTAAAGGACTGCAGGAGGGATGGGTCTCCGCAGCTGCTCTGCCCTTGTGGGACGGGGGAGAGGCTGAGGGGGACCCCAACGGGGAAGGGGACCAGGGGAGGGCTCAGCCCTTCCACCTGTCCCTGGGAAAGTTCTCGGGAGGCAGCAGCCCAGCGAGAGATGCAGGGCACCAGACTCAACAGGCAGCCATTACAGGGAAAACCAATACCGCTTAGACTTATATGCCACTTCCCAGCCCTCTCTAAGCCGTTTGCAGAGCCAGCTTCTTGCCCCCAACAATCTGGGTCCTCATCTGACCCTCCTCGGAAGGAGGGAAGGCTGATGGTCTGTGCTTGAGCTGGTGAGATTCGAACCACCAAATTGCAGGCAGCCGGCAGTCAGCAGAAGTAGCCTGCAGTACCGCGCTCTGACCACTGCTCCACCATGGCTCATGAATCCTTCCCCTTATTGCAGGGAAACCTGGGCTGATTGGGAGAGCCCCAGTCCCCCATGGGTGGCCCACCAGTCTTCCCTGGAACAAAGGAGTGGGCAGCCCAGGCTCTCTGCTTCCCCTGGGGGCACCAGGGCAACGGATTCCCTGGCAGTAGACACCGCCTGCCCTCTTCTCTGGGCCAGCTGGCACCTCCGCAGGGTCTGATACGAGGGGCTTTCCTCCACCACCACCACCCGCTTTCGGCGTGGCTCACTTACTGAACTTGCAAGGTGGGATGACCTCCAGGCACTCCTTGTGAGCGCCCGCCTTGCACTTCAGGCACTGGTAGCCTTGGTAGAAGGTCCCCCTGTGGAAAGAGATGCTGCTAGCCCAGAAGGCCTGCCTGGAGCTGCACCCCTGGTGGGCGCCCTCCGCACAGCAGGCTGCACCCCCAGGAGGCCCCTTGGAGCAGGAGGAGGGGAGGCTCCAGATGCCCTGAGCCTCCTGAGAGGCAGGGGAGCCGAGCTGGGGCTGAGCCCACCTCCTCGAAGGCAGCGGTGGCACTGGGGCCCAGAGGCAAGGAAACCCTCGGTCGAGGCCAGCCGGGCTCCCACGTGGCCTCCAGAGCAGGTGCAGCCGAGGGCTCCTTGGCACAGCCCCAGAGCGGCTGGGCTGCCTGGAGAAGGAGAAATATTCACCTGAGGAACATCCTGCAGGCTTTGCAGTTGGTGGTCTTGTCAAAGGTGAACATCTGGAACTGGTGATTGTTTGCCGTGGCTTTCTCGGGCTTAATGTTGGATCTGGGCAGAGAAAAGGTGCCCGTCCCGTCCCCCTCAGCTCAGGCAAAGCAAGGGGCAGCTCCTCTGGGGAGGCTGGCAAGAGGGTTCGCTCTGCCCCCAGGGGGCCTTCGGGGCTCAAGGACGGGCCCTGCGGCACAGCGTAGTCCTGCCCCCCCACCCCCATGCCAGCAGGAGCTTCTGGCTTCTTGGCCCTTCAGAACCTCCGGTCTGGGCCCGGGCAGGACCCAAATACCAGACACTCACATGGCCATCTCGAACTGCTCCATCCACTTCCGCTTCATCTCTTCCGTCTTGCAAAAGAACTGGAAGCCCTGCTTGCCTTGAAGGTGAGTGAGGTAGAAGCCGTAAGACCACTGTGGGCAAAGAGAGAGGGAGGGGATGGAGCCGGAGGCAGCAGAGACCCAGGGCCAGGGAGGGCCGGGGAGGCTTTGTGGGAGGGAGGGGGGAGCCATCGCACCACCCTGAAATCTGCCCTCCAGAGGCACCCTTGTGGCAGCCCCAGAGGCAGGAAGCTTGGCCAGCCGCCTTCCGCTCCTGGCCACGAGGGACTGGGATCCGGGAGGGCAGAAGCCGAGGCTGGCATGGCTCCCCTTCCTTCTCTCTCTCACCAGCGGCTCTGCCAGGAGCTCAGGAAAGAAGAGGCTGCCTCTCCACTCGCCTCGCAGGGCTATTGGTAAGCCTCCCTGCAGTAACTGCAGCCCCCCACGCAGCCCCCCGTCCTCCCCGGACGATGCCCAACCAGCCCTGTCTAGGATCACCACAGCGGTAGCAGCAGCAGCCAAAGGCAGAGAGAGGGAATGGGGAGGGGCGGCTTACCATTTTCCCATGCGACTGAGCAGCACAAAGGAAGCGGAGACACAGTCGGTTACCACAAGCGCCAAATCCCCACCTGCTCAGACCCTCAAATGGTGGGAGGGGCTTCCTCCCCATCCCCACAGCCCCCCGTGGGCCAGATGTTCAGGGAATGAGTGGGGGGGGGATCTCTGTGTGGATCTGCACCTTCCAGAGCTTCGAGGGGAGGGGATTCCACCTGCTAATCCCCCTAGAACAGGGGTCTGCAAAGTCGGCTCTTTTAAGACGGGTGGACTTCAACTCCCAGAGTTCCCCAGCCAGCTATAGCTGGCTGGGGAATTCTGGGAGTTGAAGTCCACCCGTCTTAAAAGAGCCGACTTTGCAGACCCCTGCCCTAGAAGAACCTAGAAGGTTCCTTCGTGCAGGGAAGGAAGGGGCCCCAAAGAAAAGGCTGGATCTCCCGGGATCTCCTCCCTCCATCCACACATGGCTTCAAGCGGCAACGGTCCATAGAGGAGCCTTGGGGGGCAGCTGACCGGGAAAGGGGCTTCTCCTTGTGGCGAATGTGGCCTGAGTGTCGGAGCTGTGGTTCCTCTCAAGGGGCCTCGCAGCACCAGGACAACCTGAGCACCCCGGCTCTTTTGGGGCAGGCCCTCCGCAGCACCTTCAGGCAAGGTGGCCCTCCAAGGAGACACCAGCTGTGCTTCCAGTGGTTAGCGCTCTCCCTGGCTTGCGGTGCCCAATGTTGTTGGCCGTGAAGGAAGGGAGAAGAAAGAGAGGGAGGGGAGGCCCTGCAAACCCCCACCCCACCTTCTTGATGTCCTTGTTGTTGGTGGGGTCATCGGTCATCTTGTAACAGAGCAGCTCCAGGATGTCCTTCTGCTCGTAGCTGTAGCCTTTCCTCTTACAGACAATCACCACTTTATCGAACAGGAACAAATACCTGTGCCAGAATCAGAAGAGGAAACTCTGCACAGGCCTTGGGAAGGGCTCCCATCCTCCCCCCCCTCCTCCGGTGACCCTAACCTTAACCCTAGCCCTCGCCTCCAGTGAGGACCAGGAGACCCATGCCAGCTGAAGAGGGCTGCTTGTGCCTTGAGGTCCCACCGGGAGTCCTTGGTCAAGAGGATTTATCATCTCTGGTCAGTGGAGCCCATTTCTGGCCCCAAAAGGTTTCGGGGGCTGCCTGGGAGTCCCAGCCAAGGGGAGATTCTGGGTCGCCAACAGACCCGGCCAGATGCCCCCCCACCCCAAAGGCCCTTCTCCTCTTCTCTTCCTGGCCCCCCTTTAAAAGCCAGCTCCTGCAAGCTGCCAAGGGCCAGGACCTGTTCGCTCCCACAGAGAGGGGCTCCTCAGGGTGCCGTCGGCAGGGCAATGCCGGCTGACGACCCCCAGGGGGAGAGCCTTCTCTGTGGCAGCCCCCGCCCTCTGGAATGACCTACCCCCTGACCTATGTACAATCAGAGACCTGCGCCTCTTCCGCCGGGCATTGAAAACACATCTATTCCATGCGGCCGGCCTGGCGTAGTTTTTAAATTTGGCTTTTAATAGGGGTTTTACTGCGATTTTAGTACAGGCATTTTAGTTTAATTCATTTTTAAGACGTTTTATTGTATTTGTTGTTTATTGTCGTTTTATTAGTGCCTGTTCACCGCCCTGAGTCCCACAAGGGAGATAGGGCGGTATATAAATACGAATAAAATCAAATCAAATCAATCAAATCAGGAGCACCTGGGGAGCTTGGCCCCCCAAGAATGACGGGCAGCCCAGGCAGCAACGGCCTTTTGCCTTAGTCCACCTTTTGGGGAGGGGGGGGGAGATGCACCAAGGACGGTGGGCTCAACTCATCTGGCAGGCAGGAGACCCCTAAGCCCCCCTGCCTTGTGGCTGCTCCTCTCAGGCAGGGGAAGGAGAGGACAGGAGGGCCTGGCACCAGGGCAGCCAGACCCCTCCCACTCTGGGGAAAGGCACCTAAGGGGAACCTGCCCCTTCCATGGCTGAAGGGCGAGGGAAGACGGAGGGAGGGGAGGGGAGGAAGGAAGGAAGGAAAAGGAGGGAGAGAGGGAGGGGGTTGCTAGCCTTCCCTGGCTTGCTGAGTGGGGTCCCGGGGGTGGGATTCCTGCCTCTGGAAGCCAACCTGCTCAACCCAGCATGGCCCGGGAACTCTGCCACCTGCGCGAGGGTTGCCCCGGGGGGGCTCCCTTCAGCCAGGACCCCCAGAAGAGGCCACTCACCGATCCTGCTTTGTGTGGTTGATGATAGACCGGACCTTCAGTTCCCCGTCGATCTTTGGCCGCCCGTATTCTTCCAGCTTCACCGGCTGCGGGGACAAAGGGTTAAAGGGCAAAACTCCCCACTAATCTGGGAAGACTCCAAAGGGGCACCTCAGCTGTCAGAGAAAGAGGGGAGGGGCAGGGCACTTGGGAGTCAGATGGCAGCGAAGCCTCTTCCTGGGCGAGATCCAGGTCTGGGCACCAGTGAGCAGGCAAAACTGGGGGAGACCAGAAAAGCAGGGGGAGGGAGGGTCTCCTTTCCTCTTGGGTGTTGCCGCCACTGAGGTAGCCTCCCATGCCTGCCTGGCTGAGCCCAGCCACCCCTTTCTGAGATGCCAGGGCCTGAGGCTTGTGGTCATCGGGGGAGAGCGTCAGAGCCCCCGCCCAACGGTTGTGACCCCCTCCTCAGTGTGGCGGTGTGGGCCCTTCGTTGCACAGCCTGGAGCGGCTGAGAGCGTTTAAGGGCTTCCTCGCCCTGCACCCTACTCCAATTGGCATCTTTCTGTGCCCTTCACCTGGCTAAGGCCCTTTGCCATCGCTTGCCATTGCAGGATGCCAACCTCCTGAACGAGGAGCCTGTTCCTGGGCCGCTGGGGGGCCGGGATCCCCGGGGCTTCCAGAGCAGGCGGGAGAGAGACCAAGTCAGGAGGCCTCCGTGCCGCTTGTCACTCAGAGCCAACGCTTTGATCCTTTGATCTTACCAGGTTTTCTATGGAGCTCTGGAACTCACTGATTTTCTTCAGGGTCTCTTTGTCTCGCTTGACTTCATTGATGAACATGGCCAAGTCCTGGAAGGCGAAGGGGCCCGTCAGTGGCATCGCAAGCGGGGATCAGCTCCCAGGGCAGCCTCCTTCGCCCAGCAGCCTCAGGGAGCGTCTGTGCAATTCCCAGGGGCCCCTGGGACAGAAGCAGAGCACGGCCAAGCCAGGCTGGGAAAATCTGGGGTGGGCTTTGGGGAGCAGCCCTTTGCCAGAGACCAGGCCCTGCCTCTGCTCAGTGACACACACACCCCTCACGGGACCCCACCTGCATGGCCTCCAATGCTTCTTTCAGCTGCTGCTTCTCTGGCCGGTCGGACGAGTGGCTGAGCAGCTCCTAGAAGGCAAACCATCATCCTGGGTTACTCCATCCACTGCCTGCCTGCCTGCTTTCTCCTCCACCTCCCCATCCGAGGGATTCAAGGCCCCTGGGGTAGGTGGCAGGAGAGGCTCTGCCAAGAAAGAAGGGCTGGAGTTGTCTGTGGAGGTCCTCAGTCACCCAGGTCAGGGTTGTCCCAGCGTTGCTTTTTTTTCCAAAAGGCAACTGGACTTTCTGGTTTTCCTTTGAAGACGTTTCGCTTCTCATCCAAGAAGCTTCTTCAGCTCTGACCGATGGGAAGAGGAGAGGACCGCTGGTTTGAAAGAGGGTCCCAGAGGCCACCTCTGTCCAAACTGAACAGCCCTCTCTCCACAGAGGTGGAGGGGGGGACACGACCCCACCTATCTCCCGTCTACAACACCGTCCTTTCAGCAGCTCCAAGAAGGCTCCCCGCCCATTTGCCCCACTCAGGTGACCCTGGGGACACAGGTAAACCCCCAGGTGGCCTCAAAGACTCTCTCACAGGGCCTGCTCCTTGCAGACAGCAAAGGACCATCCTTCCATTCCCCAACATCCAGTCAGAGCTGAAGAAGCTTCTTGGATGAGAAGTGAAACGTCTTCAAACCAAAACCAGAAAGTCCAGTTCCCGCTTGAAAAAAACGTTCCTTTGGGGGAAAGGTTTGGAGCTGCTTGTCCCAAGAGTTACGGCTGAGGGGGGAGAACGAGACAAGCTTGATCGAACAAGCCAGAATTAAGAAGAACTGCACCATTAATTTCTGGTTGGAACCAAAAGTATTTGCGCAAGGGAGTCTCCTGGGCAAGGAAGGGGGGCCCTAGCGGAGCCAGAGGAGACCCAGGCTGAAGTTGTCTGAAAGCCTCCCTGGGCAGCTGGGGGCCCCTTGCCTTGTGTGTCCCCAGGCTCTCATCTGGGCCCCCAGAGGCACCTGGGCAGCTTAAGGCTGCCTGCTCTGCATCCCTTTGGCTCTACCAACCCAACTGGAGTCGGCGCTTAGGATGTCCTAATTTGTAGGAGCCAAAAAAACCAGATCATGCCAGGCAAACATTAGTGCCTTCTTTTGACAAAAAGACTAAGTGGCCAGCAAAATGCTCTTTACGTCATTTACTTTGGCTTCAGTGAGGCATTTGACAAAGCAGACCTCAGCCTCCTTCTCGGCAAAGGTAGAAAACTGGGATAGACGGCATCAACCGCCGATGGATTCTTCACTGGTAGACCAAGGGCTCTCAGCATGCAGCCCTTAATGGAGCTACACCTCTCTACGTGGAGAGCAGTAAGCAATGGGCTACCCAAGGTTCTGCCTTAGGCCCAGGACTCTTCTATACCTTCATCATACATCATACATCCCTCCCACCATACATCCCTTCGACCCATCCGCTCCCATAGAGAGGGCCTTCTCCGGGTGCCGTCGGCCGGGCAATGCCAGTTGGTGACGCCCAGGGGAAGGGCCTTCTCTGTGGCGGGCCCCACCTTTTGGAACGACCTGCCCCCTAAACTCCGTATCACCACTGACCTCCGCCATTTCCACCAGCGTCTTAAAACGCATTTGTTCCAACAAGCCGGCCTAGGATAATCACCCGATCTGGATTTTTTAGTTATAAATTTTAATTAGAGAATTTTAAAATGTTTTAGCATGGGGTAATTTAATTTAATTGGATTTTAATAATTGGTTTATTTATGTACGTTGTGTTTTAATTATGCCTGTGTGCCGCCCTGGGTCCTTTTGTAGGAGAAGGGCGGGGTATAAATGTAATAAAATAAAATAAATCAATGATTTAGACAAGGGGATAGAAGGGGAACTCATCATAGGTACAAATCTTTATTACGGTCAAAGACCAGCAATACACATTACATTTAGCCATATGTTAAAAAGTACTAACTTTAAAATATAATTTTGAAAATGTTAGCGTCACAAGTGGAAAATAACATATATGTTCTCAATTTGTTCAGGTCATTCCCTGGTTTACCTGGGTGCAAAGCCGTTAAGTTATGGGAGTAAATACAATGGTCCAGAAATTGTTAGAGATATGTTCAAATAATTGGTACAAGATGACAACTATACTTCTGTAACCAATTTTTTCCTTGTGGACATTGCAGCAACACAGAACTTTGCCACTGCATACGTGGTAGCCTGGATGGTTTGTGTCCTGGTGGAAAATTATTATTATTATTTAATTTATAACCAGCTCTCTCTTCCTGAAGGGACTCGAGGCGGGGCACAGGGAAATTAAAATGCATATAAAATCACAATATAATATTAAAAAGAATTAAATTAAACCCTGCACTAAAATCCCATTAAACTAAAACAAACTCCTAAAAACCGCTAGAAACAGTTAAGTTATCCCAAGCTGGCCAAACAAAAGAAATGTGTTTTTAATTTTTGACGGAAGGAACGGAGGTCCGTAGTTGTTCTAATATCGGGGGGAAGGTCGTTCCAGAGGGTCGGGCCCGCCACAGAGAAGGCCCTTCCCCTGGGCGTCGCCCGCTGGCACAGCCTAGTGGACGGCACCCGGAGAAGTCCCTCTCTGTGGGAGCGAATCGGCCGCAGGGATGTATGGGGCAGGATGCGATCCCGCAGATAATCAAACAGAGATCCAATCTAGACCTTCCTGACATTAAGAGCAATCAATCAGTGGAAGGGCTTTCAGATGCTGTGGATGTTCAATCATTAGCGGTTTTAAAGCAAGGGTTGAAGAGCCGCTTGTGAGTGGTGGGGTGGCCTAGAGGTGGAGCTCTGTGAGTTCGATCCTAGGGAAGAGGCAGATATTTCTCTCTCTCTCTGGGCACAATGAGAATGTATCTGCTGAACAAAACTCCACATTGGCAACAGGAAGGGCATCCAGCCAACAAACACTCTGCTAGCTCCACTCCACCCCCGCAAGAGATTATGGGGTTGTTAAATGGTGATTGCAGAGCCATTTGCTGGAATGGTATACGGTCCCCTGTCGAGCAGTGTGTGTGTGTTTGTGGGAGACGGGGACGGATTGGAAGACCTCCAATGCTATAATCCTGACCTGGGATCTTCTGCACGGAGAGTGAACGAAGCCCACCTGCCCTCTCCAGAAATGCCCCTGCCTTTTCCATCCCCCTGGAAGGCGGAGAATGGCTCACCTTGAGCAGGAGATGATACTTCAGGACTCTCTGCATCGGCACCACCAGCAGGTCCTGGAGCTTGAACTTCCCCTCCTGGACCTTCAGGGTACATTCCTTGAACGAAGAGCAACAAAAGAGAGACCTGAAGCCCACCTTGGTCTCCCCCACCCACCGTCTCCAGTGATGGTCTCCCTGGACCAGGGCTGTCAAACTCAAGGCCTGGGGGACGGATCTTACAATACAATAATACAATAACACAATAATACAATAGCAGAGTTGGAAGGGACCTTGGAGGTCTTCTAGTCCAACCCCCTGCGTGGGCAGGAACCTTATACCATTTCAGACAAATGGCTATCTAACATCTTCTTAAAGACTTCCAGGGTTGGGGCATTCACAACTTCTGGAGGCAAGCTGTTCCAGAGGTTAATTGTTCTAACTGTCAGGAAATTTCTCCTTAATTCTAAGTTGCTTCTCTCCTTGGTTAGTTTCCACCCATTGCTTCTTGTCCTGCCCCCAGGTGCCTTGGAGAATAGTTTGACTCCCTCTTCTTTGGGGCACCCTCTGAGATATCGGAACACTGCTATCATGTCTCCCCTGGTCCTTCTCTTCATCAAACTAGACATACCCAGTTCCTGCAGCCGTTCTTCATATGTTTTAGTCTCCAGTTCCCTAATCCTCTTGGTTGCTCTTCTCTGCACTCTTTCCAGAGTCTCCACGTCTTTTCTACATCGTAGCGACCAAAACTGTATGCAGTATTCCAAGTGTGGCCTTACCAAGGCACTATACAGTGGCATTAACACTTCACGTGATCTAGATTCTATCCCTATGTTTATGCAGCCTAGAACTGTGTTGGCTTTTTTGGCAGCTGCTGCACACGGCTGGCTCATATTTAAATGGTTGTCCACTAGGATTCCGAGATCCCTCTCACAGTTGCTACTATTGAGCAAGGTACCACCTATACTGTACTTGTGCATTTGGTTTTTCTTGCCTAAATGTAGAACCTTACTTTTTTCACAATTGAATTTCATTTTATTAGATAGTGCCCAATGTTCAAGTTTGTCTAGATCCTTCTGTATCTTAAGCCTATCTTCTGGAGTGTTGGCTATTCCTGCCAGCTTGGTGTCGTCTGCAAATTTGATGAGTTCCCCATTTATCCCCTCATCCAAATCGTTGATGAAGATGTTAAAGAGTAATTATCTTTTCCAGAATCTTTCCTGGTATTGAGGTCAGGCTGATGGGTCTATAGTTTCCTGGATCTGTTTTTTTCCCCTTTTTTGAAGATGGGAACCACATCAGCTCTTTTCCATGGCAGGGCGCTTAGATCTGGCCCGCGGGGCCGCCCTGGAAACAGCCAAGGACTGGCCGGGCTCCGTTTTTGGCCACGACAGCCTTGTCAGCCCCCTGCCAGCGAAAACAGAAGCCCAGAGAGGCTGTGGGCTCCGTTTTGGCAGGCAAAGGGCTGCAGGAGGCTGTCGCGGTCAAAAATGGAGCCTCAATAAGTGACATCAAGCTGGCCACCCCCACCCTTGCCACGCCCCTGACCCCCTCCAAGCCCCACCCCAGCCCCCTGAGACCAAACTCAACCCTGATGAGGCCCTCCGTGAAATGGAGTTTGACACTTCTGGCCTGGACCAAGAGCAGCCACTGTCTCTAGTGGCTGAGGAGAGACTGGGCCAAGCAGCCCTTGTGGACATCCTCCCCCAGGACCCACCTGGCTCCAAGGGGTGCTGGGTCCGGCCCTGCAGCAGTGAGGGCCTCCCTGGGCAGAAGGGTCTTAACTGGGCTCCCCTTGGACCTGCGCTGCCTGCCTGCTGGATGCCCCCCACCCCTGTCCCCTGGAGTTGCTCCCAGGCCCCGGCAGGCCACCGTTCCTAAGAAATGGTCTTCCCTTTTTCCTTTCTTTTTCTTTGGCTGAGTTTCAAAACTATTTTGTCGACCATCATAAGAGAGGAGACATAAACAGGAAAGGAACTAAATCCAAGCAGTAGGGAAAAAAAGTAAAATCGGGTGAATAAAGAAGGGCTTTCAAGGGATTTAAAGTATTCTTGAATTTTCAATATTTCATCCAACAATTGCAGATATTCTTTTACATGCATATATTTTTATATTGCCTATAAAACAGGGTTCCCCAACCTTTGCAACTTTAAGTCTGAAGGACTTCAGCTCCCAAACTTCTCCAGCCAGCAAAGCTGTCAGTGTCAGGGCCTGGGCCAGGGGTCTCCAACCTTTGCAACTTTAAGTCTGAAGGACTTCAGCTCCCAGAATTCTCCAGCCAGCAAAGCTGTCAGTGTCAGGGCCTGGGCCAGGGGTCTCCAACCTTTGCAACTTTAAGTCTGAAGGACTTCAGCTCCCAGAATTCTCCAGCCAGCAAAGCTGTCAGTGTCAGGGCCTGGGCCAGGGGTCTCCAACCTTTGCAACTTTAAGTCTGAAGGACTTCAGCTCCCAAACTTCTCCAGCCAGCAAAGCTGTCAGTGTCAGGGCCTGGGCCAGGGGTCTCCAACCTTTGCAACTTTAAGTCTGAAGGACTTCAGCTCCCAGAATTCTCCAGCCAGCAAAGCTGTCAGTGTCAGGGCCTGGGCCAGGGGTCTCCAACCTTTGCAACTTTAAGTCTGAAGGACTTCAGCTCCCAGAATTCTCCAGCCAGCAAAGCTGTCAGTGTCAGGGCCTGGGCCAGGGGTCTCCAACCTTTGCAACTTTAAGTCTGAAGGACTTCAGCTCCCAGGCTTCTCCAGCCAGCAAAGCTGTCAGTGTCAGGGCCTGGGCCAGGGGTCTCCAACCTTTGCAACTTTAAGTCTGAAGGACTTCAGCTCCCAAACTTCTCCAGCCAGCAAAGCTGTCAGTGTCAGGGCCTGGGCCAGGGGTCTCCAACCTTTGCAACTTTAAGTCTGAAGGACTTCAGCTCCCAGAATTCTCCAGCCAGCAAAGCTGTCAGTGTCAGGGCCTGGGCCAGGGGTCTCCAACCTTTGCAACTTTAAGTCTGAAGGACTTCAGCTCCCAGAATTCTCCAGCCAGCAAAGCTGTCAGTGTCAGGGCCTGGGCCAGGGGTCTCCAACCTTTGCAACTTTAAGTCTGAAAGACTTCAGCTCCCAGAATTCTCCAGCCAGCAAAGCTGTCAGTGTCAGGGCCTGGGCCAGGGGTCTCCAACCTTTGCAACTTTAAGTCTGAAGGACTTCAGCTCCCAGACTTCTCCAGCCAGCAAAGCTGTCAGTGTCAGGGCCTGGGCCAGGGGTCTCCAACCTTTGCAACTAAGTCTGAAGGACTTCAGCTCCCAGAATTCTCCAGCCAGCAAAGCTGTCAGTGTCAGGGCCTGGGCCAGGGGTCTCCAACCTTTGCAACTTTAAGTCTGAAGGACTTCAGCTCCCAGAATTCTCCAGCCAGCAAAGCTGTCAGTGTCAGGGCCTGGGCCAGGGGTCTCCAACCTTTGCAACTTTAAGTCTGAAGGACTTCAGCTCCCAGACTTCTCCAGCCAGCAAAGCTGTCAGTGTCAGGGCCTGGGCCAGGGGTCTCCAACCTTTGCAACTTTAAGTCTGAAGGACTTCAGCTCCCAGACTTCTCCAGCCAGCAAAGCTGTCAGTGTCAGGGCCTGGGCCAGGGGTCTCCAACCTTTGCAACTTTAAGTCTGAAGGACTTCAGCTCCCAGACTTCTCCAGCCAGCAAAGCTGTCAGTGTCAGGGCCTGGGCCAGGGGTCTCCAACCTTTGCAACTTTAAGTCTGAAGGACTTCAGCTCCCAGACTTCTCCAGCCAGCAAAGCTGTCAGTGTCAGGGCCTGGGCCAGGGGTCTCCAACCTTTGCAACTTTAAGTCTGAAGGACTTCAGCTCCCAGACTTCTCCAGCCAGCAAAGCTGTCAGTGTCAGGGCCTGGGCCAGGGGTCTCCAACCTTTGCAACTTTAAGTCTGAAGGACTTCAGCTCCCAGAATTCTCCAGCCAGCAAAGCTGTCAGTGTCAGGGCCTGGGCCAGGGGTCTCCAACCTTTGCAACTTTAAGTCTGAAGGACTTCAGTTCCCAGACTTCTCCAGCCAGCAAAGCTGTCAGTGTCAGGGCCTGGGCCAGGGGTCTCCAACCTTTGCAACTTTAAGTCTGAAGGACTTCAGCTCCCAGACTTCTCCAGCCAGCAAAGCTGTCAGTGTCAGGGCCTGGGCCAGGGGTCTCCAACCTTTGCAACTTTAAGTCTGAAGGACTTCAGCTCCCAGACTTCTCCAGCCAGCAAAGCTGTCAGTGTCAGGGCCTGGGCCAGGGGTCTCCAACCTTTGCAACTTTAAGTCTGAAGGACTTCAGCTCCCAGACTTCTCCAGCCAGCAAAGCTGTCAGTGTCAGGGCCTGGGCCAGGGGTCTCCAACCTTTGCAACTTTAAGTCTGAAGGACTTCAGCTCCCAGACTTCTCCAGCCAGCAAAGCTGTCAGTGTCAGGGCCTGAGCCAGGGGTCTCCAACCTTTGCAACTTTAAGTCTGAAGGACTTCAGCTCCCAGACTTCTCCAGCCAGCAAAGCTGGCTGGAGAATTCTGGGAGCTGAAGTCCTTCAGACTTAAAGTTGCAAAGGTTGGGGACCCCTGCTATAAAAGAACCCTAAAAATGGCTCCTCGAATCCAGCCTGAATACAAACATGAGAAGCAGCAGATGGTACAACCTGAATCACCAAATGAAATTAGAAGGGTGATAAATTCCTTCCATGCTGTTAGAAGTCTGTTCTAATTCAAGAAGTCCTAATGAACTGCTAAACGATTAAGGCTTTCTGTAGAAAGGAGCCCAAATGTAGGACTTGGTACAAATCCAGGTACCTAAATTGCAGTCTGTCAATTCTGGGCCAGATTTATCTGGGAAAAGCTCTCTGGACCAAGACCGCCTGCTGCCCACTCCTGCTTTGCGCTACCGAAAAGCACGCAGCTCTTCCTTGCAGTGCGATATCCGTGGCGCTGGAAACCCTCACACGCCTCCACGAGAGACGCTTGGGAATCCCAATTTGGGCAAAAGGCATGGACTCCTTTCAACCTGGAATGACCTACCCCCTGGACTAAGGACGATCTCAGGCCTACATCTCTTCCGTCGGGCCCTGAAGACGCATTTATTCTGCGCTGCCGGCCTGTCGTAGTTTTTAAAGGGATTTTATAGCGATTTTAGTATGGAGTTTAAAAATGTAGGCCATTAAATTATTCAAAAAGGGGGTGTGGTTCAAGTGGTTGATGCCTGAAGGGATGCTGGCATTCTGGGAGGGAGGAAGAGTTAGATTTAAAACAATTGAAGAGGCGCATAATTTAAAAAAAAAACATTCCTCAATCCTGGATGCCGATGAGATGGGAACGGGAGGGGCCATGGGTCCGCCTGCTGGTGGGGGGGAGGAGGAAGAGACTATAGCAAAGAGGCTCAGATCGCAAAAATAATCTGTTATATTTTTTTTTTAGTAATTCCTGTACGGACGTCAATAGTATAAAGTAATTGAATGTATAAAATAATATGAAAGTTTATGATTTTAAAATGTATGTACCCCTTCCCTTTGATAATCTCTTTTTAATTGAATATGTATGAAGACTCGGAGGCGGTCATCAGACCCGATGTGGAAGCTCCAAATATTATTCATTACCTTATTTACCCCTTTTCCCAATATAAATTGTTAAAACCAATAAAACTTTTTCAAAAGAAAAAAAAATGTAGGCCATTTATTTAATATCTTTTTAACATATTGTTTTAGATTTTGTACCGTTTATTTTATTGTGGCTGTACACCGCCCTGAGTCCCAAAAGGGAGAAGGGCGGTATATTAATCAAATAGACTATAACTATAACTAACCAGGGGCTTCAGCCCATCTCCAAGCCTAAGCAGGAAGGAGAGTCCTGTTGAAGGAGCAAAGGATGTGCAGGGTTTCTTCAGGGCAGATCAGAGCAGATCTCGGATGCTAGAGGGTCAAAGAAAAGTGGAAACGGGAGGAGCCAGGAGCGGCTGGGATCCGTCCTGCCTTCATCCCCACAGCTCTCCCCGCGAGATCCTCAGGCTCCTGGCCTCCCCGGAAATACTCCTCTGCCCGTTGCCATTTTTAGTGCAGGTCGGGAAAAGCAACACTTGGGAACTTAGGAGACACACTTCTGACATTTAGAGAGAAGACGTAATTCCTCTGGGACAGAAACATTTTTATAGACAGCAGTTGCAGGATTCTACCATGAATGTCTCGATTCGATACCTTTCTCGACACGGCACCAAGCAAGGGGCCCAAAATTATCTCCAAAAAGAGGGAGATTTAATCAACTGGTTTGCATTAAGTTCTACTTGCCCAACAGCGCCCCCTCCCGGGTCTTTGGAAAGAAGGGGCGGAGCAATCTGACTGGGGAATTCCAAAGAAACAGACCCCTTTTAAACCCCCCGTCAGAGTGCGCATGGTGTGACTATGGGAGACAACCCAGGAGCAAATTGAGTAAACAGAGGTTTATATTTAAATAGTGGTTTTATCCACCAAGAATATATACATACACGTACTTTAGTCAGACCTCAAACCAACAGCAAACAGCAATTACAGCACGAAGGCCCAAATGCCCCAAGAGGGCCTCTTCTTATTACAGGCTCTTAAAGTGGTATCAGCCCAAAACTTGCTGACTCATTCCCAGCATTACATCATCCTAGCAGCTGGTCAACTCCTAAATCATTAGCCTGACACACAAACCCCTCGCCCAAAAGCAGAGTGGCAGGGAATGCAATGAAGCAGCAGTAAATATGCTGAAGGGAAGGTTGCTGGTGGACAATAAAATGCTTTGCGAATGTGGAATGTGGCAGAGTCTGGTCAAGCACTCGTGACGTCCTGACTTGACTACTGTAATGCTCTCTACATGGGGCTTCCCTTGAAGTGCACTCGAAAGCTACAGCTAGTCCAGAACGCAGCTGCGCGGGTGATTACGGGAGCCCCTAGATACTCCCACATAACACTTCCTGTGGTCTTTCGGGTGCGCTTCAAGGTTTTGACGACCATCTTTAAAGCGTTCCATGGCTCGGGACCTAGTTATATGCGAGACCGTCTCCTGCCCCATACATCCCTTTGTCCGATCCACTCCCACAGAGAGGGCCTTCTCAGGGTGCCGTCGGATGAGCAATGCCGGTTGGCGACACCCAGGGGAAGGGCCTTCTCTGTGGCGGGCCCCGCCCTTTGGAACGACTTACCCCCTGAACTACGTACTATCTCTGACCTCCGCCTCTTCCGCCAGTGTCTAAAGACACACCTTTTCCATCAAGCCGGCCTAGCGTAACCTTCCGTTGTGACTGCTCTTTAGACAGTTTTAATTTGGGGTTTTTAAATTGATTTTAGCACAGGGTGGGTATTTAATATCTTTTTAAATTTTAAATTTTGTTATATTTGTATGTTTTTAATTCCTGTGCGCCGCCCTGGGTCCTTTCTGGAGAAGGTGCGGGGTATAAATTTAATAGATAGATAGATAGATAGATAGATAGATAGGTGGGTGGGTGGGTGGGTGGGTGGGTGGGTGGGTGGGTGGGTGGGTAGGTAGGTAGGTAGGTAGGTAGGTAGGTAGGTAGGTAGGTAGGTAGGTAGGTAGGTAGGTAGGTAGATAGATAGATAGATAGATAGATAGATAGATAGATAGATAGATAGATAGATAGATAGATAGATAGATAGATAGATAGATAGATAGATAGATAGATAGATAGATAGATAGATAGATAGATAGATAGATAGATAGATAGATAGATAGATAGATAGATAGATAGATAGATTAGGTAGGTAGGTAGGTAGGTAGGTAGGTAGGTAGGTAGGTAGGTAGGTAGGTAGGTAGGTAGGTAGGTAGGTAGATAGATAGATAGATAGATAGATAGATAGATAGATAGATAGATAGATAGATAGATAGATAGATAAATAAATACTACCAAAAGTGATTTCTTTCTGGGCAACGATAAAGCCAGAAACCTCATTTTCACAATTTGCGGTTTGCTGTGGACACGAAATAAATTAACTGGCAGTGGAAATTAGTCAGAGACAGGGACCGATTTTCAAGCCTGAAGACCAACGAGCGAGTGAGGGCGGTTGCCCCCGCCTGCCCTGCCCCACAGACGTGTGCCTGCAGAGGCTTTGGAGCGGGAGGGGGGGGGGCTCCTCTCTTTCCTACCTCTGGGCAGCATCACAATTGTACGAAAAGAGCAGGATGAAAACTGACATGCTACATGATAATCACGCTCTAATTACCCACTTCTAATTCCTTGCCTGCAAATTGGCGTGCAGAGGTGATTGCAGAATTTACGTGGCCGTTTTCAAGGAGCAGCTGAGCATCAGTTACGACATGAAACAAAAAAATTATGGCTCTTAGGAAGAAAAAGCGAATGGAATTAAGCTTCAATTGCTCGAAGATTGAACATGGCAAATCCTAATCAAATTTTGAAAGAGCTGCAGAGATGCTGATCCGGGGAGTGGAGGGGAAAGCCCCGAAGCTCCAGAACCACAAGGCTGAGCCAGCCTCTTCTCTTCTGCCCTGGGAGAGATGCAAAGACTTTGCCCTCATCCCCCTTTGGGGATCTTTGCTGATCCAGAATTCCTAGGCGGGGGCGGAACACAGAAGCATGAAGCGCATGGCCTTGAGGGATTTGGGCTTCTCAGTTTCTCTGGGAAAAGCAATTTTAAAGCAGGCAAAATAAGTTCCATCCTAGGTAGAGGCAGATCTTCCTCCCTCTGGGCACCCTGGGAATATATCTGCTGAATAAAACTCCGCGTTGGTGACAGGAAGGGCCTCCGGCCAGTAAACGAATCATTGGCCCCCGTGGAAAGGGCTCGCAACTTAGGCGTCCTCCTGGATTCGCGGCTGTCCCTGGACGACCATGTGGCGGCCGTGGCCAGGGGGGCATTTTACCAGGTTCGCCTGGTACGCCAGTTGCATCCCTTTCTTGGCCGAGACGCCCTCCGCACTGTCACTCAAGCACATCTCGCTTGGATTATTGTAACGCTCTCTACATGGGGCTCCCCTTGAGTTGCATCCGGAGGCTCCAGTTGGTTCAGAATGCGGCCGCGCGGGGGATTCTGGGAGCTTCTCGTTACTCCCACGTAACACCTCTCCTGCGCAAGCTGCACTGGCTACCGGTCGCCTTCCGGGTGCGCTTCAAGGTGCTTGTTACCATCTTCAAATTGCTCCATGGCTCGGGGCCTAGCTACTTGCGGGACCGTCTCCTACCATATACCTCCCTGCGTCCGATACGCTCCCACAGAGAGGGCCTACTGAGGCTACCAACCGCTGGTCAATGCCAGCTGGAGGTGCCCAGGGGTAGGGCCTTCTCTGTGGCAGGGCCATCCCTCTGGAACGACCTACCCCCCGAACTTCAGACTATCACAGACCTTCTCCTCTTTCGCCGCTCACTCAAAACATACTTTTTTCAGCAAGCTGGTCTTGCCTAATCATTTAGATTTTATTGTTACATTAGCTTCTGCCAAATACCTAAATGGACGTTGGGTTTTTAGTGGGAATTTTAGCACAGGTTCTTATTTAATTCTTTTTATCTATTTATTGTATTGTTTTATTATTTGTCGGTTTTAATTTCCTGTGCACCGCCCTGGGTCCATTTCGATGGAGAAGGTGCGGTATATAAATGGAATAAAATCAAAATCAAATCAAATCAAACACTCCGTTCCAATCCGTTCCCCAGACTCCACCCCAATGCAAGGGATCGTGGGGTCATTAAAAGAGGATGATGATGAAATAAAGGGTGAAGGGGCAAGACTGCTGGAACAAGCACCATTGGCTACCAGTGGGGCAAGAGCTCACGTCTGCCCGTTTGTTTATTTGTTTATATTTACATAGCTCTTAACATCTCACAATCAAGTGGCTGGACCCTATGGAAGTAAAAGCCAGATGGATGGCAGGGGAGAATAGTGGTAGCTCAGGGTTGAAATGAGAGCTCCTTGCAGCTCTCTGAGCTTGCTTGCACTGACACAATACAATACAATGGCAGAGTTGGAAGGGACCTTGGAGGTCTTCTAGTCCAACCCCCTGCCTAGACAGGAAGCCCTCTACCGTTTCAGACAAATGGCTCTCCAACATCTTCTTGAAGACTTCCAGTGTTGGGGCCTTCACAACTTCTGGAGGCAACTTCTGTTCCACGGATTGATGGTCCTCACTGCCAGGACCCTAGGATTGACATTTGGGAGCAATGGCTGACAGGTGGATTTCCCTTCTGGGTCCTGCAATGAGAAAACCTCCGCATCTCCAGGGCCTCCTCCTGCCACAAAGAGGCTAATCACGCCGTGCCATGTCTGAGGGCGTAGAACCGTCATGGCAAACCTATGGCACGTGTGCCACAGGCGGCACACGGAGCCATTTGTCAGGGCACGCACATGCGCACGCTGGGCAGCTGAATTTGCCCTTTTTTGAAGCCAATTCTCACTGTCCCCAGGCTCCAGAGGCTTTGCAGGAGCCTGGGAACGGTGAAAAGAGCCCCCCCCCCCCCCCTCTGGAGCCCTCCGGAGGCTTCATGAACTTCCCTGAAGCCTCCAGAGCGCTCAATATGACCCTCCGACCAAACTGGAAGTGACCTTCGATTTGCTTGCAGCGTTATTTTGAGCCCTCTGGAGGCTTCAGGGAAGCCTCCTGAAGGTCGTTGAAGCCTCTGGGGGGCCTCCGGGAGGGGGGGTGCAGGGGCGGCTGTTTTCGCCCTCCCCAGGCTCCTATAAAGCCTCTGGAGCCTGGGGAGAACGAAAAAAGCATGCACAAATGTGGGGGGAGCACCTGTAGTGCGTGCATAAGCACTGGGGTGTGTGTGTCACACATTGCATTATGTGTGTGGCACGCCTGCGCACAACCCCCCCTGCACTCCCCCCACTTACGGCATCGCTGGCATAGAAGGAAGGGTGGATGGGCCAAGAGGAAGGAGCAGAGTGGCAAAGTCGGGGGTGGGACTGATGCTTTGAGGAGATCCTGAAGAGAAGACCCCCCATGAAGTAGGAGAAGAGAGGGGGGGGAAACGGTGAGGGGTGTTGGAGTAAAATAGTGTTGGCTCTCTTTTCTTTTCTTTCTTTTTGCCTTTAATTTCTTCTGCTCTGGCCTCCCCATTCTTTCTTCTGTGCTTTGCAAAAAGTTGCTGTCACCTCTGACTGCTTCGGCTTGGCGCTTCACAGGCATCCTGCCATCAAATGAGGGGGAGGATGATTTGATTTGATTTTGATTGGATTGGATTGATATACCGCGCCACTCTCCCAGAAGGGACTCGGGGCGGTGCACAGGAAATTAAAACACAATGAAACAGTACAAAAGAATAAATACATCCTAGACTGAATAAAATCCTATTAAATTAGAGATGCCTGTGCTAAAATCAATTTAAAACCCTTATTAAAACTTTGTGTAATTTAAAACCAGTCGATGATATAATCTCGGAAGTTAGGCCAGGCCAGCTAAGTGAAAGAAATGCGTCTTTAGACGTTGGCGGAAGAGGCAGAGGTCCGTGATGTTTCTAAGATCGGGGGGTAGATCGTTCCAGAGGGCACGGCCCGCCACAGAGAAGGCCCTTCCCCTGGGCATCGCAAGACGGCATTGCCCGGCCGTAGGCACCCGGAGAAGACCCTCTCTGTGGGAGCGGATCGGTCGAAGGGATGTGTGAGGTAGGATGCGATCCCGCAGATAACTAGGACCCGTGTCATGGAGCGCTTTAAAGATGATAATCAGCACCTTAAAGCGCACCCGAAAGACCACAGGCAGCCAGTGCAGCTCGCGCAGGAGCGGTGTGTTATATGGAAATGCCGTGAGGCTCCCAAGATCCCCCGCGCGGCCGCATTCTGCACTAGCTGTAGTCTTCGGGTGCACCTCAAGGGCCGCCCTGAGTCCGTTTGGAGAAGGGCGGGGTATAAATTGAATAAATATATGTAGAGAGCGTTAGCATAGTCCAGGCGGGATGTCACGAGTGCATGAGTGACTGTGCGAAGGGCGTCCCGGTCTAGTAAGAACCAGGCGAACCTGGTAAAAGGCCCCCCTGGCCACAGCTGTCACATGGTCGTCCATGGAAGAGCAATAAAGCTTTGTGTGTATGCGATAGGAAATTGAGAGGGGGGGGGGGATGAGAGGTGATAAGGACCAGAGCAGCTGGACCCTGCTTGTACCAGCACCCCAAGGCTAGGCACCCTGAGAAATATGTACATTACCCCAAAAGTCTCAAGAGTTCTCAAAATATCTTGGCGAGCTCTGATTGGCTGGAAACAGACTGGAGGGGGAGAACCTACACCTTGTTTTTGCATCTATTGAGCAACGGAGATTTCAGATCCGACTTGACTGCAACCAACAGGCTTAGTAAGAGAACCATTTGCTTTAACCAAATGGAGTCGAGGGTTTTTCTTTCCTAAGCGATCAGACTGTGGCAGCTCTGACAGTTGCTTAACCAGAAACAGAGCAGCATGTTGGGCACATTCGCCTCTGCAGCCCTGCAAGAGAAAGGTTTTAGCTGACGCTCCCCTCCCTCTGCCTCAGTTTCCCTCTGGCTTTCTACGAAGGGGAGAATTCCGCTGCTTTGCCCTGAGATGGGGGCCTCCTCCACCTTTGGGAAAAGGCCAGAGAGCTGCTGCTAGTCCTCAGCCTTGCAAATACGGACACCAAGCAGGTGAGAGACATCAGCAGCTCTGCTCAAAGTGCAATGCTCCTTTTAATAGTAACTTTACAAAAAAAAGTATGGTTATAAAACAAAACAAATACAAAAATGAAAAAAAGTTAAGAGTGAAAGGTGCAGAAAAGAAAGATAAAGGAGAAAAAAGAAAGACAAATAGGCAAGAAAATAATGTGAAAAAGAAAAAAGAAATATGTAAGATTTCCCACTATCATCACAATAATTTATCACTTCCCCTTAAAATACAATCAATGATCTCTTCTTCTCATCTCATTTGGGCATCCTTCTAGATGCCCGGCTGTCAATGGATGACCATGTGACAGCCGTGGCAAGGGGGGCGTTCCACCAGGTTCGCCTGGTGCGCCAATTGCGTCCCCTATTGGACCGGGACGCCCTTCGCACAGTCACTCATGCGCTTGTGACGTCCCGGCTAGACTACTGCAACGCTCTCTACATGGGGCTGCCCTTGAGATGCACTCGAAGGCTGCAGTTGGTTCAGAATGCGGCCGCGCGGGCAGTTTCGGGAGTCTCTAGATACTCCCACGTAACACCTCTCCTGCGCGGGCTGCACTGGCTGCCTGTGGCTTTTCGGGTGCGTTTCAAGGTGTTGGTCATCATCTTCAAAGCGCTCCATGGCACAGGACCTAGTTATTTGCGGGATCGTATCCTGCCCCATACATCCCTCCGGCCGATTCGCTCACACAGAGAGGGACTTCTCCGGGTGCCGTCCACTAGGCTGTGCCAGTGGGCGACGCCCAGGGGAAGGGCCTTCTCTGTGGCGGGCCCGACCCTCTGGAATGACCTTCCCCCTGATATTAGAACGACCACGGACCTCCGCTCCTTCCGCCAGAAACTCAAAACCCACTTGTTTCATCTAGCTGGCCTGGCCTTTCCCATCTCAGTTTGTATTTTTAAATTTTGTGATTTGGTTTTAAGGTTAAGTTTTTAATTTTTATAAATTTGTACAGGGGTTTATTTAATTCGATTTTAGTTATATGTATTATTGATTGTATGGTTTTAATTTGTACCTGTACACCGCCCCGAGTCCCTTCGGGGAGAGAGGGCGGTCTAGAAGTCCAATAAATAATAATAATAATAATCTCCCATCTCTGATCTATAAACAATTACATAAGGCATCACCATGTGCTGTTTTTCTCTTTTAAGATTGTTACCCTGGGAAAGATGGGCGGTCAATAAATTTTACAAATAAACAAATAAATATATCTCAATCATGATGTCAGCAAAAATCCAATATGTCTGTCTGTCTGTCTGTCTATCTATCTATAAATCTTGATCAAATAAATCCGCTTTATATTCATTCCTTTTACTTCTAGCGATATCTTCAGTCCCTCAAACTTATTTATCAAATTTATATAATGCCTCACAACATGATTTCTTTTCATTTTTTTCCCTTTGTTTCTTCTTATAAAATTCTAAATTCTAAAATAACTTAATACATTATTTTTCATAAACTGTTAATATTTGTATGCGTTTTCTTCATTGGTTAGGCAGCCGTAAAATAGACGAAAAATAGAGAGGACTCGCTGCTTTAAGAATCTCCTTATAGGGGAGATGGGAGGCATATAAATTATTTATTACTTACTTTATTCATAAAACATGAAACTCAGCCAGCTGAACATTCAAAAATGCATTGCAAATACTACTGACTGGTGCTAATGGTTGATACAGTTTGCTGCCAGCATCCTAGGTATCAACCAAGTATCTTCGTAGAATGTAAGATGTCCCAAGTAGCGCCGTTTTTTGCAGTTCCGCTGGTGTTATTGCAGGAAGCTGCAATTTGCTGAGATATTTAGTAAAATTTTTGGACATGGTGCCAAGTGCCCCGATGACAATGGGTGTCACGGTGACATGCTTCATCCATAGCCGTGTGGTTTCGATGGCCAGGTCGCGATATTTCATTATTTTTTCTAGTTCTTTTTCTTCGACTCTGGCATCTCCAGGCACAGCGATATCAATGAACTGTACACTTCGGCCCTCTACAACTGTGATATCTGGTGTGTTGTGCTCCAAATGACAGTCTGTTTGTAGTCGAAAGTCCCACAAGATCTTCACCCTCTCATTCTCGATAACCTTTTCCACTTTGTGTTCCCATGACTTTCTGGATACAGGTAAACCATATTTTTTACATAATGACCAGTGCATTAATTTAGCAACTCGATCATGTCTAGCTTTGTAATCAGTTTGTGCGATTTTGCTGCATCCACATATTAAACGTGAAACAGTTTCGACTTTGTTATTGCAAAGTCGGCAGTTTGGGTTGTCAGTGGATTTTTGAATCTTTGCTTCCATGGCATTAGTTTGTAGTGCTTGTTCTTGAGCAGCCAGTATTAAACCTTCCGTTTCTTTCTTGATAGTTCCCATCTTAAGCCATGTCCAGGTCAAGTTGTCATCACATTTTCCCTCAATGTTTTTCAAGTGCTGTCCATGCAAAGCCTTGGACTTCCATCTATTTAATCTGTCATCCAGCTGTTTTTCCTTATATTCTGCCTTTGTTTCTGTTGTTTTTATGCTGTTCTCCATTTTTACAGCCTGCAGCAATTTTTCTGTACTTTGGTTCACATAATCATTCAAACTTCGTTTTTCTTCTTCTACAGTTTGATGGATTTGCAATAGCCCCTGCCCCCTATTTTTCTTGGCAGGTACAACCTGTCAATATCACTTCGTGGATGTCAAGCATGGTATATATTCAAAAGTTTGCGTGTTTTCCAGTCCAGGTTTTCCAGTTCAGCCGGAGTCCAGTTGATGATTCCAGCTGAATAGCATATCACTGGAACTGCCCATGTATTAATGGCTTTAATTATGTTTCCAGCATTCAGATTTGATTTTAATATTTTGCTGACCCTCCTGATGTATTCCTTTTGTGTTGACTCTTTGACTTTTTCATTCAAGATCTTATCTGCTTCCAATATGCCTAGGTACTTGTAGCCATCATCCTTTGCTATTGCTTTCACTATATTTCCATTTCCCAGTTCTATTCCTTCTGTTTTTTCCATTTTTCCTCACTGCATGGATAATATAGCACATTTTTCAAGTCCAAAGTTCATTTTGATGTCACTGCTGAACAGTTGAACTGTGTTGAGTATTGATTTAAGTTCAGTGGGGCTTTTCACATACATTTTAAGTCATCCATGAATAGTAGATGGTTTATCTTGCCATGTTGTCTTGAGATTTGGTATCCCAGTTTTGTGTTCCGTAGGATTATTGTCATGAGAACTAATGCAATGTTGAACAGTAGCGGTGAAAGTGAATCTCCTTGGAAGATTCCTCGTCTGATGTTGACTTCACCAATTTTCTCCCCATTTGTTAGAACTGTTTTCCATTTATTACTATTATTATTATTATTATTACTAGCTATACCTGGCCACGCGTTGCTGTGGCCCAGTCGGGTTAAATAGCCAACCAAACTGTGTAGATCTACACCTGCACACAACCACCATATAACCCCCAACCTACCTACCTATTGTATTTCTCCCTCTCTCTCTATTCCTATACCTACCTACCTACCTACTGTATTTCTCCCTATCTATCTATACACCTACCTACCTACCATATTTCTCCCTCTCTGTCTATCCCTCTACTTACCTACCTACTGTATTTCTTCCTTTCTCCCTCTACCTACCTACCTACCTACTGTATTTCTCCCTCTCTCTTTATCCCTCTACCTACTTACCTACTGTATTTCTCCCTATCTATCTATCCCTCTACCCACCTACCTACCTTTCTCTACCCACCTACCTACCTTCCTTTCTCCCTCTATCTACCTACCTACTGTATTTCTCCCTCTCTATCTATCCCTCTACCTACCTACCTACTGTATTTCTCCCTATCTATCTATCCACCTCCCTACCTACTATATTTCTTCCTTTCTCCCTCTACCTACCTACCTACTGTATTTCTCCCTATCACCCTACCTACCTACCTACCTACCTACCTAGGTTTCTCCCTATCTATCCACCTACCTACCTACTGTATTTCTCCCTCTCTATCTATCCCTCTACCTACCTACCTACTGTATTTCTCCCTATCTATCTATCCCTCTACCTACCTACCTACCTACTGTATTTCTCCCCATCTATCTATCCCCCTATCTACCTACCTACTGTATTTCTCCCTCTCTATCACCCTACCTACCTACCTACTGTATTTCTCCCTCTCTATCTATTCCCCTATCTACCTACCTACTGTAATACAATAGCAGAGTTGGAACGGACCTTGGAGGTTATCTAGTCCAACTCCCTGCCTAGGCAGGAAGCCCTATACCATTTAAGGCAAATGGCTATCCAACATCTTCTTAAAGACTTGCAGTGTTGGGGCATTCACAACTTCTGGAGGCAAGCTGTTCCACTGGTTATTTGTCCTAACTGTCAGGAAATTCCTCCTCAGTTCTAAGTTGCTTCTCTCCTTGATTAGTTTCCACCCATTGCTTCTTGTTCTGCCCTCGGGTGCTTTGGAGAATAGCTTGACTCCCTCTTCTTTGTGGCAACCCCTGAGATATTGGAAGGCTGCTATCATGTCTCCCCTAGTCCCTCTTTTATTAAACTGTATTTCTCCCCCCCCCCTCTCTCTCTCTATGGGCCACCTGGGAGTTTGCTATCTCAGTGCCTTCTTTTGGTCCTAAGAGGCCTCCATATGAGGTCTCTTCCAACAATGACTGTTGGAAAGCAGCCGGATGGGCGGGGCTACAGGAAGCTGAAAACATGATCAGTGGGTACATTTTACATTTGTGTACCTTGCACATGACACATGTGTGCTAGGCACAAAATGAGTACGTATTCTATTATCGGAAGTCCTTGGGAACATTGTGTGAAAATTTGAGGTAAATCGGTCCAGTAGTTTTTGAGATTAGCGGCTTCGTACAAACTATTTTACATTTTTATTTATATAGATTATTATTATTACTATTACTATTATTATTTATGAAAGCCTCGGCAGTTTTACAGAAAGAAGGAAATCTAAGAAATGAAGAAAAGTGCTCTCGATTACCTCCACCTTTTGCCGTACGTCCTCTCGGTTGGCCATGAGATGATTCAGGGTAGTCTGTGCGTGCTCCATCCGGCTGCAGTACTCGCCGTAGATCAAAAGCCTGTGAAGAAACCAAGAGGCGATGGCTCTTCCTCCTCTTCCCCACTAGAAGGGGATACCAGAAACACCTGGGGCTCAGCCCTCCGGGCCCAGTTCCCCTCAATTCCCTTCTTACCTTTCTTTGAATTCAAGAAAAACTTTGGCCAAGGTGCTCCCACCAGCCATCATGGAGACGTCGATGGATCTGAGAAAGTTGAAGTGCACTTTAATAAGGTCCTGAAACAAAGGAAACACATGGGGAAGTTGGGAACCTATTTTAAATCTGAATCCTCACATACTTAAAAAAGAAAGTATGGCTTGTCATTGCTGACCGGATTTTTAAAATCGAGTGGCGGGGGGAAGCATCCAGCGTGCGACTGGTTCTCAGGGCTTGCTGTAAGCCAGAGTCCGCTGGCCTTACAGGGCTCAGGGCCCCAATGATAAAGCCGAGCAGAACCACAGGAGCGTTACCTCTAAGTTGATGAATACGGTTCCCATGTCTTCTGGAGTCAAGATCAGCCTTAATGGATTCATGTAGTTCTGCAAAAGCAAAGTAGAAAGTAAGGCGGTTGCAGTCTCCTGCTTACGACGTTCCTTTCTATGTCTGAAAGTCTGAGCTTTGTATTCCGAGAAGCGATTCCACTCCGGGGGTCAGAGATTAAGAGAGTTGGAAGGGACCTTAGAGGTAATTTAGTCCAACTGCCCCCCCCACCCCAAACAGGAGACCCTACACCAGGGGTCTGCAAAGTTGGCTCTTTTAAGACTGGTGGACTTCAACTCCCAGAGTTCCCCAGCCAGCATAGCTGGCTGGGGAATTCTGGGAGTTGAAGTCCACCAGTCTTAAAAAAGCCAACTTTGCAGACCCCTACCCTACACCATTTCTGACAGATGGCAGTCCAGTCTCTTCTTGAAAGCCTCCAGGGATGAAGCTCCCACAACTTCTCTTCCATGGGTTGAATGTTCTCTCTGTCAGGAAATTCCTCCTTATTTCCAGGTTGAATCTCTCCTTGGTCAGTTTCCATCCATTATTCCTTGTCTGGCCTTCGGGTGCCTTGGAAAATAGCTTGACCCCCTCCTCTCTGTGGCAGCCCCTCAAATACTGAAAGACTGCTCATATCTCCCCTGGTCCTTCTTTTCTCTAGACTAGCTATGCCCAGGTCCTGCAACTGTTCATCCTATGTTTGAGCCTCCAGTCCCCTCATAATCCTGGTTGCTCTTCTCTGCACTTTTTCTAGAGTCTCAACATCTTTTTTATTACAGTGTGGTGACCAAAACTGGATGCAGGACTCTAGCTGTGGCCTTACTAAGGCTTTATAGAGTGATAGTTGCACCTCCCTTGATCCTGATTCTATCCCTCTGTTAATTCAACTCAGGATTGCATTGGCTTTTTTGGCTGCCGCTGCACACGGCTGGCTCCTATTTAACTGGTTGTCCAATGAGATGCCAAGATCCCTCTCACAGTCGCTGCTATTAAGCCTAGTTACACCCAGTCTCTATGTGTCCTTTTGGTTTTTCTTGCCCAAGTGTCGGACGTCAGCCTTAGACAAGAAAAGCCTGGGAGTGTGCTGGAGCCTTCCCTCCAGAGGAAGAGCAGTTGACGTTGGCTGACTTTTCCCAGGAGCCCCTCACTCACCTTCTCGATCTCCTCCAGCGTCTTGTAGTACTTGGCTTCTGTTTCTTGGATTTCTAACAAGCAGCAGTTCCTCTTGTCATCTTCCGTCATGCCCATTTTCTATAGGAGGCAGCACAAAAAATTGGCACCCCAAAAGCCCAGGGCAGAATGAGCCAGCGTTCCCGTCATGGATGCCCAGCTTTGACCTGGCTCTGGGATGGTGGCAGGGACTGTTCCCGCCCTGCCTGCAGATGTGGCCCTGGGGTGGAGAGGAAGGGCCTCCACTGGTCCCCATCGGCACCACTGAAACACCCGTGGGGGGCAGGTCATGATGCCAGGCCAGATATCGGAGGATTTCCCTGACCCTAGGGCTGCATCTTCTGAAGCAGCAAGACACGGCAAGGCAGGGAAGATCTGGACGGACGGATCTCCAGGAAGCTCAGAGAGATCCATTAGAAGAGCAGGGGGAGGAGAGGGGCCGCTGCCCAATAACTTTCTCTTGAAAGATGGAGGGACTCCCCGAGAGGGGGAAAAATGGGGGTTGGGCAGCATGAGGCCAGGCTGGAGAAGGGCTCCCCCCCAACTCAGGCAAGGCCCGAGAGACCCTGCCTGCCTGCCTGCCTGACACCCTGTGGCGTCTCTCTGTTTGGTGGCCTTTGTGGCGGGGGGAGGCGCCTACGAGGAGGCCAAGCTCTATTGTCCTTCCTTGGAGAAGAGTCAGCCGTGGCCTCTCAGCCGGACCAGCCGCCTGGGGCTGAAGCAGTGGTGGGTTTCAAATTTTTTAGAACCTACTCTGTAGGGGTGGCCTATTTTGTGGGCGTGGCTTGGCAGTCATGTGACAGGGTGGGAGTGGCCACCTTTTAAAATGTGGTGAAACTCATTTAACAACGCTCTTGCTTAGCAACCAAAATTTTGGACTCAATTGTGATGATAAATTCTCTTTCTTTCTTTCTTTCTTTCTTTCTTTCTTTCTTTCTTTCTTTCTTTCTTTCTTTCTTTCTTTCTTTCTTTCTTCTCTCTCTCTCTCTCTCTCTCTCTCTCTCTCTCTCTCTCTCTCTCTCTCTCTCTCCTTCCTTCCTTCCTTCCTTTCTTTCTTCCTTTCCTTTCCTTCCCATTGGGTCACTGGCAGCGGTGGGCCAGATTTACTTCCAGGTACGCCGGTGGAACCCCCTCTCACCGGTTCTCTAAATTTCACCAACCGGTTCTCGCGAGTAAGTGCGAGCCTGCAGAAACCCACCACTGGGCTGAAGCCACCTGAGTTGAGGATGGCCATAATGAGAGGCCAAGAAAGATCAGCTGAGATCCAAACTCAGCCTCAACTGCCAGGACGGGATTGGAGGGAAGTCCCACCCCCCAACTCCACCCCGTGTTATTTCCCAGTCAGAGTCTTAAAGGTAGGGAGGGACCTTGGAGGACAGGTGGGCTTATCAATGAACAAAGCGAGGCTCCAAAATGTTCCTGCTGGCCTTCTCCCTCTGCAACTAGAGAAGGATTTGAACTGATCAGGGGGGCCCCCCTGCAGCTCCCAGCACCCTTAATTCTCGGGAGCTCACTGGGCATGTGGGACTGCGTTCCTGTTGGGCCCAGGGCCTCTAAGTGGCACTTTTTCTAGCATCCAAAAACCCGGGAAGGAGAGGGGGACCCCTCCTCACTTACAGTGAGAAGCTTACCTGCATATACCTGATCTGAAGCATGCATGGAGAACAAGCAAAGTGAAGCATGGTTACATTTGACATCATAACTGCCTGCATAACTTCCCTTTTCTTTTCAAAACTGAGGGAGGGGTAAGAGGTCTTTGAGAAACGCAAGAGAAGCTCCCTGCTCTTGCTAAGTGAGCCTCCTTCCCTGCACATCTCCCAGGGACTGAGGGGCACCTCAGACCATCACCCCCCTTAAGCAAAGGAGGTCCTGGGCAGACCTTTAGAAGGTGCCACCCCACCACTGAGTATCTTGGAGGATCCTGTCCCTCAGAGGAGCCCCTGAAATCCCTCCCCCCCTTTGAAGCTAAGTGAGCAATGTCCCCAAGGTGCTTTTTTTTGTCAAGAGGCAACTGGACTTTCTGGTTTTCCTTTGAAGGCCTTTTGCTCCTCATCCAAGAAGCTTCTTCAGCTCTGACCGAAGGGAAGAGGAGAGGACCGCTGTTTTGAAAGAGGGTCCCAGAGGCCACCTCTGTCCAAACTGAACAGCCCTCTCTCCACAGAGGGGGAGGGATACGACCCCACCTATCTCCCGTCTACAACACCGTCCTTTCAGCAGTTCCAAGAAGGCTCCCCGCCCATTTGCACCACTCAGGTGACCCCGGGGACACAGGTAAACCCCCAGGTGGCCTCGACAGGAGAGTCTCCACAGGACATTTGACGGAGGAGCCATAGTTGTGGAGGACAAGGGTCTTCTTGGGTCTTCAGAGACCTGCTTCCCCACCCACTGGGGGCAGCCTCTTCTTCCGTGCTGCTTTTGGGCCCACCTGCCCTGCAGCCCGGCGAGGCCCCAGCCCAAGAGGAAATCTCCCCCTGTGCAGAAGAGGAGCGATCTGCCCAGGGAGAACCCTCTCACTTCATCTGATCTGGCAGGTCTGTTTCTCCCCCATTTCCGGGCACAAATTCCCCCCAGTGGCCCGAAGGAGGAAGGGCTCCGTTTGTGGCCGATGGGCAACTTTGGCTTTGCAGTGCTCCTTCTCCAAGCCCTTCCCTCCCTGATGAGTCCCGGGCTTCTTCCAGAAGACAAGAAGCTTCATTCCTGCCCCCAGTTTTAGAGAGTTTTAGATAGCCACGAGAGCTTTGGATCTCTAATCCTTGGCAGATCTGAGATCTCAAAGCGCATAAAGCACAGCAAACCTTACTCCTCTTGCGAATAAACTGGGTTAGCGGAGCCATTGACGATTTCCTGTGGTCTCCACTACCCGGAAGGCCACGTGACAAGGCATCAAGGTTTTGATGACCATTTTCAAGGTGCTCCATGGCACGGGGCCTAGCTACCTTCAAGACCGTCTTCTACCCCATACATCCCTTCGACCGACTCGCTCCCAGGGAGAGGGTCTTCTCCGGGTGCTGTCGACCGGACAATGCCGGTTGGCGGCTCCCAGGTGAAGGGCCTTCTCTGTGGTGGGCCCAACCCTCTGGAATGGCCTACCTCCCGACCTCCGTTCCATCACAGACCTCCGCTTGTTTCGCCGGCACCTAAAAACTTATTATTTTCATCTGGCCGGCCTAGCATGATCTACTCCACACCAATATATTATTTTATAACAAATCAAAATTGTAATTTGGGGTTTTAAATTTAAACTTATTTTAAGCAGGGTATTGATTTAATTTAGTTATTATTTAATAATATTTTGTATTTAGGTATAATTGATTTTAAATCTCTGTTCGCCGCCCCGAGTCCCTTTGTGGTGAGATGGGTGCGGGTTATAAATGTGAAAAATAAATAAATAAATAAATAAATAAATAAATAAATAAATAAATAAACAAACAAACAAACAAACAAACAAACAAATAAATAAAATAAATCAAAGCAGCCGCCGCCGCCTGGGATCCGGTTCCTATTGGACGCCTTCTCCACAATTCCCGCATCTTGCAACCTTTCTCCCCTCCGCCACAGTCATCCCACCTCCTCGGTCAGCCCCACGGATTGCTCAGAAGGCAGGCAGAGCCCTCTGCACAGGAACCCTTGGTCGCCAAGGCAGCACTTTGAAAGCCCAAGGACCTCCTGATCCTCCCCAGCCTGCTCCCAACTTCTAGGGAGGGTGAGGTCTCCAAAAGGGGGTCCGCGCGTGAAGGAGGCCTCGCCTCTTCCCTTCCCCCTTGAGAAGCCCGTCCCAGGTTCCTCACCATGGGTTGCTGCACTTCCACTTTGATGATGTCTTCGTAGATGTCATCTCCTTCATCTTCACACGGGACACAATCGTAGATGTCTTCTCCCAAGTCATGCTCGCTAGAATAGAAGGCAGAGGCTTCAGCGCCAGGGCCAGGGGGGAAGGCAGGGGCAGCCCCTTAGCTCCTGGGCTCCAGCCTTGGGGGGAGCTGGGGGTGTGTGGGGGGGGGAGATCAGGGGTCTCAGAAAGGAGCCCCTCCAGCCAGGCCTCCAGGCTAGAGGATGGATTCCTGCCTCTGGCCAAAGGGGGCGATGGCCACTCGGGTGGGCAACCTTCTGGCTTGAGGGAAAGAGGCTTGGGGTTCTCGGGGTCTGCTTCCTTTTTCTGCAACCCCGAGATTTTAATGCAAACCTGGGGCCGAAGGGGCAGCCACCCCCTGATTTCCCTGAAGGGGCTTCTCTCTAGAATGCTGGAGTTTCTTATAGTGGGAAAGAAGTAATTTAAGCGTTAATCTGCCTGCTTTTACCACTGATTATGCCTTGACTAGCTTCTGATCTATCTTTTACTCAACCCTGCTTTGCAATTATGGTTTAAATCTACGGTCATCTGGTATTTGCGTTTCTGCTGTTTTTCTATGATTTGTTATTAATTTTCCATTAATGTTTAATAGATACAAAAGTGATTTTTTCCTTTGTAGGCGCTGTCCTGATTTATGGACCATTCTCAAAAAATAAAGAAAGAGAACAGGCCACCTTTCAAGGCGAATCTGTGACAAAAAAAATATTAACCAGAATGCAAATCTCAAACCTCTAGTTTGGCTGGAAAATGGGTGTGGCAAAGTCCAGAAGATGCTGACAAAGGGGACAGTCACTCCAAAGTAATCAGCACTAATCTTTTAAAGCAGGGGTCTCCAACCTTTGCAACTAAGTCTGAAGGACTTCAGCTCCCACAATTCTCCAGCTAGGTAGCTGGAGAATTCTAGGAGCTGAAGTCCTTCAGACTTAAAGTTGCAAAGGTTGGAGACCCCTGTTTTAAAGGACAGAAGGGTTGACTCCCGACTTAATGCTGGCACAAAGTAAACCTCCTTGAAGTACAGTAGCAGTGGAGTCTAAATCTATATAAATAAAAATGTAAAATAGTTTGTACGAAGCCACTAATCTAAAAAACTACTGCACTGATTTACACCAAATTTTGACACAATGTTCCCAAGGACTTCCGATAATAGAATACGTACTCATTTTGTGCCTTGCAAATTTTGTCATTTGCAAGGTACACAAACGTAAATGTACCCACTGATCAGGTTTTCACCTCCCTATAGCTCCTCCCATCAGGCTGCTTTTCAACTGTCATTTCCTCAGCAACGTATGGAAGCCTAAAAGTGCCAGAACACAGAGGCTAGCAAACTCCCAGGTGGCCCATAGAGAGAGAGAGGGAGAAATACAGTTTAATAAAAGAGGGACTAGGGGAGACATGATAGCAGCCTTCCAATATCTCAGGGGTTGCCACAAAGAAGAGGGAGTCAAGCTATTCTCCAAAGCACCAGAGGGCAGAACAAGAAGCAATGGGTGGAAACTAATCAACGAGAGAAGCAATTTAGAACTGAGGAGGAATTTCCTGACAGTTAGAACAATCAGTGGAACAGCTTGCCTCCAGAAGTTGTGAATGCCCCAATACTGCAAGTCTTTAAGAAGATGTTAGATAGCCATTTGTTTGAAATGCTATAGGGCTTCCTGCCTAGGCAAGAAGTTGGAGTAGATGACCTCCAAGGTCCCTTCCAACTCTGCTATTGTATTATTGTATTACAGTAGGTAGGTAGATAGGGGAATAGATAGAGGGAGAAATACAGTAGGTAGGTAGGTAGGTAGAGGGATAGTTAGATAGGGAGAAAGACGGCCGGTCGGTCGGTAGGTAGGTGATAGATAGAGAGGGAGAAATACAGTAGGTAGGTAGGTAGGGGGATAGATAGAGAAGGAGAAATACAGTAGGTAGGTAAGTAGGTAGAGGGGGAAATGAAGAAATACAGTAGGTAGGTAGGTGGATAGATAGATAGGGAGAAATACAGTAGGTAGGTAGGTAGAGGAATAGAGAGAGAGAAATACAGTAGGTAGGTAGGTGGGTAGATAGATAGGGAGAAATACAGTAGGTAGGTAGGTAGGTAGGTAGAGGGATAGAGAGGGAGAAATACAATAGGTAGGTAGGTAGGTAGGTAGGTAGGTAGGTAGGTAGGTAGGTAGGTAGAGGGATAGATAGAGAGGGAGAAATACGGTAGGTAGTTAGGTAGGTTGGGGGGTTATACGGTGGTTGTGTGTATGTGTGCAGGTGTAGATCTACACACAGATTGGTTGGCCATTTAACCAGACTGGGCCACCATTATAATCGTGTTTTAATGACCCCTTAATCCCTTGGGGGGGGGGGGTGAAGTGTTTACTGGCCGGATGCCCTTCTTGTCGCCAATGCAGAGTTATATTCAGCAGATACATTCTCATGGTGCCAAGAGAGAGAAATAGCTGCCTCTACCTAGGATCGAACTCCCAGCCTCCTGAATGTGAGGTGAAAACTCCCCCTCTAGGCCACTGCACCACTCAAGTCTAAATGTTAAATAAAATCTCAGTGAGAAAATCCTTTTGCATTATATGATGTACCCTTTCTAATATTGACTGTTAAACTGTCTCCCAGATGGACATCACAGCCCAGCCTCTAAAGATGGAGGAGCCCCTGGAGGGCCACATTTGTCCTTCACCACCAGGAAAGGGGGCTGGGGACATCCCTGCTCCCTTGAGAAGAGGGGCAACGCCAGCTGCTGACCAAGCAGGCCCCCCCGAGGCGGCTGGCTTCCACAGCCAGGGGAGGGCACTCGACCCCACTCGCCAAGCAGCTCTTCCAGCCAACTGCCCAGAGCCAAGCTGAGCTGGGCAAGAGAAGGAGCCCTGGCAAGGTCTCTGCCCCGTTCTGTCCCTCCCGGGACTGCCAGGCGGCCCTGGGGACCCAGGCCAAAGGACCTCTGAGGAGTGTGACAGCGCCAGAGAGAAAGAGAGGCCTCCCAAGAGAGGGGCTGAGCTGAGGGGGAACACGCAACCCCTTTGCAGAAGGAGGCCTGCCCTGAACTCCCAACAGGCCAGGGAGGGACACGGCTGGGCCTTCTGGTCACCCTTGCGAGGAGACTTACTCCGCCAGTTCCTCCAAGCTGCGGTAGACATCATCCTCATTTTCAGTGGTCTCCTCTGAAGGGAAGGGCCTGGAGTGAAGAGGAAAAGTGAGACAGTCGCATCGGTATGGGGTGGGTGGGCTTCATTCATGGCTGGTTATATCCCTGGCATTTTCGGTTTTCACCCACGATGCACTGCACCCTCTCTGCTGTGAGACGGGCAGTTACAGGAACGGTTAAGCCAACCAGCCAGCCAGCCAACCAGCCAGCCAGCCAACCAACCAGCCAGCCAGCCAGCCACCTAATCAACCAGCCAACCAATCAAAGAACCAACCAACCAACCAAACAGCCAGCCAACCAAACAGCCAGCCAACCAACCAACCAATCAGCCAGCCAGCCACCCAACCAACCAACCAACCAACCAACCAACCAACCAACCAACCAACCAACCAACCAACCAATCAGCCAACCAACCAGCCACCCAGCCACCCAACCAACCAACCAACCAGCCAACAAAACAACCAGTCAACCAACCAGCCAGCCAGCAAGCCAGCCAGCCACCCAACCAGCCAATCAACCAGCCACCCAACCAACCAACCAACCAACCAACCAACCAACCAGCCAATCAGCCAATCAACCAGCCACCCAACAAACAAACCAGCCAGCCAGCCAGCCAACCAACCAACCAACCAACCAGCCAGCCAGCCAAACAACCAACCAATCAGCTAACCAATCAGACAGCCAACTAACCACCCAGCCAACCAGCCACCCAAACAAACAACCAGCCACCCAAACAAACAAACAGCCAACCAACCAGCCACCCAAAGAACCAACCAGCCAACCAACCAGCCAACCAACCAACCAGCCACCCAAAGAACCAACCAGCCAGCCAGCCAGCCAACCAACCAACCAACCAGCCAGCCAGCCACAAGCCACCCAAACAACCAGCCAACCAACCAGCCAACCAACCAACCAGCCAACCAGCCACCCAAACAACCAACCAGCCAACCACCCACCCACACACCCACACCCCCAACCAACCAGCCTCCCAAACAATCAACCAGTCAACCAACCACCCACCAGGCCAGCCAGCCAGCCAACCAACCAAACAACCAGCCAGCCAGTCAGACAACTAACCAGCCAACCAATCAACCAACAAACCAACAAACCAAACAACCAACCAGCCAACCAGCCAGCCAACCAAACAACCAACCAGCCAACCAGCCAACCAAACAACCAGCCACCCAAACAACCAACCAGCAAACCAACCAGCCAACCAACTAGCCACCCAAACAACCAACCAGCAAATCAACCAACCAATCAGTCAACCAACCAACCAGCCAACCAACCAACCAACCAATCAGCCAACCAACCAGCCACCGAAAACAACCAACCCGCCAACCAACCAACCAATCAGCCAACCAACCAACCAACCAATCAGCCAACCAACCAGCCAACCAAACAACCAACCAATCAGCCAACCAAACAACCAGCCACCCAGCCAGCCACCCACCCAAACAACCAGCCAACCAACCAGCCAACCAACCACCCACCCAACCAGCCACCCAAACAACCAACCAGCCACCCACACACCCACACACCCACACACCCAACCAACCAGCCTCCCAAACAATCAACCAGTCAACCACCCACCCACCAGGCCAGCCAGCCAGCCAACGGACCAAACAACCAACCAGCCAACCAACCAGTCAACCAAACAACCAGCCAGCCAGTCAGACAACTAACCAGCCAACCAATCAACCAACAAACCAACAAACCAAACAACCAACCAGCCAACCAACCAGCCAACCAAACAACCAACCAGCCAACCAAACAACCAGCCAACCAAACAACCAGCCACCCAAACAACCAACCAGCAAACCAACCAGCCAACCAACTAGCCACCCAACCAACCAACCAACCAGCAAACCAAACAACCAATCAGCCAACCAACCAACCAGCCAACCAACCAACCAACCAATCAGCCAACCAACCAACCAACCAATTAGCCAACCAACCAGCCACCGAAAACAACCAAGCCGCCAACCAACCAACAGCCAACCAACCAACCAACCAACCAACCAGCCAACCAAACAACCAACCAATCAGCCAACCAAACAACCAGCCAGCCAGCTAGCCAGTCACCCAACCAACCAGCCAACCAACCACCCAGCCAACCACCCAACCAACCACCCAGCCAACCAACCAAGGCCGCTGCAAAGAGGCTCCTCTGATGGAGAGAGGCATCGACCCTCCCCCCCCCTCCAGAGACGATGGCAGAAGTGCTCCAGGTGCCTCTGGGTGTGAGCTCCCCTTGTGTTCCGTTCTTGCAAAGACACACTTTCCTTCCATGCCAAGGAGGACAAAAAAGAACGCAGAAGCGCACAAGTCCTTTCCTGGCTTCCACCTATACAAGCGGCTCTTTCCTGCTTCTTGCTGGGCGCCCAAAGCTTCCCTCAGGGGGAGCTGCTGCTTTGCTTGGGTCCTGGACGGAGCAGAGCCAGACTCAGGGGCTTCAGGGGGTCTCTGGAGTCCCGGTGAGCCCCACAGATCCTCCACCCTCCTCCAGCTTTCGGCTGACAGAGCAGAAGACGTTGCTCAGCCCTACTCATGCCTTTCTCCTGGATATGGATGACAAACAGGGCGGTTGGGTCCCCCTCTCAACGCTCAGTCCTGAAGACCACATCTGGTAGGGATGGCTGTCTCCTAGCCACCTTTGCCGAGAAGCCCCTCGGCCCCTTGCCCTGGGCCGGTCCTGCTGTAGAGGAGAGCAAGGTGGATCCTCAGGACAGCTTCTCCCCTTCCCTGCCCCACAGAACCAACCTGTGGTTCTTGCAAGTGCCAGCAAGGCTCCTGCCTCTCTGGGCGGCTGGTCCTTAAGATCACGGCCGGCCGAACGATGCCGGATTGAAAAAACAGCCACTCGGCTCCAATAGAAGCCCAGCCCATCAGTACCAAACCTCCCAATTTGTAACAAAAAAACAAACAAACCCCAAACCTTTGGGTCAACCCAAGAGCTGAGTCACCCACCCTTCATCTGCCTTCCCCAGAGTTGTATTGTGCCACTTAAAAAGACGCTTGGGGAGGGGGAGCAGTTCAGGCTGCAGTTGCTGATCCCACTGCCCAGACTCACCCTTGTCCCCCCCCCAGCCTCCCCTCTGAGGACCCTTGAGAAGCCCCTGCCCAGAGGCAGCCAAGGAGCAGCTTCCTGGACAGAGAGCAGGCAGGGGGCCGTTCAGGAGACAGACCACCGGCAGAGAGGGGAGGAGGAGTCAAGAGAGCAATCAGCTTAGTCTCTGCGCAGTCGCAGGGGAACAAAGCCCACCCCTCCGTTCAATGCTTTGAACCTTCTCCAATCGGTTTAAGAAGATTCCTTTGCATGGGCTGAGCAACAAAATGGTCATTTTGAACCTCTGTGACTGACAGATACATACTTAGAAATGGATGTTCGACACAAGCACATAGACTTTAAACCTGAACTTTTTCGAAACCAGATATAACGAGATGGTTCCGCCCCAGGCGCCTGATGGACCCCGAGAGGTTCCAGATGGAGGTTGGGCAAATACCAAAGACCCTGACCCGCGACTCGACTGAGGACCTAGTGGCCGCTTGGAATAGTGCGGCCACGGGGGCCCTGGATCGGGTCGGGCCCTTGCGGCCTCTCACTCGGCGCTGTTCTACCTTGGCTCCTTGGTTTTCTGAGGAGCTGAGGGTGATGAAGCGCCTAGAGAGCATTTGGAGGTCCACTCGATCCGAATCTGACCGAACACGGGTAAGGTCCCATTTACGGACCTACCTTGTGGCGATAAGAGCGGCGAAACGTACTTATCTCTCCGCTCTTATTGCATCCGCAGAAAACCGCCCTGCCGCCCTGTTCAGAGTGACCCGCTCCCTCCTTCAACAGAGGCCGCGGGAAGCTCCGCTGCAGGGCCGTGCAGAGGAGTTTGGATGTTATCTGCAGGATAAAATCGCTCAGATCCGGGACGAACTGGCCTCCAATGAGGTTAGTCCGGGCGGGTAGGCGGAGGCAGGCCTTGGGACTGTTTTATGGGAAGAGTTCGACCTTGTGACTCCATATGACATGGACAGGTTGCTGGGGCGGCTGAATGCCACCACATGTTTATTGGACCCATGTCCCTCCTGGCTTGTACTGGCCTCCCGGGAGGTTACACGAGGCTGGCTCCTGGGAATAGTGAATGCTTCCTTGAGTGAGGGGTCTCTACTGCAAGAGCAGACTTGGCTCCTAGAGTTGGATGGGATCCGGGAGCCCCCCCAGCCCCCCTGGGCAGGAATCCTCAGGCTGCCCCTGCCAACAAGGGAGCCCCACCAGCCCAGGAGTCAGCTGTGTCCCCCCCCCCTCCTCGAGTTGGGATCTCCCCCAGGTAAGGCATCCACCCCCCGGGTTCTTGCTCTCCTCTCAGGCCCTGCAGAGAATCGCCCTCCCCCTCTTCAAGGACCACACCTGCCTTTCCCCTTTGGGCTCCCCACCCACCCACCCCCGGTTCTTCATTTCCTCTCAGGCTCCCTTACAATAAAGGCCTCCTCAGGGGCAGTCAACCGAGTCCCTCCCCAGGAAGTCCCTGTGCTGCTGCTTCGGCATTTGCAGACCCCTGGCCGCTTGGGGGCGTTTCTTTTTCTTTCTCTCCTTTTCCCCATTCAGACGTTTTCGTTTCTGCAGCCCCTGAGATTTCTCTAAGCAAACCTTCCTCCTAATTCTCAGCCGCCTCGTTCAGACGTTGGCCCTGCCTGCCCTCCCAATTCCTCCCTGCTGGAGGGGAATCTATGCTGAGGCTTGCAAAAAGGTCCACCCTCAGGGCTATCAGCTGCCAAAAAAAGCAGAGGAGCCCTTAGAAGGGGAGCAAAGGGGGGGAGGAAACTCCGGGGGGCTCTGGGTCGCCTCCTGGACATCTGGGCACATCTGGGCCCTTTGCAGACCGGGCATCCCGAACAGAGCATGACAGAGAAACCCCATAAATAGATGGGAGTTGTGGTCTAAGGAAGTCCTAGATCACCAAGAAACCGAGACAAACAATGGAAAATTGATTTTGTACCATCTGTTAAAATGAAATGTCCTTGAATGAACTGAATTATAAATAATAGCCATAGCCCTTAGACTTATATACCGCTGCATAGTGCTTTTACAGCCCTCTCTAAGCGCTTTACAGAGTCAGCCTCTTTTCCCCCAACAATCTGGGTCCTCATTTGACCCACCTCGGAAGGACGGGAGGCTGAGTCCACCTGGAGCCTGGTGAGATTCAAACTGCCAAATTGCAGGCAGCCGGCAGGCAACAGCTTGTAGGGCTGCATTCTAACCCCTGTGCCACCACGGCTCTTCTATTAAATAATGGCATATTAATGATTGTGTTATCCCGAATCGTGATGCATGCAGGACAAGGGTCTCTTCATTGATGGGATGGCCTGCGACTTTCCATGGTGGCCCAGCATGGGTTGAGTCCTAAATGTCTTTTGATCTCCTGTAAAGGGCTGAGATGTGGGGGGGGGGAAGGGGGGACCAAAATCACCCCTGGCCTCAGGAAGGGCAGGAACCTCGGCCTCCCTGCTCCTAAGTCCAGCAGCTTCGCCATTCAGGGTTTCCATGCTTGTATAATTCACTAGTTACACATTTGGAAGGCGATGTTTGCAATCCTCAAATAAGCCTCCATTGAAAGCAAAGCATCAATTTATCTGTTGCAACAAAGCGGCTTTTCATTCGGAAGAAACCTCAGAGTGGAGCAAGAGGAAGTCCTCCTACCTGATGCCCTTGTTCTGAGCAATGCTGTGGTGAGAAAGTCTGGAAACCGCTGAGATGACCTGATTGAGAGAAAAGAAAAAAAAGAGAATTTACAGCCTGCTCTTTATCCAAAGACACCTGGGGGGGAGGCCTGAGATGCTTCCTTTCACCTGACCACCGTCTCTTGCTCGGAGGGGCCTGAGGCTGCAGCGGCCTCCACGCCACAGAGCAGGACCTGAGATCGTGGCCACCTCCAGCCCCAGTTAACAGGCAGCAGATGCACTGAACCTGGACTACAATCCCCATCATTAGCATCGTACAGAGAACCATGGCTGGCCTCACTGCGGAGGTTGGTTGGTCTTTGAATGACTGTAATCACCGTAATCCCTTGCGTTGGGGTGGAGTCGGGGCGACTGAACGGAGCTGAGTGTTTACTGGCCGGATGCCCTTCCTGTCGCCAATGCAGAGTTCGCAGCTGATATTAACTCATTGTGCCCAGAGAGAAAAATATCTGCCGCTACCTAGCATCGAACTCCCAGCCTCCCACTTGTGAAGGGGAGGAAGTTGGCTCGTACTGCTCAAACCTCTCCCTAGCTGCAGACTGCAGGGCAATGGGCCAGAAGACAACGTATGGGGGCACCTGGCCCCTCACCCACGAAGGGATCTCTGGAAGCACCAGGGGGAACGGAGGGCCTCGGGCGGCGTTTCTCAACCTTGGAGATCGGAGACCAATTCTCCAAATTCCCTGGAATGCTGGCTGAGGGACTTCTAGCCTTTAGCCAGGATTTAGCCAGGATTTGTCATCGTGGCCTTTTGTTCACATCTGGAAGGCAGCACCCGAGTCCTGCTACTTCCTCCTACTTCCTCCTACTTTTTCTCCACTTACCAGGAGGGCTCCCCCTCCAAACTCCCTCCCAGAGGCAGAAAAATGCCAGCAGAGAAGCCCACCTGGTTGGGCGGGTCTCCCTCCAAGAAGGTAGAAGAGAGGAGGAGCGGTTGGGGGTGGAGGGGTGCTCCCCCCTTCTCCCCCCCTCATCCTGGCTGGGCTGTGTGTCCTACAGCTCAGATGACCCTGATCCTGGGCAGTGGGTGGGGGGAACCACCGGCTCCAGCCCCCCCTCCCCAGGTGACAGGGGGGAGATGCTGCGGGAGGTTCAGCCAGAGGGATGGATGAGATGGGCAGAAGGAATAACTGTGGACATTGAGGCCCAGAAAGATGGGGGAGAGCACGTGGAGGGGAGAATCTAGTCTCCTTCTTAAAAGAGTTTCCATTCAGCCAAAGGAAGGAAGGAAGGAAGGAAGGAAGGAAGGAAGGAAGGAAGGAAGGAAGGAAGGAAGGAAGGAAGGAAGGGAGTGGAGGGAGGGAAGGGATTTCAAAGCTAGGCTGCCTCTATGGCAGGGATGTCCAAACTTGGGAACTTTAAGACTTGTGGACTTCAACTCCCAGAATTCCCCAGCCAGCATAGCATAGCTGGCTGGGGAATTCTGGGAATTGAAGTCCACAAGTCTTAAAGTTCCCAAGTTTGGACATCCCTGCTCTATGGGATCCATGAGGAAATGCCGGGGAGCTTTCCCCCTCCCTACACGCCGCGAGAGAATTAACATTCAGAGGCTGATCCGCACTTGGCACCCGGCCACCGCAGCCACTTCCTGCCTGGCAGCTTCTCAGGGCAGCTGGAGGCCTGGGCACGCATGGCTGGCCAAGCTCAGCGTGCAGCAGCTGCCACCCAGGCTCCTCTGAATTAATAGAGCCAGAGAAGCGTGTGAGAACATCAAGTACGCCTGAAAGAGTCCACGGCCGTGGCTTGGCCAGAGGGGGACCCCGGTGGAGCCTCAAAGAGCAGCTCCCGTTGGGGGTCACCCTCTCTGAGCCATCTAGCCAACCCTGCCAAGGAAAGTGCCCCATACGCAGAGACTGGAAACAGCATTTTTGCTCTCATCCATGTCAAAGCACGTAACAGGTTCCACAAAGAGAACGAGGGCTGCTCTGAGGCCAAGAGACCGTTAAGTGGCCAGTGAAGGCGGCCACCTGCAGAAGAGGGCACCTGAGCTCTTCTGGGCCTCCTGCCTGCTGGCACTTGCTGGTCGAGCCATTAAATGTGTTGCCGATCCTGGTTCCTCTAACTCCCCATCCCCAGTTCTTCCTCTAGTAGTGGCTTCTGCAGGAGGATCCCTAAAGTCAGAATCCCCTCTGGGGTTTGAGAGCAGCAGGTCAGAGGAGATCCAGGAAGGAGGGAGGGAGGGAGGGAGGGAGGGAGGGAGGGAGGATTTCATATGCCCTCCAACCTTGGAAGGGCCCCCTTGAGAGCAAAGGATGCATCCATGCCCCCCCCCCAAAACAGCTGCTAGAGGCAGGGCCATCTTAAAAGCAATATGGGCCCTGGGCAAAGCAGTGTTCTTGGGCCCCTACGAGAACTACTAAAAATGTAAATCTATACAAATAAAAATGTAAAATAGTTTGTACGGATCCACTAATCTCAAAAGCTACTGGACCGATTTGCCTCAATTTTTCACACAATGTTCACAAGGACTTCCGATAATAGAATACTTACTCATTTTGTGCCTAGCACACGTGTGTCGTGTGCAAGGTACACAAATGTAAAATGTACCCACTGATCAGGTTTTCACCTCCCTGTAACTCCTCCCACCAGGCAACAGTCATTTCCTCACCCACGGAGGCCTCTTAGGGCCGAAAAGGCACTGAGATAGCAAACTCCCAGGTGGCCCATAGAGAGAGAGAAAGGGAGAAATACAGTTTAATAAAAGAGGGACTAGGCGAGACAGGATAGCAGCCTTCCAATATCTCAGACGCTGCCCCAAAGAAGAGGAAGTCAAGCTATTCTCCAAGGCACCTGAGGGCAGAACAAGACGCAATGGGTGGAAACTAATCAAGGAGAGAAGCAACTTAGAACTGAGGAGGAATTTCCTGACAGTTAGAACAATTAATCAGTGAAACAGCTTGCCTCCAGAAGTTGTGAATGCCTCAACACTGGAAGTCTTTAAGAAGATGTTGGATAGCCATTTGTCTGAAATGGTACAGGGCTTCCTGCCTAGGCAGGGAGTTGGACTAGATGACCTCCAAAGTCCCTTCCAACTCTGCTATTGTATTATTGTATTACAGTAGGTAGTAGATAGGGGAATATATAGATAGGGAGAAATACAGTAGGTAAGTAGTTAGGTAGGTACGCATTGCCCGGTTGACGGCACCCGGAGCAGACCCACTCTGTGGGAGCGAATTGGTCGTAGGGATGTATGGGGCAGCAGACGGTCTCGTAGGTAGGCCCCGTGCCATGGAGCACCTTGAAGATGGTCATCAAAACCTTGTAACGCACCCGGAAGGTCACAGGCAGCCAGTGCAGCTCGCGCAGGAGCGGTGTTATGTGGGATTGCCTTGAGGTTCCCATAATCCCAAAGATTCCGCTTTGGCTGGATCTTGCGGATACCATGTGGAATACAAATATTAAGTCACTCGGGGGTTTTTTATACAAAGATGTGCTTTTTGCTGAAAGGGGCAGATGGCAGCTGAAGACTTTGGACACACTGTTGGCAGAAGGGATTAATTTAACTTGGTTACAGTATAACCAATTACAGATCAGATGGAAAGAAGATCAAAAAACTGGATTAATGGAACATGAACTAGAACTCGTCAGACAGATAAAGGATACTAGCCCAATTCATATTAAGAGAGTTTATAATGTCTTGCTAGAAAGGGATTCAGAAACTGAATTGGTTAAAGATTGTATGATTAAATGGGCCCAGAATTTTACTGAACCAGTTATGATGGATACGTGGGGAAAAATACGGGTTCAGAATGTTAAATTTACACAGTCACACAATTTGCGGGAAAATTTTTATAAAATGTTTTACAGATGGCATCTAGATCCTAAGAAATTATCATGTATGTACCCTAATGTTCAACCAAAATGTTGGAGATGTGAGTGTTTAGATGCTACATATTATCACATATGGGGGACTTGCAAGAAAGTTAAGGCTTTCTGGATAAAAATTTGGTGGGTTATGCAAAATGTCTTGAAGAAAAAAATACAATTTACGCCACAACTGTTTTTATTGGGTATAGTTAGGGATTTTACATTGGGGGAAACAAAATTGATTTTGTATATGGTGACAGCAGCTAGACTGCTGGTTGCCCAGCACTGGAAGAAAGATGCTTTGCCTACTATAGACCAATGGACGCAGAAGATGGCTGGATTTGCTGAAATGGCGAAAATTTCAGTTTTTTTAAAGGACCAGATGCAAGAGACACAGGAGTGGAAAAAGTGGATTGATTATATACAAAACAAATACCAGACTAGAAAATATTGTGTAGCTTTTAGTTGATGGAGATTAGATGAATAAGGTAGTCAGCAGGGGGTAGAATATGAAGGGAATGAATAACATATATTGTGTTTGGAATTACTAGGGTTGCATATAGCGGAAGTCACAGGGTTGGGGGGGGGAGGTTGGGGAGGGTATGGGAGGGAATTATATTGATACTTGTTTTATGTATTCCAGGTTGAAAGAGGGGAGGGAAAGGGTATAATATCTGGTCCTGATTTATGTAGTTTATGTTGGGGGAGGGGGGTAAAGGGATACAATATTTGTAGCTGATTTATGTTTTTTTATGTTGGGGGAAAGGGAGAGAAAAATTTGTTGGTGGAAAACACTTTCAATTAAAAAAAAAAAAGACTTACATAAAGAAGGTCCGAGGGAGAAGTGCCAGAAGGAGACATATGTATTGGCTGAAAAATACACACCGCCTTTCCCCAAAAATAAGACAGGCTCTTATTTTCTTTGCACCCCCGAAATAAGCGCTTGGCCTTATTTTGGGAGAGGTCCTATTATTTTTGAGGTGCAGGAGGCCCCTGAACATCAGCGAATCCAGAGAGAGATGGACGTTCCGTCTGTTTCTGGAACACTCTTGCCAGCCCTAACTCTTTTTGTGGCCGCCACTAAGAGAAGGCGTGCGGTAGCTGGGGTTTCGGGAGCAGCCCCTGCGAGGCCGTTCCACGTGGATGGCATGTGGGGTGCGTGGGGCGCGTCTCCCCTCCTTTCCCCCCAGGAAATGGCAGGGACTGGCTGCACATGTGTTTAAAGAGTTTAGGGGAGGACTTATTTTAGCACATGCGCTCAAAAGCCCAATTGGGCTTATTATTCAGGCAGGTCTTGCTTTTGGGGAAACAGGGTAGATGCTTGCAAATATACAACGGGAGGAGGAGGAGGAGGAGGAGGAGGAGGAGGAGGAGGAAGAGGAGGTGGAGGAGGAGGAAGAGGAGGAGGAGGTGGAGGAGGAGGAAGAGGAGGAGGAAGAGGTGGAGGTGGAGGAGGAGGAGGAGGAGGAGGAGGAGGAGGAGGAGGAAGAGGAAGAGGAGGAGGAGGAAGAGGAGGAGGTGGAGGAGGAGGAGGAGGAGGAGGAGGAGGAGGAGGAGGAGGAGGAGGAGAACAACTATATAGTCCTTGCTGCTCTCTGATCTTGGTTATATTCTTGCAAACATTTCATTACCCAGCTAGAGAACATCATCAATGCTAGAAGGGAATGGGTTGTGTGGAGAGGAGGAAGAGGATACCCAGCACCCCCCTCTGCACATTACAAATGACAATGATTGAGGATGTGTTGCTGGCTTGTCTTCCCCATGTAGTCAGAGATGATCTTGGATCAACCCCCAAACCTTAAGAGTTCTTGGCTGCCCTAAGCCAAGGCAAGACTGAGGGACAATCGGGTTCCCCTCCTCCTCACCACCAGGCTGTTGCATCAGCAGGAAAGTGGTGCTGTTGGTGGTCATGGATGGGGCTGGACGCCTGGTCTGGTCCTGCTTATCCCCAGGGCCCTTTGAAGGCTGGGGCTGGGGGACAGCTAGGAAGGCGATCTGAACTGAAGAAGCCGGAGAAGATGAGTTGAAGGTGCCTTCACCCACCTCTGCTGTCCTGGGCTCCCCAAGAACCAGAAGAGGCGGGCATTTCCTTCTCTTCTGGGTACAGCAATATGAAAAGCTACAAAACCCACCTCATTAAATTATTAGGGTTTATTCAATGAATAACAGGACATCCTTTGCACAGTCTAAGCAATCTTCCTATAGGCAGAAGCGTGTTTGAAAGGCAGAAAAGGCAAGAGCTTTGGGCCGCTGCGTAATTCATGAAGACACGTCCTTCTAACCTTGGCTATCAATGTCTCGGCAAGCAGAAAAGCATCCCTCTGCCTTGTCAGGTTGCAGACTACTTGCCACATGTCCACAAACCCCTAAGTCTCCTCCGACAACACAGTCAAAACGTGAAACAACCCAAAGGAAACCACACCCAACAGCAAGTTTGGCTTTTGAGCACCCTTAGGGAGCTCCCCCATCTCTTCCGAAAAGGATGCGCTAATGTAGTCGTTGTTCTAAGACAGGGGTCTGCAAAGTCGGCTCTTTTAAGACTGGTGGACTTCAACTCCCAGAGTTCCCCAGCCAGCATAGCTGGCTGGGGAATTCTGGGAGTTGATGTCCACCAGTCTTAAAAGAGCCGACTTTGCAGACCCCTGTTCTAAGAGGACTTCCAAAGAGAAGCAGCTCTAGATCCTTCCTCAGCTGCCCCTCGTCTTCTTCCTGAAGGAGGCAACCACAAGGGTCCCCACCAGCTACAGATGTTCTGCAGAGTGGGGTGTGTGTGTGGGGGGATGTTCTATAGCTCATTCACAGGCTGATCAAGATTTGAAATCTTGATAAACTTCACCAAAGTCCACATTTTGGACAGAGAGGATTGCTGGTTTGAAAGAGGGTCCCAGAGGCCACCTCTGTCCAAACTGAGCAGCCCTCTCTCCACAGAGGTGGGGGGGGGATACAACCCCACCTATCTCCCGTCTACAACACGGTCCTTTCAGCAGCTCTAAGAAGGCTCCCCACCCATTTGCATCACTCAGGTGACCCCGGGGACACAGACAAACCTCCTCGTGGCCTCAACGTCCCTCTCAAAGGCTGCAAAGGACCAGCTATCTGCAAGGAATGTAAATCCTTCCATTCTCCACCATGAAGTCAGAGCTGAAGAAGCTTCTTGGGTGAGAAGCGAAATGTCTTCAAAGAAAAAACAAGGAAGTCCAGTTGCCTCCTGAAATAAAAGCCCCTTTGGGGCAACCATGGCCTGGATGACAGAGAATCTCTACAGACATCAAGGGGTTGTGGAGAACAAACGCCTTCTTGGTCTGGCAATAAAAATGAATATTCTACCAAAGATACTTTTCCTATTTCAAAGCCTCCCTATAAAATTAGAGAATGAATATTTTGGAAATCTGAATAAAACAATGTCAAATTTTCTATGGCAAGGAAAGAAGCCAAGAATTAAGATGAAACCACTGCAGGAATCAAAACATAAGACGAGGGTTTGGTTAGCCCAGATTGGGAACTGTACTATTGTACCACTGCAACAATTACCTGCGTTAAAGAATAGAAAATGTTAAGGGATGGGAGGTTATTAACACTAGAGGGTCCCATGTAACATCCCTCCTGCGCGAGCTGCATTGGCTGCCTGTGGCCTTCCGGGTGCGCTTCAAGGTGCTAGTGACCATCTTTAAAGCGCTCCATGGCACGGGACCTGGCTACTTGCGGGACCGCCTCCTACCACATACCTCCCTTAGACCTGTCCGCTTCCACAGAGTAGGCCTCCTCAGGGTGCCATCCGCCGGACAATGCCACCGGGTGGCCCCCAGGGGGAGAGCCTTCTCTGTGGCAGGGCCTGCCCTCTGGAATGACCTACCCCCCCGACCTTCGTACCATCACGGACCTACGCCTCTTCCGCCGGGCATTAAAGACACATCTATTTCAAGAGGCCGTCCTGGCTTAGTTTTTAATGGGGAATAGTTTTAATTGATTTTAAACCTTTTCTAATCTAAATTTTAAGCACAGACTTTAATTAGAGTTTAGAGTTTGAGTTTATTAAATTTATATACCGCACCCTTTCCCAGAAAGGGACTCGGGGCGGTGCACAGGCAATTTAAAAACAAATATAAACATAGCAAAATACAAAATATAAAACCAGATTAAATTAGTATCCCTGTGCTAAAAAATTTAAATAAATTAAAACAGTGCCCCTAAAAAACCAGTTTAAAACAATTTAACTGTAGACTCTAGGCTAGGTGGTGTAAGCTAGTAAAAATTCATTTTTAGCTGTTTGTACTGTATTGTATTACCGGTATATTTTTATATTTCTGTGCACCGCCCTGAGTCCCTTCGGGGAGATAGGGCGGTATATAAATTTGACAAATAAATAAATAAATGATATCCAATCAGGGGGTCCATGCATTCTTGTGGCATGGAAAACACACGCCACCCTGATACTTCCAAAGGCACTATATATGACATGCTCTATCGGGAGTATGGAACAAAATTAAACAAAAAAAATTACATGAAAGTCCCAGTCTGGCTCTCTACCTTAAAAGCACTGGTATATCCTAATCTCATTAAACTGGGGGAGATTGTCTCATACAAGGATATATTAAATGAAAGAGGAGAATTGAAAACTAGATTAGAAATTAAAACACAAGGGGTAGAATTGGAGTGATGGGGGGGAGCCCAGCCTTATCTCTGTAACTGCCTCCTGGTGACTGCTGGACCAGCTCCCATGCCCACACCCCTTGCAGCTTTCTGGGCAAGGTCTTTCAGTAGCCCTGCCTGCTTCTTCCTGGGCTTGAGAAGAAGGGGCTGCCCAGGGTCGTCCCCCCCCCCCCATGGGCTGAGACAGGAGCAGAACTGGGGTCTCCACTCTCTAGCTGGGCCCCCCACCTCTGGGTCAAAGTGACTCCCCTTCACTGCTCCTGGAGGTCCAGTCCTGAGGATGATTCTGCCCAGTGGTGGGTTTTGGGTTTCCAAAATTTTGGACTCAATTGTGATGATAAATTCTTTCTTTCTTTCTTTCTTTCTTTCTTTCTTTCTTTCTTTCTTTCTTTCTTTCTTTCTTTCTTTCTTTCTTTCTTTCTTTCTTTCTTTCCTTTCCTTTCCTTCCCGTTGGGTCACTGGCAGTGGCGGGGCAAATTTACTTCCAGGTACGCCGGTGGAACCCCCTCTCACTGGTTCTCTAAATTTCACCAACCGGCTCTCGCGAGTAGGTGCGAGCCTGCAGAAACCCACCACTGATTCTGCCTCTCTCAAGTAGAATCCCACTTTTCTCTCTCTGGGAAGGGAGATTCCTCTGCTGCTGCCCTATGGAACACCCCCCACACACAGGTGAGATGCCCCCCTCCTCTCCTGGCCTTCCACGGAAGTTGAAAGGGGGGCCTTGCATGGGGATCCCAGAAGAGCCCAGGGCTCTGGGGATGGTCGGGGCCCTGAGAGCCCTCCCGTCACCCTTCCCGTCACCCTATTGGATCGGGACGCCCTTCGCACAGTCACTCATGCCCTCGTGACATCCCGACTGGACTACTGTAACTCTCTCTACATGGGGCTCCCCTTGAGGTGCACCCGGAGGCTTCAGTTAGTTCAGAATGCAGCCGCGCGAGCAATTATGGGGACCACCAGGTTTACCCACGTTACACCGCTCTTGCGCGAGCTGCACTGGCTACCTGTCGTCTTCCGGGTGCGCTTCAAGGTGTTAATTATCATCTTCAAAGCGCTCCATGGCTCGGGACCTAGCTATCTGCGAGATCGGATCCTGCCCCATACATCCTCACGACCGATTCGCTCCCACAGAGAGGGACTTCTCCGGGTGCCGTCCACTAGACTTTGTCAGCGGGCGACGCCCAGGGGAAGGGCTCTCTCTGTGGCGGGCCCGGCCCTCTGGAACGACCTTCCCCCTGATATCAGAACGACCACTGACCTCCGCTCCTTCCGTACGAAATTGAAGACCTATTTCTTTCGACTGGCCGGCCTTGAATAATTCTCTCTGTCTATTGATTCCAAATGTATTTTAATGGGTTCTTAATCAGTTTTAGCACGGGTAACACTGTTTAATTATGTTTTAAGTATGTATTTTGTATTTATTCTATATTGTTTTTAGTTTCTCCTGTGCACCGCCCCGGGTCCCTGTGGGGAGAGGGTGTGGTTAATAAATCCGAATTTGATGATTTAAGCTAAGTGCTAAAATATCTTAAATTATAATCCCCTTGCCTCCTTTTCAATTCTAAATGCTACATTATTATTTTGATTTTTATCTGTTTTTATATTTTGACAGTTTTATTGAGCGCTGTCCGATAGGGAGGGAGATGGGCTGTCGAGAAATGCGATAGAGACAGACAGACAGACAAAAGGGGGAAAGGAGTAAGATAGACAGACAGATGATGGATGGATGGATGGATGGATGGGGCAAAGAGCAGCTGAAGGTCAGCCAGGGGCAAGAGATTGACCACACTGGTGGTGTGCCAGACAGATGGATGGACTGACAGATGGATGGATAGATGATAGATGGATGGATGGATAGATAGATGACCGAGGGGGAGAGGAGAGGAGAGAGAGAGAGAGGGAGAGAGAGAGAGAATGCTAGAGAGCTTGAAACTGGGCCCAGATTTTAACCTAAGGGAACCTATAGCCCCCTCCTGCCCCCCCCCCTCAAAGTCCCTTTTAAGAGGACTGGTTTTTCCCTGCAGAGCCTTTCCTGGAGGGAAGCCCTTCTTCTCCGGTTGGGCAAGGGGAACGCAGAGCCAGGACCACCTGGGTTGGGCCAACCTTTGCCTGCTTCTTCACCAGCAGGCACGTGACTGGCAGATTGCCAATTGTGCAAGGGTGTGACTGTCTGGAGCGTTTCTACGCTTGGTCCTCTGCACTCCGGCTTTCTTGCTTCTTGATCTCCACGGGACAATAACCAAAACCCGACTTAATTCCTTCCAGATTAAAAAAAGGCAAAGTCTCTCCAGTGACAAGTGTTATGATTTTAAATCACTCCAGACTTACTAACATCTGCTTCTCTCTCTCGCTCTCTCTCTCTCTCTCTCTCTCTCTCTCTCTCACTCTCTCTTCTGTCCCATCTCTTGCCTTTTCTTTTTTCTTTTAATCTCTCGCTTTTCCTCCTGGCAAACACACAGGGAACCTGGCCCTGAGATCTGGTATTTGGCTGCACTCATTCATACATTTTTATCCCTCCTATCAAGATCCTCCCTGTCCTTTTAAGCACCACCCAGCATGCACTTCTCCGGCTGAGAAGGAACGGGGGGGGGGGGCGCAGGACAGGAGCCTTTGGGGGCAACACAGTCAGCTGATAGTTCAAACGCCCCTTTATTGTTCCAACTGTCCCCCAAATCCTCCCACGTTTATGGCAAGTCCCATAGCAAAATGTTCTCCCTCTCTCTCCCTCTCTCTCCCTCCCTCCCTCTCTCTCTCTCTCTCTCTCTCTCTCTCTCTCTCTCTCACACACACACACACACACACACTTCCAGCAGCCTTTGGTTGCGAGATAGTCCAGCAAGAGGCTGTTAGCACAATGGCCTCAAGGCAAGTAGTCCAGCCAGGCAAAGGAACAAGGCAATGAGTCCACAAAGCAACTAGACAAGAAGTCCAGCCAACTCCAGGCATCGGCAACGGCACACAAAACTCCACAAATTCCACACTTGTTCTCAACAAGCGCCTCTCCCTATAGGGTCTCCTTAAGTCTCCTTGCCCAGGTGTGCCTTGTGAAGAGGGGCGGGGCGTCGGCCTGCGCTGTTCCCGCCTTCTCTCCACTCTCCGTGCTCAGGGATCAGGAGAGGGCAGTACTTGCTCATCGCTTGAGCTCCATTGTTGCCTTCCACTGCCTGCCCTCTCTTCCCCCTCTCTCTCGGCCATCCGGCCTCCGTTGTTCCCTGCAAGCCATCCCAAGGCCTAGGGACTGGGGGCTGCCGGGTCCTGCTCCGAAGCCAGTGAGGGTGCCCCCTTGACCTCCGCCGGTCCCAGCTTCGGCTCGCCCTCCACTGACGCAGCCTCCAATGGGGCCATGACAGATCCCTTTTTCCTGGATCTGCCTCAAGCAGGCCACATGGTGTGCCCCCTCCCCACACCACCACGCCTGGCTTCTAACAGGCGGTTTGGAAAGGTTCCCCAAGGCTAAGAAGATTTTTCAAGGAACCGAAGGCTTTGATGGGCCTGGTGGCTGCAGTTCAAAGGGCAGAAGAATCTTCTGGAAACTGGGTTACTTGGGCCCTCTTAAGAGAGCTCCCCCACCCACCCCTGGAGCCACCACCTGACCACTTCGGATCCCAAGTCCCCCCTCCTTTCATGGAGACAGTGATGCGTCATTAATGGTGCTTAAAGCTGGCTCTTTTGAAGTACCTGCAATGCTCACCTTGGCCTTGGGCCCATTTTAAAGGCCAAGAATGTTCCCCCCCCCTCAATATGTGAACTTACATGGGGTGTGGACCCCATTCTTGCAGACGTTTTATTACCCAAACTAGGTAACATCATCAGTGTTAGTAAAGAGTGGAGTTTGCTCTCAGTTTATATCTTCAGTTTATATCTTATATCTTCTGCCTGGCCGGCTTGGGTTAATTGACCCATCTACCTCTAGCTGAATATTTCAAACTGTTTTATTAGGGATTTTTAGGGGTATTAGTTTTAGTTAGTTTGGGATTTTAGCGCAGGGTCTAGGTTTAATTCTTTTTAAATTGTATTATAATGTTGGTTGTTTGCATATGTATTTTTAATTCCCTGTGCACCGCCTCGAGTCCCTTCGGGAAGAGAGAGCGGTTTACAAATTAAATTATTTATTTATTTATTTATTTATTTATTTATTTATTTATTTATTTATTTATTTATTTATTATATTCTAGTGATATCAGACCAATAATCAAGAACTGAATAATAGCAATAGCATTTAGGCTCATTAGACTACTTTGTAGTGCTTTAAAGCCCTCTGTAAGCGGTTTAGAAAGTCAGCCTCTGGCCCCCAACAATCTGGGTCCTCCTTTGACCCACCTCGGAAGGATGGAAGCCTGAGTCAACCTGGAGCCTGGTGAGAATCGAACTGCTGGCAGTGAGCAGTGAGTTAGCCTGCAATCCTGCATTCTAACCCCACAACGGCTCTCTAAATTGCAATGCCCCAAATTAAGATACTGCCAAACAAGCTAATAGTAACCAGAGTGAAGAAAGAGACCCCCCCCAAGGCCATTCCTACCAACACTGACAGGGGGAATCCCAGGAACACCAACTGAACGCAAACCACGCCTTGCCAATACTGATGGTGTTAGGGCTGCTTGGTGCTCTTGGAGTTTGCTTGTTTTCTTGCAGGCGTTTCGTTGCCCTACTACGTAACATCATCAGTGCTAGAAAACCAGCAAGCTCAGAGAGCCCCAAGGATCCCTCATTTTAACCCCGAACTACAAATATTCTCCTTTAGTGGCAGGATGAGAATTCAGAGCCTGCTTCCGTCAACTGCAGCTACTATCCTGAGCGACCCCTCTCTGGCCTTGCTTGTGATGCCCTGGTCCCTGCAGAGTCCCCTGGGCTCCCCCTTCTCCTTTCCAAGCCCCAGGAGGCCTCTGTGGCAATGCACAGGGAGAGGGGCATTTTTTAAAATAGCTTTCTAATGAACGGAGAGGATTATGGTAAACCAAAGTCTTGGATTAGTCGCTTCTCTAATTTCCAGGGAAAACAATACAATACAATACAATAGCAGAGTTGGAAGGGACCTTGTAGGTCTTCTAGTCCAACCCCCTGCGTGGGCAGGAACCCTATACCATTTCAGACAAATGGCTATCTAACATCTTCTTGAAGACTTCCAGGGTTGGGGCATTCATAACTTCTGGAGGCAACTTCTGTTCCAGAGGTTAATTGTTCTAACTGTCAGGAAATTTCTCCTTAGTTCTAAGTTGCTTCTCTCCTTGATTAGTTTCCACCCATTGCTTCTTGTCCTGCCTCCAGGTGCCTTGGAGAATAGTTTGACTCCCTCTTCTTTGTGGCACCCTCTGAGATATCGGAACGCTGCTATCATGTCTCCCCTGGTCCTTCTCTTCATCAAACTAGATATACCCAGCTCCTGCAACCGTTCTTCATATGTTTTAGCCTGCAGTCCCCTAATCATCTTGGTTGCTCTTCTCTGCTCTTCTCTGCACAAATCTTTCCTTTTTGTAGCATTAGCCCACTGCACGTCTCACTAACTAGAATTATTTATTATTATTTATTTATTTATTCGCATTTATAACCCGCACCCATCTCACCACAGAGGGACTCGGGGCGGCGCACAGGGAATATAAAATATAAATATACATATACTAACATTCTTAAAACTAAGTTAAACCCACCCTGCGCTAAAACCAATTTAAAACCCCTAAATTAAAACTTTGATCAGCTAAAAAGCAGTACAGTGTCGAGTAAAATCATGCCAGGCCGGCTTGTTGGAAGAAGTGCGTTTTCAGATGCTGGCGGAACAGGCGGAGGTCCGAGATGACACGGAGTTCGGGAGGTAGGTCGTTCCAGAGGGTTGGGCCCACCACAGAGAAGGCTCTTCCCCTGGGCGTCGCCAACCGGCATTGCCCGGTTGACGGCACCCGGAGCAGACCCACTCTGTGGGAGCGAATTGGTTGTAGGGACGTATGGGGCAGTAGACGGTCTTGTAGGTAGCTAGGCCCCGTGCCATGGAGCACCTTGAAGATGGTCATCAAAACCTTGTAACGCACTCGGAAGGTCACAGGCAGCCAGTGCAGCTCGCGCAGGAACGGTGTTATGTGGGATTGCCTTGAGGCACCCATGATCACCCGCGCGGCTGCATTCTGGACCAACTGCAACCTCCGAGTGCATCTCAAGGGGAGCCCCATGTAGAGAGTGTTACAGTAGTCCAGACGAGAAGTCACGAGTGCGTGTGAGAATGCTCTCTGGGAAATCATGCCAGGCCGGCTTGTTGGAAGAAGTGCGTTTTCAGATGCTGGCGGAACAGGCGGAGGTCCGAGATGACACGGAGTTCGGGAGGTAGGTCGTTCCAGAGGGTTGGGCCCACCACAGAGAAGGCTCTTCCCCTGGGCGTCGCCAACCGGCATTGCCCGGTTGACGGCACCCGGAGCAGACCCACTCTGTGGGAGCGAATTGGTTGTAGGGACGTATGGGGCAGTAGACGGTCTTGTAGGTAGCTAGGCCCCGTGCCATGGAGCACCTTGAAAATGGTCATCAAAACCTTGTAACGCACTCGGAAGGTCACAGGCAGCCAGTGCAGCTCGCGCAGGAACGGTGTTATGTGGGATTGCCTTGAGGCACCCATGATCACCCGCGCGGCTGCATTCTGGACCAACTGCAACCTCCGAGTGCATCTCAAGGGGAGCCCCATGTAGAGAGTGTTACAGTAGTCCAGACGAGAAGTCACGAGTGCGTGTGAGAATGCTCTCTGGGAGCCAGTTATTGCTCCCCAAAGTACTTCTCTAACAAAATTCCCCCAACCCTCCAGGGTTTAAAAAAAATCTACATAATTGTGACTAAGGTGCGTTTTTCTCAAGATGTAACAGATGGCAACTCCTACACATCAAGAGGAAGATTCACCCTCACACATTTCCTGCAGGTTTCAACCACAGCATCTGTTTTAAAGCCTCCTCTCCTAAGGATCCAAAGCTGGATTTCCAATGGAACAGCCTCAGTTTCCCCCTTCAGGGCCGGAAGGAAACGGGATCCTATCCTCCATAAATGTTCCATGGAGTTCCTTTTACTTCAAATGCTAGGCCCATCTCACAAGGTGTTTGGGAAACGCTGCATACGTGATCTGATGGAACTTATGCAAAAGACAGAGGTGCTCCAACCATTGCAGTTATCGTGAGATTTTATTATTGGTTGGTTTATTAAAATAGATTAATTGCATACATTTTTGTAAGCCAGATGCTTTTTTAAAAGCTGATGTGGCATGAAAGCATCTAAATCAGAGTCCCACAACTTCTCTGGACCAGTGCGGAGAGGGGGGATCATTCCGTGCGTGCAGTTCCATTTGCAGGAGTGTGCCCACGGGCGCCTGCCACTCACACAAATGGAGCAGACGTGTATGTGCTCACCCGCTGCTCGCACAAATGGCAGTGTGCGTGCAAACACACTTGCCGGCTGTTTCTGTGACCCAGTTGCAAACACTGCAGCCCATAGTTTGGGAACCCCTGAACAGATAAATAATCTTGACTTCAATAAGCGCTTGTCATGTGGTTGGTCAGCTGTGGGCCAGATGACAATGAAAGGAGATCCAGTTGCCTCAAAATTTGGATGCAAAAGGGCTTTCTCAAGAGTTCCCTATCAAATGGCAAGGGGCCCTGGGGGGGGGGGGTGTAGGGGGTTCAAGGCTCCACCACATTGAACTTCTACTCTTCAACCTTTTTGATGCGCAAGTGGAAGGAACTTGTGTCAAATTCATAGATGACATAAAATCAGATGAGACAGCCTAGATCAGGGGTCCCCAACCTTTGCAACTTTAAGTCTGAAGGACTTCACCTCCCAGAATTCTCCAGCCAGCAAAGCTGTCAGTGTAAGGGCCTGGGCCAGGGGTCTCCAACCTTTGCAACTTTAAGTCTGAAGGACTTCAGCTCCCAGAATTCTCCAGCCAGCAAAGCTGTCAGTGTCAGGGCCTGGGCAAGGGGTCCCCAACCTTTGCAACTTAAAGTCTGAAGGACCTCAGCTCCCAGAATTCTCCAGCCAGCAAAGCTGTCAGTGTCAGGGCCTGGGCCAGGGGTCTCCAACCTTTGCAACTTTAAGTCTGAAGGACTTCAGCTCCCAGAATTCTCCAGCCAGCAAAGCTGTCAGTGTCAGGGCCTGGGCCAGGGGTCTCCAAACTTTGCAACTTTAAGTCTGAAGGACTTCAGCTCCCAGAATTGCATCAGAAATTGACTGACCTCTTTGTTGCCCGACTTTCTGGGTGAAGGGAAAGAGCAACTGACCCAAAGCCACCCAGCTGTCATGCCAAGGCAGGACTACAATTCCCAGTCTCCTGGGTTCTAGCTTGGTGCCTTCGCCATTAGACTAAACTGGCTCTCATCAAACACGTTACTAACATTTCTATATTCTTTCATTGTATCGTATCAGATCTCTGGGTGCCAGCCGGTGTATTTCCCTCATTCCCAGGACCTCCGTTTTTCCATCTGTCTTGACCATCTCTGCAAACTGTCCTGCTTGTCAGGACTGACTCTGGGATTCTTTGCCCCCTCGGACCTTCTAAGGCAGGGGTCTCCAACCTTTGCAACTTTAAGTCTGAAGGACTTCAGCTCCCAGAAGTCTGGGAGCTGAAGTCCTTCAGACTTAAAGTTGCAAAGGTTGGGGAGCCCTGGTCTAGATTACAGAAAGAAAAATCCAAATGATCTTGGAGAAGAGAAATGGCTGAAAATAACAGAAGGAATCTCCACAGAGGCAAATGCAACATTCTTAAGGAAATGAAAATAAAAATGCACCGATACTGGCTGATGGAGGGTAACTGGGGACAGTATTTGTAAAACAGAATTTGGAGCTACAGACCGACTGCAGACCGAAGATGAATCAAGATTAAAATGCAGATGTAAAACAGGCAAATTCAATTTTAGGCTGCATGACTGGAAGTACGATGTCCAAATCTCAGAAATGAATTACGAAAAGCATTTGTAAGCATCAGGAAGACAGAAATCTCATGTCTTTCCTTGAGAAAGGTGAGCCATCTGAGCGATGGATAGAAGAGTGTCCACAGCTGTCCCTGGAGGCCTTTAAGAAGAGGCTGGACAACCACAGCTCCTGGATTGTCCCTCTGGCTTTCCTGCCCATTGCAGACGGTTGGAGAGGATGGTCCCAACTGCAACTTGGTTCTGCCTGGTCAGATCCCACCCGGACAGTGGCCAGAAGATCACAAGCTCACCAAGGTCCCAAGTCTGAATCCCAAGCTGTGCATCTGATGCCAGCATTTCTCTCCCCACTTCAGCAGGGGTCTCCAACCTTGGCAACTTTAAGACCCGTGGACTTCAACTCCCAGAATTCCTCAGCCAGAAAAGCTGCACTACGGAGACCGAGGGGAAGGGGGAGGTGCATGGACTTCAAGCAGGTTATGCAGCCTTACCCCAGGGCTGGATGAAGCTCTTGTTGAGGGGGCCTCCAGAGCCCCCCTCCCAAAGTAGCCGTTTAACCTGCAGCGATTATAAGGCTACCCCGGGGGAAATGGAGAACTGCGTGGAATCTGATCCTCACGCTGCTTCTGCCGGCTCTCACGCTGTGACAGGCGTTTACGTGTCCAGCAAGCCACGTGCTGCAATTCAACTCTGAGAGGCACACTTCGGTCCAGCACAACCGTAGCTGCAGCAATAAAAGGGAGCAGCCCCAAACCCCAACCCCGCTGCCCCGTGGCCTGCCCTCCCTCTACCCATTTGACATTTCCCTGAGAACAGGGAACCAGTCATTGGCAGTTGCTTCCTCTGCAAAGTGGTGAAGGGGCCACACGTGGGCAGGGGATGATGGGTTCCCGCACACACAGCCACACCGCTTCCTGAGTCCTATATTTGGGGGGGGGGTTACTAAATTGAGGGAGGTCCTAATGCAGGGGTCTCCAACCTTTGCAACTTTAAGTCTGAAGGACCTCAGCTCCCAGACTTCTCCAGCCAGCAAAGCTGTCAGTGTCAGGGCCTGGGCCAGGGGTCTCCAACCTTTGCAACTTTAAGTCTGAAGGACTTCAGCTCCCAGACTTCTCCAGCCAGCAAAGCTGGGAGCGGAAGTCCTTCAGACTTAAAGTTGCAAAGGTTGGAGACCCCTGGCCCAGGCTCTGACACTGACAGCTTTGCTGGCTGGAGAAGTCTGGGAGCTGAAGTCCTTCAGACTTAAAGTTGCAAAGGATGGAGACCCCTGGCCCAGGCCCTGACACTGACAGCTTTGCTGGCTGGAGAAGTCTGGGAGCTGAGGTCCTTCAGACTTAAAGTTGCAAAGGTTGGAGACCCCTGTCCTAATGGAAGTTGGCACTTGCAGCTCTTAGCAGGAATAAATGCACAGTCCGGAAATGAGCCAAGACATCTTCCCTGCCGTGGTGTCCCCTCGTTCCCTTTCCTGCAGCCCCCGAGCTGACTTTTTCATTCGGCCTTTGGGGACCTTTGGGGAGCTCCCTCAGCTGCCACCACCCCTAAGGCCGGAGATCTGGAAACAGCTCAGCCTCTGGGTCGGAAACTCCAGCAGCCTCCAGGAGTTGGGTCAAACTTCCTGAACTGGTCCTGGCCCAGCCTTGGGGGCAAAAAGCAGCTGAAGGTCAGCAAAGGACAAGAGACTGACTAGCTAAAGGCCAAGCAACAGGGGGAGGGCCCCTCACTGGCATGACTCCAGCACTGCCACCCCCTACCATGAGAGCCCAGTCAGGGGACGGCTTTGAAGGTCAGCGAGAGTCCGAACGGCCAGGCAGAGCATCCCCCACTCCCAGTCCAGGCCACGAAGGATGTCCCACCCCATGAAGATCTGAGTCACAGCTGGCGGAGTCTGCAGAAACCGTTTCTTCTAGGATTCTCCGAAGCTGAGTCAGCCCCACGTTCCCAACACCCAAAGGGCAAAAGTGTGTGGCTGGATCCAGGGAGAGCCGCTTCCATCAAGGACTCACAACGCACAACTCCAAAGCAGGCAGCCACTTAAACCTTGGGAGCCTCTTCCTTCCTCAGAAGTCCTCATCTCGAGAGAATCCCAGAGGGCAGCTCTCATCCCAGACTTGCCCAAGATGATGGAGTCGGTCTAACTCACATACAGCGTGAAGGGGACTTGAATTGACCGTCCACCCCAGCAAAACCATCCTGGGCGTCTGCCCTTTTCCCCTAAAATGGTCCGAGGTGGGACCCACCATGCAGCTCGAGCCCTGGTCAGAGCTCGGCAGTGTCCATTGGCTTTTCACCAGCGTCACTCAAGACAGGAGTTTTGAGCATCCCTTTCTCTAAGCGGGAGAAGACTTGGCGCCTATCCTGGCTGCATTCACACGAGACGGAGCTACATTAAAATTAAAGGAAAAACTGAAGCTACAAACAAAGGGTGGACTCCATTCCAAAATTAGCGCCTGGGCAGAAAAGACCCCAAGAGTCGCTTTCCCAGCAGCCTGGAAAAGATCCCTGAAATGGGAAGGAGTTAGGGCAGCCTGGGTGAGACGCTGGGACACTCCCCATCCGCTCAGATGCCCCCCCGGCCCCCTCCCCTCTAAGAAAGGAGCCTTGCAGGACACACAGCCGGCTTTGTCTGGCGCGACCCGCCTCTGTGGTAGGAAAGATTCAGAGGGAGAATTCGGGCCTTTTGCGAACAGACGCTCCTTGTTCGGCAGGACAATCCTCCTTCCCTTTAACAGCAGGCTTGGATGGACGCGGAGATCAAGCCATCGTTCTCCGCATTTAAGGGAAAACGGCGCGCAGAGCAGCCCAAGGATTCTGCCTGGAGAGCCCAGGCCCTCCCTCTGCCATCAGCTGCTGCTTGGGACTTTGCTTGGAGACTGAAAATGTCCAACATCCCACCACAACGGCCACTCTTGGGTGGATTTCCTACCCCCGCATTGCCCACACGGTAACTGAGCAGGAAATGGGACTCCCTCGATCCCCCATGGAAGAAATACAACTCTTAGAGAGAAATCAGGGGCCTCCATCCAGTGGAGCTGCTAGGAAGTCCCAAGTCGGTCTAATGCTTGCATGCTTTCCCCGGGGGGGGGGGGGGGGAAGCTATTTAGTTGCCTTCAGAAGTTGTGGGAGCTTCATCCCTGCAGGCTTTCAAGGGGGAGACTGGGCTGCCATCTCTGAGTAATGGAGTAGGGCAGGGGTCTGCAAAGTCGGCTCTTTTAAGACTGGTGGACTTCAACTCCCAGAATTCCCCAGCCAGCCATGCTGGCTGGGGAATTCTGGGAGTTGAAGTCCACCAGTCTTAAAAGAGCCGACTTTGCAGACCACTGGTGTAGGGTCTCCTGCTTGAGTGGCGGGTTGGGCTAGATTTATTTATTTATTTATTTATTTATTTATTTATTTATTTATTTATTATTTATTTATTTATTTATTTATTTATTTATTTATTTATTCATTCATTCATTCATTCATTCATTATTTATTATTCATTCATTCATTCATTCATTCATTCATTCATTCATTCATTCATTCATTCATTCATTCATTATTTATTTATTTATTTATTATTTATTTATTTATTTATTTATTTATTTATTTATTTATTTATTTATTTATTTATTTATTTATTCATTCATTCATTCATTCATTCATTCATTATTTATTATTTATTTATTTATTCATTCATTCATTATTATTATTTATTTATTTATTTATTTATTTATTTATTCATTCATTCATTCATTCATTCATTCATTCATTATTTATTATTTATTTATTTATTCATTCATTCATTCATTATTATTTATTTATTTATTTATTTATTATTTGTTTGTTTGTTTATTTATTTATTTATTCATTATTTATTCATTATTTATTCATTATTTATTCATTATTTATTTATTTATTTATTCATTATTCATTATTCATTCATTCATTCATTCATTCATTCATTTATTTATTTATTTATTTATTTGTCACATTTATATCTCGCCCTATCTCCCTAGTGGGACTCAGGGCGGTGCACAGAAAGAATAAAAGCAATAAAAGCAATATTTATTTATTTTTTATTTTTTTATTTTATTCAAATTTATACCCCGCACCTTCCCCAAAAAGGACCCAGGGTGGCGAGATATATATATATATATAACAACAATATAATAAGGTTAAAAATAGATTAAATAATGACCTACAAAGTCCCTTCCAACTTTGTTAAACGTTGACCCAGGAGTAGGGCTCTCCCCAATGCTGCTCCCTGGCCTCCACAGGGACATTAAGGGCAGCAGAGGGTGAGGCCCCCTTCAGGCAGGAACAAATTCATGGAACAAAACCACTTGGACACCCCCCCCCCAAATGATGGGGGTGGCTGGGAGGGTAACAACTGTTCCCATCTGCCTGAGCGGTTCTTCAGACCCACAGAAAGCAAGACGGTCTCAATCCTTCTCCCCGACTAAGGCACAGTCCAGCTTCTCCACCAGGTCCCCCAGCTGAGCTAGATCAGGGGTCCCCAACCCCAGGTCCACAACATGCCAGAAGCTGGGCTGCACAAACAAGCGAAGCCCCGTCTGCGGGATGCAGGCAGGCCACGAAACCACGTCCCCTCCGGTGTGCAGAAAAAGGGCTCCCCACGGACAGTCCCTGGTGTCCGAAAGGTTGGGGGTCGCTAGACTTTCCTTCCCGTGGAGTGTAAGGAGCACCTTCGCACTACCTCGGACCTCCGCCTCTTCCACCAACGTCTTAAGACGCATTTATTCCAACAAGCCGGCCTAGGATAGCCCCCGTTTCTGACTTTTTATATTTAAATTATAATTTGGTAGGGTTTTTACATGGGTTTTAGCACGGGTTGAATAATTTAATATATTTTAATGATGTATATTGTATTTATTGTGGTTTTAAATCATGCCTGTGCGCCGCCCTGGGTCCTAACAAGGAGAAGGGCGGGGTATACATTCGAAGAAAGAAAGAAAGAAAGAAAGAAAGAAAGAAAGAAAGAAAGAAAGAAAGAAAGAAAGAAAGAAAGAAAGAAAGAAAGAAAGAAAGAAAAGGGGGAAGCGATGCTGTCAGAGGCGGCAACTCCCAAATAGATCCTGCGCAGCTTCGAGCACGATGGATCCTCCTTCTCAGGTTGAAAGCCCTCATTTCGGCCAGATAAAAGTCTGCCTAGCAAAAAGGCTTCCTGCTCGTACGATCCATCACTTCGGCCTCTGGGGCCACAGCGGCACACATTCCTGGGGGTCTCCTCTGGTAGAGATGCCCTGGACCCCGGCCCATATGCAGGGAATAATGGCAGACATTCCTTTGCAGTTCATTGCACGTCATGGCTTAGATTTAAATTACATGAAACCAAACTGAATTTCCTTTTTGGGGACGGGACGGGGACGGGACAGAGGCTGTCGGCATCTGCTCGGCATCTGGGGGAAGCCCTCCGCCTTCCTGCCCTGGGCCTGGGCTACCCACGAGGGTAGGAAACAGCTTTGCACGAGGTGGCGAGACGGTTTTCAGGATCATTAAAAACATGCTCCCTCCATCAACTCCTGGCCAACCAACACACACACCCACAACCTTCTGGGGTTTGTTGAGCATGCCAGGCTTCCTAAATGTGGCTCGTTTCTTCAGACAAGCCAGATTTGCTGGTTCGCCCATCTGGGGAATTGAACCGCAGGAGTGTCTGGGGCTGGTATTGGCAGCAGCCGCAGGCAGAGGTGCCTTCAACAGGATGTCCGAGTGCCCAAGGCCAGCCAGTCTTCTCTGCCTGCGCAAGGCTGGAGATCCCCCCCCCGCCCCCCACCCCCGAGAGAGACCAGACCTCCCGAAGCTTTTGACTCAGCAGAATTTGCATTTCTTCAATTAATGGGCTCCCTCCGTGCTCCAAGGAGCTCTAGGTCAACGCATGGGGGAAGGATTGAAAGCCTGAACGGATCGCACAGAAAGAACAGCAAGAGGCAAGCAAGCGGAGAAGGCCGCCCTGGCGTGGGCAGGACTTGGCCGGTCACCCAAACGCTGAACAAGCCCGCTGCCCTCCTTCACGGGGCAGCTACGAAACGGGGAGGGAGAAGTTTCTTTTGGCAAAGGACGGAATCTGCTCAAATGGACGTGTCTCTGGAACGAGAACGTGGTTCTGACAACGGTCAGCTGTGAGCCAAGAGTTTCCAGGATGGGGGGGAGGGGGAGGGCAGGCCGGACAGCTGGACTTCAGACCGAGGGGAGCGTCCGAGGCCGTGCAGGGGCTATTGCATGAGTGGGGGAGCAGAAGGGCAGCCCAGGGGATAGGGAGGGCCAGCGTGGGTGGAGGAAGAGGGCGTCAGGGCCACGGCTGGGTCTGCTGTGGACCCTGGGCAGAGGGAAAGAAACCTTCTTGCAGCTGGGGAGGCTCCAGGCGTCTCCCACCCAGACAGAGGGAGGAAGAGATCGGGGGCTCGATGGGGGAGCTTTCAGGCTGCCCTGGGCGGAATGAGGAAAGGCCAGAAGCCCCTCTCCCTGCACCCTCCCTCCCTCCCCTGGGCCTCCAAGGAGCAACTTCCCTCTCCTGCCTCTGGGGTGATTGGCAGACAGGCCGATCAACCCACAGGGATGGGGGGGGGCCCTTCGGCTCTGCTTGCGAGGGGGAGGCGCTTCCAGCTTCAGAAGCAGCAGCCATGAGAAGCAGTAATGAGAGGAGAAAGGCATTAAGGCCCTGGGGGAGGGGGGAGTCCTGGAAAGCCCCCTCTCCCAGCCAAGCCTTAAGGTCCGGCAGGCATTCAGCTCCGTGGTGGTCAGAAAGAAGCCCCCACTTTCCACACTGCTTTGGGGACAGTGTCACTGTTGGAGGGTCCCTCTCTCCTTCTGAGTTGCCACCCCAGCCCAGAAAAGAAGGGGCGAGGGGAGCCCAGAACCTTCCGCCCTTCCCCTCATTTCCCAACTCTGCCTGGAAGAGCATCAACAGTAACAGAAATACCAGAGTCAGGAGGGACCTTGGAGATCTTCTAGTCCAGCCCCCTACTCAAGCAAGAGCCACGGTGGCGCGGTGGTTAGAGTGCAGTACCGCAGGCTCCTTCTGCTGACTGCCTGCAATTTGCCAGTTCAAATCCCACCAGCCTCAAGGTTGACTCAGCCTTCCGTCCTTCCGAGGTGGGTCAAATGAGGACCCAGATTGTTGGGATCAAGAGACTGACTCTGTAAACCACTTAGAGAGGGCTGGGAAGGACTATGAAACGGTATATACTCTATATTCCGGATTATAAAACACACCTTTTTCCCTCAAAGCAGTAAGGGAAGTTGTGCTTTATAGAAAGAAGAGCACAGCTACAGAGTTAATCTGGCTTCTCTCCATCCATCACGCAGGCCAGGAACCTGGCAGGCTCTCCTGGCTGTGGCTGGACATTGGATTGGGAGATCAAGGGGAGCAGCCATTAGGAAGATTGAGCTGCCGAAGCCCACGCGGCGGGTGTGTTAATTATTGATTCTCAGTGCTGGAAGAAGCAGCACTTAAAATCACACCGCCCCAGCGGGGGGGGGGGGGGGGGGGATTTACGTCTCTTTCTCACTGGCGGTTTTTTTTGCTTACTGAATCTCTTTTTGCTGCTCAGAAGACCCAAAGGAGCCCCCCCCCACACACACACACACTCCACTGGATCACAAGGGGTCACCTGTGCCCGGCAAGTGTCCTCCCTCTTCCTCCCTTTGCTGGAGCTGGGGTGGGAGGGGAGGGGAGGCACTTGCAAGGATGTAGATCAGTGGTGGGTTGCGGAACCTGTTGCCAACTGGTAGGGCGCATGCGTACCCCACCACCCGCCGACGCTCCAGCTGCTGGCACCGTATGCTCCATGCGCATGCGTCAATGCCCCGATCGGCTCAAATAGAGGTAAGGAGAGAGGGCAGGCTGGTGGGCCCTCCGGAGCACCGTACCAGAACGGTACCTGGTGCTCCCAGCAGGCACCGGTAGCCCCGTACTGGGGCGTACTGGTTGCATCTCACCACTGATGCAGATACATTCCCCAACGAGGGCCCCTGTGCTCCCCTAGCCTCTCAGGCACTGCCAATCGTGGGATCAGCACCAGGGTGAAATCCAACAGGTTCTGGAGAACCGGTAGCAGAAATTTTTAGTTAGGAGAACCGGCAAATGCCACCTCTGGCTGGCCCCAGGAATGGGGAGGGAATGGGGATTTTGCAGTCTCCTTCCCGACACGCCCACCAAGCCATACCACACCCGCCAAGCCACGCCCACAGAAACGGTAGTAAAAAAATTGAATTTCACCACTGGACCAGCCCTCTCCTTAGTCTCCACCAGTGGTGGGTTTCTGCAGGCTCGCACTTACTCACGAGAGCCGGTTGGTGAAATTTAGAGAACCGGTGAGAGGGGGTTCCACCGGCGTACCTGGAAGTAAATCTGGCCCGCCGCTGCCAGTGACCCAACGGCAAGGGAAGGAAAGGAAAGGAAAGGAAGGAGAGAGAGAGAGAGAGAGAGAGAGAGAGAGAGAGAGAGAGAGAGAGAGAGAAAGAAAGAAAGAAAGAAAGAAAGAAAGAAAGAAAGAAAGAAAGAAAGAAAGAAAGAAAGAAAGAAAGAATGAATGAATTTATCATCACAATTGAGTCCAAAATTTTGGTTGCTAAGCAAGAGCGTTGTTAAATGAGTTTCACCACATTCTAAAAGGTGGCCACTCCCACCCTGTCACATGACTGCCAAGACATGCCCACAAAATAGGCCACACCTACAGAGTAGGTTCTAAAAAATTTGAAAACCACCACTGGTGTCCACCCACCTCCAGGAAGGCCTTGAGGTGGGAAGGAGGCACAGGGACCTCTATCGGTCTCTATGCATTGGGAATTATAGCTTGGGGGGCTACGAGTTGGTTTACTTAAGTGTTTAAATGTTTATCTCTTTCATCCCTGAACCGCTCAGAGTTACGGTATATAAGTTGGGCAGCCATCACCATGCAAAGCAGAAGATGCCCCCCCCTGTCCTGCTAAGGGTGGGGGCAGATCCCAGCAGAGTGGGCTGGGGGTGAGGGGCCTTGAATGATGGTGATCTGGCACTTGGGGGCAACAATCCCGGAGCCCTCAGGGACATCCAAGGAAAGAGAGGGGCTCGCTTCTCTTTTTCTGCTCTTTCTCCCCGTCTTCACAATGGCCTTCCACTACGGGAGACTCACCCAGGGACCGGCCGACCGAGCGCCCTCCGTTTCGAAGGAGTCCCGGAGAGATGCCGAGATTCCTGGCCTAATTTTATGCTCCTCGCTCCAGTCTGAAGTTTAAATTGTTTTAATCAGGTTTTAATGGGATATCGTTTTAATGTTTTTTATAAAATTTTAGTACAGGGTTAACGATTTAATTTGGTTTTAAATATGTATGTATTGTTATGTTTTTAGACGTTCTTAATTTTCCTGTACACCGCCCCGAGTCCCTTCGGGGAGAGGGGGCGGTTTAGAAATTTAATAAAGTATTATTATTCATTATTATTATTTTGCAACACACTTCCACAAGGAAAGAAAAGCCTCGCTCTGCCTCCTCGGGGCTGTTCATTTGGAAATCAAACGCCCAATTTTACTTCCATGAACGCTGGCCAGCTCTCCTTCTCTCTCTTCCCACCACGGCCAGATCGCCCAAATGGGGTGATAAAAACGACAAATGATTTTACATCTAATGAAGTACAAAAACAATAAAACTTTCTGGACCCAGGAATTCTAATGAACATTTGTTGCTGATGTGTTTATTGTCACCAACGGGCTGCAATTATTCTCGGCACCCCGCTTCTCTCTACAATTTGCACAGCAGAATATTATTTCTAATGAATAATACATATCCACATATAAAGCCCATGGAGTGGCGGGTGCGAGGGAGGCTCTCTGGGAAGCGTGCTGGCGCCCTCCCCACCCCGCACCCTCTGTGAACCGAAGAGAAGAATGGAAGAAAAAGGCCTGGGATGAGCACCCCACAGCTGACCCCCCCCCCTACCCACCTCTGCAGAACAAGGGCAGCCTCCAGGGGTCTGCCACTGCAGAGAAGGCCACAGTCTTTGGACGCCCCTAGAAAGAGGGCAGAGAAGAGCAACCAGGATGATGAGGGGACTGGAGGTTCAAACATAGGATGAACGGTTGCAGGAACCTGGCATGGCTGGTCTAGGGAAGAGAAGGACCAGGGGAGACAGGAGAGCAGCCTTCCAGTGCTTGAGGGATTCCTACAGAGGGAAGGTTATTCTCCAAAGCACCTCAAAGCCACACAAGAAATAATGGATGGAAACTGATGAAGGAGAGATTCAACCTGGAAAGAAGGAGGAATTTTCTGACAATGAGAACCATCAACCAAGGAACAGAAGTTGCCTTCGGACATTGTGGGAGCTTCATCCCTGAAGAAGAGACTGGACAGCCATCTGTCAGAAATGGTGTAGGTTCTCCTGCTTGGGTGGCTGGAGGTTGGACCAGATGACCTCCAAGGTCCCTTCCAACTCTGTTAATCTAGTCTAAGATGGACAAGGAGGTAGGCATGGTTCTGCTCAGCGCCTTCCTCTCTCAGGGCATCAGCGGAATGGAAGGCGCTGGCTGACATAGGGTCATCTTCTCCTTGAGGGAAGAGGCTGGCCATTGGGGAGAGCTAAGGCTGCCTTTTGGCCTTCTTGACAATGGCCGGTGAGGAGATTCTGCATTTTGTTTTCTGCAGGGAGAAGAACATCTAAGAAAGTGACCGCTTTCCATAGAGCCACACAGGTTCTGGGTCCTAACAAGGAGAAGGGCGGGGTATAAATTTAATAAAATAAAAATAAATAAATGAACAGTCACTCCATCCTGCCAGTTTTCAGTCCATCCTGGCCCTTCAAGCCTCCCAATAGGGATATGGTTCCCCCCACTGCATCTCCTCTTCACCTCTGGAAGGAGCTGTATAATAAGATTCTGATATCACCTCACTTGGCACGAGGGAGGAGGAGGAGGATGGGGGGGGGAGGGAGCATTCCGTATCAATATCGAGTCCCTGATCAATAGCAGGGAGGAGAATCACGGTGCCCATCACAGCTAAGCTCTCAATTTGACCAGGAGAACGCCATGCTCAATTGTGGCAGGATCCAAGAGGGGCAGGGGTCACTGCACCCCCCACTTTCCAAATAAATAAATACATTTATCAAACGATCAAATGTATCGGCCACCCACAGGATAACTCGGGGTGGGGGTGGGGGGGCTTACAAATCCTAAATGTTTACCTGTAAAAGGGACCGTGTCATCCCTTGACCCACTGCCTGGTCTGGATCCTAACTGAAGGGGATCCACACCATCAGCTCCATGCAGGGTCCTCTGCAGTTGGCAGGTCTCCAAGATCCTCCTGGGGACCGGTTGAGGTTTCCTACAAGGGTAGAGCCCAGAGATGGCTCTTCAGCTCCTCCTTCAAGGTGGCAACTGTCCCTGCCTCCCTCCTTCCCAGGAAGGCCTTCGAACCCCAGATGGTGGATGTCCAGGCAAGCAGAGGAGGCCTGCCCTCTTTGGGGCGAAACAACACCTCCGGTATTTGAAGACTCCTATTTCCACTCATTCATTTTTTAGCAGCTTCATGGCGTCACCGGCTCACATTTAACTTGTGGCTGACAAGGAGACCCAAGTCCCTTTCACACATGCGGCTCACCCAACCTTCATGAAGCGTTATAGGTTCGTACTGCCGCAGATCGTAGGTTGGCATTTCTGCCTGGCAAATACTGCGTTGTTTCTTTCCGCCCATCCGTCTCTCCTGGAAACCTCCTTGAATCTTCTCTTTCTTCTAAATTATTAGAAGATTAGCTAAATATTTAAGGCTCTTGAAATTTGTCCTCAGAGGTTTAATCTCTGGAGGGCCAGAGATGGGGGTTGCTCCTCCATCCTGGTCCTATTAGACCTCTCGGCGGCTTTCGATACCATCGACCATGGTATCCTATTGCATCGGCTGGGGGGGTTGGGGGTGGGAGGCACCGTTTTACGGTGGTTCTCCTCCTACCTCTCTGGCCGATCGCAATTTGTGTTGGCAGGAGAGCAGAGGTCGACCTCGAGACCCCTCACTTGTGGGGTGCCTCAGGGGTCGGTCCTCTCGCCTCTCCTGTTCAACACATATATGAAGCCGCTGGGTGAGATCATCCGTGGTTTTGGGGTAGAGTACCATCTTTACGCTGATGACACTCAGCTGTATATATCTACCCCAAACCACCCCAACGATGCCGTAGAGGTGATGTGCCAGTGCCTGGAAGCCGTGCGGATCTGGATGGGAAGTAACGGACTCAGACTCAACCCGACCAAGACCGAGTGGCTGTGGTTTCCGGCTGCCCGATTCAACCAGCTAACTCCATCGCTGGCCATAGGGGGCGAACATCTTGCCCCTGTGGATGGGGTGCGCAATTTGGGTGTCCTCCTGGATGCCCGGCTGTCCATGGAAGATCAAGTGACAGCCGTGGCCAGGAGGGCGTTTTACCAGGTTCGCCTGGTTCGCCAATTGCGCCCCCTATTGGATTGGGACGCCCTTCGCACAGTCACTCATGCTCTCGTGACATCCCGACTGGACTATTGTAACTCTCCCTACATGGGGCTCCCCTTGAGGTGCACCCGGAGACTTCAGTTAGTCCAGAATGCAGCCGCGCGGGCAATTATGGGTGTTTCTAGATTCACCCACGTAACACCGCTCTTGCGCGAGCTGCACTGGCTGCCTGTCGTCTTCCGGGTGCGCTTCAAGGTGCTAGTTGTCATCTTCAAAGCGCTCCATGGCTCGGGACCTAGCTACCTGCGGGATCGGATCCTGCCCCATACATCCTCACGGCCGATTCGCTCGCACAGAGAAGGATTTCTCCGGGTGCCGTCCACTAGACTTTGTCAGCGGGCGACGCCCAGGGGAAGGGCCTTCTCTGTGGCGGGCCCAGCCCTCTGGAACGACCTTCCCCCCGATATTAGAACTACCACGGACCTCCGCTCCTTCCGTCTGAAACTAAAAACACATCTTGTTCGCTTGGCCGGCCTAGGATAGTCTCTTCTGATTGTTTAGGGATTTTTAGTAAATATTTGGGAATTTTAGCGCAGGGTTTTCTGTTTAATATGCCTTTTAGTTAGTATTTATGTATGTTTATTGTTCTAAATTTTGTATTTTTTCTAACTTTTTTAATTCCCTGTGCCCCGCCTCGAGTCCCTTCGGGGAGAGAGAGCGGGTTATAAATAAAATTATTATTATTATTATTATAATCTCAGTTTCTATTTCTTCCCATCCAATATTTCTGTTGACAAGTTAAAGCCAGTAATGTGTGTGTGTGTGTGTGTATTCATGCATGAATGAATGTACAGTATGTGGCTTATATGGTTGCTTATCTCAGGAGCTTCAGTTCTGTTTGGCTCCTAGCAACAGTGTTAAGAACCCTTGAAAAAACCAACAATAAAAACCATAATCCCCAATTCGTGCCCTAAATCATCACTCTGCAATGCACAAAACGCACAACTACCAGGCTCCTGTCCCGATGCCAGGATACCACCTCAGCGCCCTCTCTTCCCAATTCGGCTCCACATTGCACAAAACTGCTCCCTCCTCTTCCTCCTTCCAATTCTTCAGGAGGCAGCCTTGCGTGTTTTAAGGGCTGTTTCATGTTCTGCCTCTCTTCAGCTGCTTTAATTCACCAGCAGATAACGCATTTCATCCTCACCCAATTTCCTGCATTTGGCCTTTTTGTGGCACAGTGGTCAGAGGGCGGTACTGCAGGCTCCTTCTGCTGCCTGCAATTTGGCAGTTCGAATCTCACCAGGCTCCAGGTGGACTCAGCCTCCCGTCCTTCCCTGGTGGGTCAAATGAGGGCCCAGATTGATGGGGCCAAGAGGCTGACTCTGCAAACCGCTTAGGGAGGGCTGTAAAAGCCCTGTGAGCGGTATATAAGTCCAAGGGCTGTGGCTATCTTCAAAGCGCTCCATGGCTCGGGGCCTAGTTATATGCGAGACCGTCTCCTGCCCCATACATCCCTACGGCCGATACACTCCCACAGAGAGGGCCTTCTCAGGGTGCCGTCGGCCGGACAATGCCGACTGGCAACACCAAGGGGAAGAGCCTTCTCTGTGGCGGGCCCTGCCCTTTGGAATGACCTACCCTCTGAACTTCGCACCATCTCTGACCTCCGCCTCTTCCGCCAGTGTTTAAAGACACATTTGTTCCATTTAGCCGGCCTAGCGTAACCTCCACAAATGACTATTTTAGACAGTTTTAAATTTGGGGATTTTAATTTGTTTTTAGCGCAGGATGGGTATGAAATAAGTTTTTTAAATTTTTACTTGATTTTGTATTGTATTTTAAATTCCTGTGCACCGCCCTGGGTCCTTTTGGAGAAGGGCGGGGTATAAATTTAATAAAATAAAATAAAATAAGCGATGTCACGAATTTCAGTCCAAAGTTCTTTGGCCATCCTATTTATCAATTCTAATCCCTCAAATCCATTCTTCACTTTCACCATATAATCCGGTGGCATTTCCTGAGGTTGGGCTAATGAGGGCTAGATTGCTGGGGGATGGCCTGCAGCCGCTTCAGCCAAAGGTCTCCTTCCACCCCACCTGTCAAACCCAACCTTCACGGCAGGGTTGGAGTAGCAGGTCAGGCTGAAGCGTTGTGGCTGCTTTGTGCTCTGAACAAGGGCCAGTTGGTGGTGTGAACCCAGCCCACGAACTAACTTCCCATCCATTCATGTCCATCATCAGGCAATTGTAGGCCAAGTGAAAAAAGAGCCACCCACAGGACTTGAACAGCTCAGGAAAAAAGGAAGCGAATCCAATTTCAGTTTCATCTCCCTGCTTTCTCCACCCCTGTGTATCCCTCGGCCTGCCGGTCAGTCTCCAGCGTGACCATGCGCTGTTTCCGACACTGCCCTTCCTTCCTTCAACCAGGGGTCTCCAACCTTGGCGACTGTAAGCACGGCGGACTTAAATAACTCCCAGAACTCCCCAGCCAGCCAAGGTTGGAGATGCCTGCCTTAAACTAAGGGAGGAACTGAGAGGGGTCAATTCGTGGGATCAAAGAGCCATCGAAACAAGGCCCAGATGTCAAGTGGCTCCCCCCCCCGGGAAACATCTGGCTCTTCAATACCCTCATTCCGTTTGCACAGGAGCAAAATAAAAGGGCATCAAATACAAACCTTGCAATGGTTTTCTTTAAGCTTATGGGTGCTGGGTTTCCGCTTAATTATGGGGAGGGGCTGCCTGTTCCAGAAGCCCCACCCCACATCTCACTTATGCTCACTTAAAACATATTTTTTTCAGCAAGCTGGTCTTGCGTAATAGTTTAGACTCTCATAATATAACATCTGCCAAATACGTAAATGGATGTTAGATTTTAGGGGAATTTTAGCCTAGGCTGGGTTGTAACTTTAATGTTCTTAAATTTTAGTACAGGTTAATTTAATTCGTTTTTAACTTTGGATATATTGTATGTTTTTCTATGGTTTTTAATTTTTCCTGTACACCGCCCCGAGTCCCTTCGGGGAGAGGGGGCGGTTTATCAATCTAAGAAATTATTATTATTAAATTATTATCTCTGCCTCTTTTGACTTCACATGCCGCTCTTGGGGAAGGCTGGGAGTCGGCAGGGCCCTGAGCAAAAGTGGTGTGAATTCTAAGATTCCAGATGGAAAACGATTAAAAAAAAGATATTTATTTGGGGAGGCTCATATATTAGGATTAATTAAGAATGCGAAACGAGAGCGTCAAGGGAAGCTTCAGCCCCAGAAGGAGCCCTGGGCCAAGAGGGAGGCCACTGGAGTCTCGGGGGGGGGGGGGGTAATGGACTCTGTTGGCCAACCTTGCTTGCCTGCTCCCACCCCTTGGCCTTCCCTTCCCCTCAAACTGGACACGGGAGGCAGGGACCACTCAGAGATGAGCTGGACCGAGTCACGGGGGATTTGTGGTTCCTAAGCACTACTTTGGAGAGGACCCTGAAGCCCCTGGACATCCAGAACGATTCTGCTGGAAGAGTTCTTACTGCAGGTGGACTAATCTTGGGGGGCGGGGGAGGGGGTCTTGAGGGAATGAACTCATTTCCATGGCATTCTGCTTCACACACAGCTTCTGCTGGGACACCCAGGGAAAGTGGGCTCCCCACTGCCAAGCAAGCAGAACCTTGGAGAACGTCTACTGTTCTGCTCCTGAAGGAGGAGGCTCCAGACCCTCGGGCCCCTTCTGCCCAGCCTGACCCCAACCGCCGGCACCTTTCTGAGCCCAGAACCAGCCTGGCAGAGGAACACCATGCTGAGGGACCTGCCTCGCCGCTTTTCAGGGCTGCCCCTGGGGAGTAAGGGCATCATCCCTATGACTGCGGACACTAGGAAGTGGGCTCAGATCTCAGGAGGGTAAGGCTACTTGATGAGTTGGCCCCTTGAAAAGCAACTCCTACTATTTTCAAGAGCAGAAATGTGCCCAATGCAAACCAAACTGGGATAGAATGAGGAGTGGGCCGAGAGGCCCTTAAGGCTAGAGAGCAGACCCTACCTTAGATTTCTCCCCACCCCCACCCCCACCCGCCTCCAGTCCTGCTGTGGGACTCCGTTTCTGGTCTCTCCCCTTAAGCTTAATTATTATTATTATTATAATTTCGATTTATATACCGCCCTATTTTCCCTGGGGGGACTCAGGGCGGTGCACAGAAAGATAAAAACCCCAACAACACATACAAAATATAAAAAACGATTAAATTATTAACTCTGTGCTAAAATTTAAACACTATAAAAGATTAAAACCAATGAATATCAAAATTTAAAGACGACTTTGGACACACTGTTGGCAGAAGGGATTAATTTAACTTGGTTACAGTATAACCAATTACAGATGAGATGGAAAGAAGATCAAAAAACTGGTTTAATGGCGCATGAAGTAGAACTCGTCAGACAGATAAAGGACACTAGCCCAATGCATATTAAGAGAGTTTATAATGTCTTGCTAGAAAGGGATTCAGAAACTGAATTGGTTAAAGATTGTATGATTAAATGGGCCCAGAATTTTACTGAACCAGTTATGATGGATACGTGGGAAAAAATATGGGTTCAGAATGTTAAATTTACACAGTCACAGAATTTGCGGGAGAATTTTTATAAAATGTTTTACAGATGGCATCTAGATCCTAAGAAATTATCATGTATGTACCCTAATGTTCAATCAAAATGTTGGAGATGCGAGTGTTTAGATGCTACATATTATCACATATGGGGGACTTGCAAGAAAGTTAAGGCTTTCTGGATAAAAATTTGGTGGGTTATGCAAAATGTCTTGAAGAAAAAAATACAATTTACGCCACAACTGTTTTTATTGGGTATAGTTAGGGATTTTACTTTGGGGGAAACAAAATTGATTCTGTATATGGTGACAGCAGCTAGACTGCTGGTTGCCCAGCACTGGAAGAAAGATGCTTTGCCTACTATAGACCAATGGACGCAGAAGATGGCTGGATTTGCTGAAATGGCGAAAATTTCAGCTTTTTTAAAGGACCAGATGCAAGAGACCTATACACAGGAATGGAAAAAGTGGATTGATTATATACAAAACAAGTATCAGACTAGAAACTTTTAGCTGATGGAGATTAGATGAATAAGGTAGTCAGCAGGGGGTAGAATATGAAGGGAATGAATAACATATATTCTGTTTGGAATTACTAGGGTTGCATATAGCGGAAGTCACATGGTTGGGGGGGGGAGGGGGAGGTTGGGGAGGGTTAGGGAGGATATGGGAGGGAATTATACTGATACTTGTTTTATGTATTCCAGGTTGAAAGAGGGGGGGGGGAAGGGTATAATATCTGGTCCTGATTTATGTAGTTTATGTTAGGGAAGGGGGTAAAGGGATATAATATTTGTACCTGATTTATGTTTTTTTATGTTGGGGGAAGGGGGGGTGTAAAAAAGAAGGGGGAAAATTTGTTGGTGAAAAACTTTTTCAATTAAAAAAATTTTTTTTAATTATATCCTTGGTCTATGTCAGGCCGGCTAGATGAAAGAAATGTGCTTTTAACATCCGACGGAAGAGGCGTAGGTCCGTGATGGTACGGATATCGGGGGGGAGGTCGTTCCAGAAGGCCGGACCCGCCACAGAGAAGGCTCTTCCCCTGGGAGTCGCCAGCCGGCATTGAGCGGCTGTCAGCACCCTGAGGAGGCCCACTCTGTGGGAGTGGACAGGTCGAAGGGAGGTGTGTGGCAGGAGGCGGTCTCTCAAGTAACCAGGACCCGTGCCATTTCAGTCAATAAACTTTCCATTTGATTGAAAATGACCCTGACATTACATGAGAAGTTCCACATTCGTTTTTGCTCTATTTCAGTTTTAGGGCTCTTGGCTATCAGAAAACATTTTCTGTATTAAAAATGCCTGTAGAAATTTTTAAATATTCTGCTTTTGGTTTGTTTCCTAAATATGACACCCATAAGCCTACGAAATGCACACATCAACCTGGAGCAGGAGGAAGAAGAGGAGGAGACAGTTCCAGATGTTAGATAAAGCCACTTCCAGGCCTGGCAGAAGGACGGGCACGGTGCCCGGCAGGCAGAGGGGAAAGGGGATGGGCGAGGTGGGTGGGGAACGTCTACCCCCAGGAACTGACCCACCAATTTAAATTCTTCCCAAGGATCCCTTTTGCCCCATTCAACACCCCCATTCAACCATTCCCGGCTGTCTGTGGAGGACCATGTGGCAGCCGTGGCCAGGGGGGCGTTTCATCAGGTACGCCTGATGCGCCAATTGCGCCCCTTACTGGACCGGGCTGCCCTTCGCACAGTCACTCAAGCACTCGTGACATCCCGGCTCGACTACTGCAACGCTCTCTACATGGGGCTTCCCTTGAGGTGCACTCGAAAGCTACAGCTAGTCCAGAATGCGGCCTCGCGGGTAATAACGGGAGCTCCGAGATACTCCCATATAACACCTATCCTGTGCGAGCTGCACTGGCTTCCTGTGGTCTTTCGGGTGCGCTTCAAGGTTCTGACGACCATCTTTAAATCGCTCCATGGCTCGGGGCCTAGTTACATGCGTGACCGTCTCCTGCCCCATACATCCCTACGGCCGATCCGCTCCCACAGAGAGGGCCTTCTCAGGGTGCCATCGACCGGGCAATGCCGTCTGGCGACACCCAGGGGAAGAGCCTTCTCTGTGGCAAGCCCTGCCCTTTGGAACGACCTTCCCCCTGAACTTCTCCACCATCTCGGACCTCCGCCTCTTCCGCCAGTGTCTAAAGACACATCTTTTTCAGCAAGCCGGCCTAGCCTAACCTCCTGCTGGGGCTATTTTAGATAGTTTTAAATTGGGGTTTTAATTTGGTTTTAGCATAGGATTGTTTAATTTTATATGCTTTTAAATTTTGTATATTTTGTTTTATATGTTTTAAATTCCTGTGTGCCATCCTGGGTCCCTCGTGGAGAAGGGCGGGATATAAATCGAATTAAAATAAAAAAATAAAATAAAAATAAACTCAAGAGCAGTCCTCCGAGTTGCTTTCGATTTGCTAAAGTCAAAGTACTTCCTTCCCCTTGGAATCAAACCGGACACTGGGGCCCAGCGCAAACTTCTGAATGAGAAAATACCTAATTTTGCATTTCTGGAACAATAAACAAACGAAGCCATCCGCAGAAGGCCTGTCATTGTTCAAAATTCTCAGGGGTCCACATTTGCAACTCGCTTTGTCAGTGCGAGAGAGCAGCTGAGAAAAGGCCGATGTAAAATAAATAAATTGATGGAAAATGGAAAGCATTTATATTTACAACGTATCTTCAGAGAAATGGGCATGGAAACTCAAGTATTAGCGAAAACTTTAAAAATATTTCAAATTCAGCCCACTAAATTTGCCAGGTTCACAAGCGTGTGAGAGACCTCGAGAGGCCCTCGGTCTGAAAGACGTCCTGCCTTGGTCTGGTGTTTAAGGACCCAGGCTGGAAACAAGGAGGCAGGGAGTTCTAGTCCCACCTGCGTAAGCATGAACGGTGGCTGGAATTTTGGCTCTGCATTTCCTCTCCACCCAGTCCACCTCGCAGAGGTGTTGCTGTGGGGAAGCTAGCAGGAACGTTAGGTACGTTGGCTGCTTTGAGTTATTTATAAAAAGAGCAATGGCTGGGTAAAAAAAAAAATCTATTAAAAAAATCACCTGCTTGAAGGCAGGGGTGGCATTCGCTTACTTTCCCTGCCAGTTTGCAAATGTGGGTGTGCGCACTTCCCTCGTGCACGTCCAGGGGTGGGTTTCTGCAGGCTCCCACCTACTCGCGAGAACCGGTTGGTGAAATTTAGAGAACCGCTGAGAGGGGGTTCCACCGGCGGAGCTGGAAGTAAATCTGGCCCACCGCTGCCAGTGACCCAACGGGAAGGAAAGGAAAGGAAGGAAAAAAGGAAGGAAGAAAGGAAAGAAGAAAGAAAGAAAGAAAGAAAGAAAGAAAGAAAGAAAGAAAGAAAGAAAGAAAGAAAGAAAGAAAGAAAGAAAGAAAGAAAGAAAGAATTTATCATCACAATTGAGTCCAAAATTTTGGTTGCTAAGCAAGAGCGTTGTTAAATGAGTTTCACCACATTTTAAAAGGTGGCCACTCCCACCTGTCACATGACTGCCAAGCCACGCCCACAAAATAGGCCACACCTACAGAGTAGGTTCTAAAAAATTTGAAACCCACCCCTGTGCATGTCTCATCCAGGCATGCGCTCGGCCTCCTGCAGATGCACTTTGATCACACATGTGACTTGCACGCATGCATGTGCCTTGAAAATGTGCCTATACAGGACGGCATACAGCCGGGAGGGGAGGCGGGGGGGGGGGGCAGGCCCACCCACAATTCCCACTACCTATTTGGGCAAACCTGTCGGAAGCGGCTGAATGGCCCCTCTGCTTGAAGGGGAGGAGGAGGAGGAGGAAGAGCAAGGGATGAATGGGAGGGGGGGGGCCAAGCCTGAAGCCTCCTTTGAAGGCGGCTGAGCCCAAGAAAGGGGGGGGGGGCAGAGGTGGGCAGATGATTTCCGTCTTCAAACACCCGAAAGAATCTCTATGGCGAGTCAAACCCTCCCTCTTCTCTTCTGGGATTTTGGATTTCACTGACCAGGCAGGCGGCAGAGGCAGATGGGCTTTAGGAAAAAGTGGAGTCAGCGGGAGAGAGGAGCCAGTGACCCACCCGGAAAAAGCCCCATTGTGGAAATGGAGGCTGGGCTGCTCTTTCACAGAGAGGCTCCACTTTGGCTCTGCGTTCCCTCTCTGGCTCTCTGCAGACACACCACCCGCTCCAAGGCCTGAGACGGAGGGAGGGAGGGAGGAGGAGGATGCTTCTGGATTCCAAAGGGATAAATCACCTCCCTCCCCCTCTCTCCCCCCCCCCCCTTTTAAAGCTTTTGCTCCAGTAAGACAACCTTGTGTGACCTCCAGAGACAGGGCTCCACCTAGCCCCTCCCTCGTGCTCCACCCCCCCCCCCTTTCCTCCCTTCCAAGTGAAGCTCTGAAGCCTTGCCAGGAAGACAGGTCCCCTCCCTCCCGCTGAGCCCGGCCATCGGGGCCTGCTGGGAAGGGGAGGGAGGGTAGGGGGGGGGCAGTGGCCAGAAAGTTATTGAGTGCAAAAACCAGGAAAGCCGAAAGGACAAGGGGAAGCCAGCAATCAGGGCCGAGCTACAACCAGCCACCTTGTCCTGCCCTTGAAAACAATCAGATAAGCCAAGAACATTGTTGAGGTTCATTCAACTGCAGAGAAAGCCTGGAGATTCCTCCCATTCTTTGGCATAGCTTTTATAAAACTCCAGACTTGGCTGCAATCTGTCTCTTCACGTGGCCCACGGAGGACCAACCCACCCACCCGGGGCTTCTCCACCTTTGCCTGACCCCCCTCGCCCAACCTAGAAGACGTGCCACCTTCTGGGGCAGCTCCTGTCTCGGGGCGTTTCCCCTTCCCACAGACCCTCCGGCCTGGATCCTCGGGGTGGCTGCATGGCTGGTTCAGGAAAGGAGGGAATTTAATTTAATTTAATTTAATTACATTTGTATACCGCCCTTTCTCCCTTGCGGTGAACAGGCAATAATAAAAACCACAGTAAAACATCCAATAATTCAATAAATATACTAAAAATTCTAAAACTAAATTAAACAATGGGCCTGCTCTAAAATAACCTATAAAACCCCTAATAAAACAAATTAAAAACTATGCCAGGCCGGATGGGTTTTCAGGGCTCGGCGAAAAAGGCACACGTGGTTGTGCGTAGGTCAGGGGGAAGGTCATTCCAGAGGGCAGGAGCTGCCACAGAGAAGGCTCTCCTCCTAGGGGTCGCCAGCCGGCATTGACTGGCCAACGGCACCTTGAGGAGGCCCTCTCTGTGGGAGCGGACTGGTCGGAGGGAGGTATTTGGTAGGAGGCGGTCTTGCAGATACCTAGGTCCTGAGCCATGGAGCACTTTGAAGGTTGTTACTAGCACCTTGAAGCGCACCCGGAAGGCCACAGGCAGCCAGTGCAGCTCGCGCAGGAGAGGTGTTACATGGGAGCATCTAGAGGCCCCCAGAATCTCCCGCGCGGCCGCATTCTGAACTAGCTGGAGCCTCCGGGTGCACCTCAAGGGGAGCCCCATGTAGAGAGCGTTGGAAGATGTTCTGTGAGGTGAGAAAACTCCAGGTGTGCTAAAGCGGCCAAAAGGGCCGATGCCATCCTGGGCGGCCTTCAGGGTCACATGAAGGGATAGCCCCACCACTTCTTAGTGCACCGGTGAGACCTCATTTGGAATGCTGCATCCACTTCCCATCCCCACAATACAAAGAAAACACGTTGAGACCCTAGGAAGAGTGCAGGACACAGCAACAAAGGGTTCTGCAGTCTAACCCACCTGACGAACGATGGAGGGAAGGACGTGTGTCTCGTCTAAGGAAGAGAAGACCAGGGATAGCGTGATAACAGACTCCCAGTATCTAATGGGCTCTCACAGAGAGGAGGGCTCTCCAGGGCCCCTGAGTGCAGGACAAGAAGTACGGTGAAAGAATACGCACAGTCACTCAAGCACTCGTCACCTCTCGACTCGACTACTGTAATGCTCTCTACATGGGGCTTCCCTTGAGGTGCACCCGAAAGCTGCAGCTAGTCCAGAATGCAGCCGCGCGGGTGATTACGGGAGCGCCTAGACACTCCCACATAACACCAATCCTGCGCGAGTTGCACTGGCTTCCTGTGGTCTTTCGGGTGCGCTTCAAGGTTTTGCCGACCATTTTTAAAGCGCTCCATGGCTTGGGACCTAGTTACATGCGAGACCGTCTCCTGCCCCATACATCCCTAAGACCGATACGCTCCCACAAAGAGGGCCTTCTCAGGGTGCCATCGGCCGGACAATGCCGACTGGCGACACCCAGGGGGAGAGCCTTCTCTGTGGCGGGCCCAGCCCTTTGGAACGACCTACCCCCTGAACTTCGCACCATCTCTGACCTCCGCCTCTTCCGCAAGTGTCTAAAGACACACTTGTTCCATCTAGCCGGCCTAGCGTAACCCCAAATGACTCTTAGATAGTTTTAAATTTCGGGAATTTTAATTTGGTTTTAGCACAGGGTTTTTATTGAATAAGTTTTTAAATTTTTATGTATTTTGTATGTATTTTAGTGTGCCTGTGCGCCGCCCTGGGTCCGTTTGGAGAAGGGCGGGGTATAAATTTAATAAATAAATAAATCGAAGGGAGATTCAATCTAGAACGAAGAAGGAAATTCCCGACAGTGAGAACAATTAACCAGTGAATGGTTTCCCTCCAGAGGCTGTGAGGGCTCCATCACTGGAGTCCTTCACTGGGTCCTTCTGGAGAAGGGCGGGATATAAATTCGAATTAAAAAAAAAACCTGGAGGTTTTTAAGAAGAGACTGGAGAGCCATTTGTCCAGAGTGGTCGAGGGTCTCCTCCTTGAGCAGAAGGCTGGACTAGAAGGCCTCTGAGGTCCCTTCCAACCCTGTTATTCTGAGACCAAAGTAGGCTGGATCTTGGCCAGATATCTGAAAACGTTAACCAGGCTTCTTAAAAGAGGTTCATCTCCACAGGGAAGAGAATAAATAAATAAATTAAAAAAATCACTATTTGTAAAGCTGCCTGACATCATAAATATTTTATGTGCTCATTTTATTTAGCCCTTTTCATTTTGCCAAATTGAGCCGGGTCAAGTCTATGAAGCATATTCTGCAATTTATGTATTTACTGGAACCAAACAAGCAAGAAACAACCTCAAGGAGACAAGCAGATCAGACTGACTTAATGCACCATAAATAGAATGCAAGGAGAGTCATTTCTAAAGGCCGGCAACCCCCAGCCCTGCCTTCCATCCACCCAGTCCTGTCTGCTGGCATCACCAACCTATGATTGAAGGCGGCACAGCCAGCCTGCCTCCATCGTCTCTCTGGGCAAAACACTCTCCCACTTATTCAAATTGACACAGCCCATTTCCTCAGCCATTTATTTCCCGGCATGTTTACGCTGCTGAATTCCCAGGCAACTTCCTGCCGTTTGTGACAATTAAAAAAAAACCCTCAGGGATTGTAATTATTTCGAAAGCAGAAAACGTGCAAAAGCAGGATGCCCTGCGCACAGTCACTCAAGCTCTCGTGACGTCTCGACTCGACTACTGTAATGCTCTCTACATGGGGCTTCCCTTGAGGTGCACTCGAAAGCTACAGGTAGTGCAGAATGCAGCCGCGCGGGTGATTACGGGAGCCTCTAGACGCTCCCACATAACACCGATCCTGCGCGAGCTGCAATGGCTTCCTGTGATCTTTCGGGTGCGCTTCAAGGTTTTGACGACCATCTTCAAAGCGCTCCATGGCTCGGGGCCTAGTTACATGCAAGACCGTCTCCTGCCCCATACATCCCTCAGACCGATACGCTCCCACAGAGAGGGCCTTCTCAGGGTGCCGTCGGCCGGACAATGCCAACTGGCGACACCCAGGGGGAGAGCCTTCTCTGTGGCAGGACCAGCCCTTTGGAACGACTTACCCCCTGAACTTCGCACCATCTCCGACCTCCGCCTCTTCCGCAAGTGCTTAAAGACACATCTGTTCCATCTAGCCGGCCTAGCGTAACCTCCATAATGACTTGTAGATAGTTTTAAATTTTGGGGATTTTAATTTGGTTTTAGCGCAGGATTTTTATTAATAAGTTTAAATTTGTTATATGGTTTTGTATGTATTTTAATATGCCTGTGCGCCGCCCTGGGTCCGTTTGGAGAAGGGCGGGGTATAAATTTAATAAAATCAAATCAAATCAAAAATAAATAAATGAAGGGCTCTTCTGGTCCAACGAGGGTAAGAAGTTCTCCCTTCAACAACCGCATGGAGTCACTGCTTCTCCCCGCCAGAGGAGTGAATGGGCCAGGGGTAACTTCTGGAAGGAGACGGCAGTGGAGATCCACGAAGCCCCCCACGCCAGCACTCAGCCCTCCACCCCAAAGCAAGCCAGGAGCTGCCTGCAGGAGCAGAAGCTGCTAACTGCATCAAGGCAACTTCTGAGTTGGCTTCCAAGGGAGCTCCACTGAAGCCCAATGCAGCAGTCCAACTTCAAGGAAAGCCCCCAACTGGTGCACCAGCTGAAGCTGGACAAAGGCTGTTGGTGCTACAATCTCCACCTGCAGATCCAGCAGTAGGGATGGCTTGTCCAGAAGGACCTCCAAGTTACAAGCCTTTCCTACTCGACCCCCCTAAAGGCCTGGACGAAGCCCCACACACACACCCGGTTGGTGCTCCTCCCGAGACCACAAAAACAGGGCCTGGGTAGGGTCCCTCAGGCAGCATGAAGAGACCCCGAGTCTCACAAAGAGTGGAGGGCAGGATCCCCGTGTGCTGCAAAGGAATCTCTTAGCCCAGAGGTCCCCAACCTTTGCAACTTTAAGTCTGAAGGACTTCAGCTCCCAGAATTCTCCAGCCAGCAAAGCTGGCTGGAGAATTCTGGGAGCTGAAGTCCTTCAGACTTAAAGTTGCAAAGGTTGGAGACCCCTGGCCCAGGCCCTGACACTGACAGCTTTGCTGGCTGGAGAATTCTGGGAGCTGAAGTCCTTCAGACTTAAAGTTGCAAAGGTTGGAGACCCCTGGCCCAGGCCCTGACACTGACAGCTTTGCTGGCTGGAGAATTCTGGGAGCTGAAGTCCTTCAGACTTAAAGTTGCAAAGGTTGGAGACCCCTGGCCCAGGCCCTGACACTGACAGCTTTGCTGGCTGGAGAATTCTGGGAGCTGAAGTCCTTCAGACTTAAAGTTGCAAAGGTTGGGGACCCCTGTCTTAGCCCATTTTGACAAAATAGCCCAAGGTTTTCCAGCCAGTTTCAGAGATCAGCAGTATCTTTTCCCAACATTTTTGAAATGTGCCCAACAGGCGTTTTGTATGGCCCCTAAACTAGGCACAATAGGGTTTTAAAAACACAACGCCCCCTCCGAAAGGGGCAAACAAGACTGCTGCCCTTAGCAATGACCAGCCCCATCCACCTGCCTTGGGGGCCTTTGGCCTCCCCTCCTGCTCTTGCAAAGGCTGCCCAGCTGACCGGAGAGCCAGGTTCTGCTTGTCCTTGAGGTGCAGCTTCCCCCTGAGGCCATCGGCACCAAGAGCCAACACCATCAAGCAGGGGACTCTATTACGACCCATTCCCATCCAGCCAAGCCAAGCAGCCAGCAGCGGGAGGGCCTGGACGGGGGCCATTGCAGGCGGGTGTTGGCATGGCCTCCCCCACCTCCTTGGCTGCCATTGTCCAGCGCCTCGTGCCAGGAGTCTGACTGCGCAACGCTGCTCCTTGGCCGTAGCTCTGTGGCCCTTCCTGTTTGGCACAAGGCCGAAGCAGCAACAGCCCCAACGGTGAAATGGCGTGGGAGGCTGAAGCAGCCCAACAGGGAATGTTGGGCTCCCACCCCTGGCCCCTGCCTCCCAGCAAAGCATGCGACAGAGGAACACGGGAGGAGCCAAATGCACGTGGGGCAGGCCAGGGTGGGGGCAGTAGGGCAGCAAAGGAGGGAGCAGGCCCTGCTCAGCCTGCCAGGGCCAGTGACCGATGGGCATTTCCCCTCCAGACGGAGGAGGGGGGCAGGCGAATGCCACTGGCCATGGGCTGCAGCCCCCTCCAGCAAGGAGTCCGAACAAGGAAGGGGGAGACCGGAGTATCTGCCTTCCTCCTGTCCGTTTGGGGGGGTGTCACTTCTACTGTGGCGAAAGGCCCAAGTTCTGCCCCCACCCCCACCCCGCCAGAAGAGGGGCTTCTGCTGAAGCAGCTTCTCCTGGAACCGCTGGGGTGGGGGCACAGCCACTTGACCTTCCTCCTGGCCAGCACAGGGACAGGCCAGATTGCCCCGAGCCGAGCAAAGACAGGAGTGACGTTATGGGGCACTGCCTCCTCCCATCGGGCCACCCGCCATTCCAGGGACGGCTTATCAAGATGGGCTCAAACAGCCCAATTTCACCGATGTTTGCAACCCCCCCTCCCCACACTAAGCATCCCGTGGGCTCAAAAGAGCAGCCCAGCCGATGGCCCCCATTTCCTGGCCCTCAGGCTGCACAGAGAAGAAGGGCAGGCGCCCAGCAGGCTTCCCCCAGCCTCCCACGGATGCCTGCAGGTCACCTGGGACTCCCACACTGGACAGGGGGGCGGGGGTGGGGGTGTCTTTCACGGAGGCTTATTTCGGCTGGCCCTCCACTTCCAGCCTTGCAGAAGACCAGCCGACATTGCACTGGGCTCAGAGAAGGGAAGCCCAAGCGAATGAAGCCAGCCTGTCCCTTTATGGGGAAACGGGGAAAGGCCCAGGCAGGTGGAAGTGCAGGGTGACTCTGGCCACATCAGTCGGTCCACGCTTGCTCCCAATGGCCTTCTCTCAAGGGAAGCGAGGCCCACATCCCCTGGAGTCCCTGCTCCAAGCAGGACCGGCCCCTCTGGGCCCCTCCCTTGCCTTTGAAGCCTTCTTTGGGTTGGCCTGAAGGGATGGCACAGGGGGCTTTTCTCTGGGCCCTTCAGCAGAAAGGCATCCTCCCCTCCCTCCCAATTTCCCAGGAGCAAAGGAAGATGGGCACACGGGGCAGAGCAGTGGTGGGTTTCAATTTTTTTTAGAACCTACTCTGTAGGTGTGGCCTATTTTGTGGGCGTGGCTTGGCAGTCATGTGACAGGGTGGGAGTGGCCACCTTTTAAAATGTGTTGAAACTCATTTAACAACGCTCTTGCTTAGCAACCAAAAGTTTGGACTCAATTGTGATGATAAAATTCTCTTTCTTTCTTTCTTTCTTTCTTTCTTTCTTTCTTTCTTTCTTTCTTTCTTTCTTTCTTTCTTTCTTTCTTTCTTTCTTTCTTTCTTTCTTTCTTTCTTTCTTTCTTTCTTTCTTTCTTTCTTCCTTCCTTCCTTCCTTCCTTCCTTCCTTCCTTCCTTCCTTCCTTCCCTTTCCTTTCCTTTCCTTTCCATTGGGTCACTGGCAGCGGCGGGCCAGATTTACTTGCAGGTACGCCGGTGGAACCCCCTCTCACCGGTTCTCTAAATTTCACCAACCGGTTCTCGCGAGTAGGTGGGAGCCTGCAGAAACCCACCCCTGGGGCAGAGACACCAGCCAAGAAGAGACCGGCTGGCATCTTGTCTTGGGGGGGGGGATGTTTCGGGGAGATCTGGGCCCAGCAAGTCCCATGCCAGTCAGATCCTGTTAACCAGCAGGCCTTGGCCTCCCTTCAGGATCCAGTCACAAGCAGAGGATGGAAACCTGGGCACCGACATTCATCCCTTTCCCCCCTCCCCAATATTTTTTTTAACGTTAGAAGTGTCACCAGACCCCAGGGTCATATTGACCTACGTGGGGGGCATGTGCAGAAGCAAAAAAATACTGGGCAAAAATCCGGATGTGGTTGGAGAAGATGACGCTGCAACGCATTGATCTAAACCCTGACCTGTTCCGGTTGGGGATCTCATCAGAAACGTATAGTAAAAATGTATTTTTGACCAACGTTTGTCCCTTTTAAGGGCAGAGGGTTAGGGGTTTTGCAGAGCCCCAGTCCAAGAGGTGTAAGTGCCTGCCCACTGCACCACGCTAGACGCCTCAGTCCCATCACAACTGGGGCTCATGGACCACTGTTAGCGAACCCACGTGAGAATTGGGCACGGATCAACCATGTAAAAAATGTGGGGTTTGTCCCAAGTTTCCGGCTCTAAAATGATAGAAATATAAAGGAACGGAAAAAGCAGCATTTTAATGCGAGGAGGCTGCAGGCCGAGAAGCCGCCACTGATCCCTCCAAGGCTCCATTTCGCAGCTGTTCCAGATGTGTCCCCCCCATGATCCTTTCCAGCCAAGGGCAGACACCCCCCCCCACCATGGTTGCCCCCTCTCACCTCACAGCTGGGCTCTTCTGGCACCCTTCAAAAGGAAGGAATAGGGTCCCCCACAGCAGGGGTCTCCAAGTGATCGGGTGGCGGCCTCTGCTGATGGCGGGCCACGGATGGGGGGAGGACGAAGCCATTGACTCTCCCAGCCACTTTCCTAAACTGGCCCCGCATTAGCAGCCCTCGCCTGGCCACGGAGCCACGCAGTCCCCACCGACTCCCAGAGCAGGAGGGCAGGCGCACGTGGGGCCCCCTGGCTCTTCCCCAGCGCAGAAGGACGAGAGGATGAATTGGGCGAATGTGACAGGGGCCAAGTTGCTGAGTAAGCACAACAGACAGAGCCCACTCCAAGCACAGCCTCCTCCGCCTGCAGCCGCTGGGCGACAGCTGGAAGGAAGAAGGAAAGCATCGGAGGCCACCGAAAGGAAGGGGCCTCCATGCCCCTCTGCCTGGGAGCCCTGGCCAGGGAGACCACGGGTGGGGGTTGGGCTCTTACCACCACCCCCGCCTCCCCAATGAAGGGCACCCCAAAACTCCGGCAGCCCTTGTGACCTTCCAACGTGTGCGCCTTTTCCCTGGCCTTGGTTTCCCTCCCTCTCCCCTTCCCTGGACCAGGCCTTCGCTGCGCAAGACACAGATGCCTCTGGACAGGCGGGCGGGCGAGTGGCAGGGGAGCCGTCCAAGCGGAACATGCATGGCTTCCCACCGACGGCTCCCTGGTATGTTAACGGCTGATCTTTATGACAACCTTGTCGTGTTTTCACAAAGTCAGGCTTGCAAGAGAGTCCAACTACCCTGACATCTGCTGCACGGCCCCACCTGCTCCCCCCTCCCCTCCTGCTGACAACGTTGTTTGCTAGGAGGGGGAGAGGAGGAGGAGGAGATAGGAGGGGGGCCCTGTTTCCCTGGGCCCAATCCCACCGGAAGGGAAGGAGGGGCAGAGGAGAGGCAGGGAAGGGGATCCTGGGAGGGGGCGGGAAGAGATAATCCCCCCCCACCAAGAGGGAAGGAGGCCCAGATCTTCCACTGGCATCAAATCCCGAAGGAGAAGAGGGAGCCGGGAGGATGAGAGAGGCTGGGAAATAAGGTGCCCCCACAAAACTTACTTTTTTCATGTGGCCGGCCTGGCATCGTTTGTTTTTAATCATCATTTAATAGGGTTTCTTAATTATTTATTTTAATTCAAGTTTAAGTTCACTTAATTTAATTTTAAATTTATCTATTGTATTTAGATAGACCTTTTATTATCCCTGTGCACCGCCCCTGAGTCCCTACGGGAGAGAGGGCAGTATACAAATTAAATAAATAAAATAAATAATAAAATAAACAATACGAGGAGGAGGAGAAATAGGGCCTCTAAAGCAGAGGTCTCCAACCTTTGCAACTTTAAGTCTGAAGGACTTCAGCTCCCAGAAGTCTGGGAACTGAAGTCCTTCAGACTTAAAGTTGCACAGGTTGGAGACCCCTGGCCCAGGCCCTGACACTGACAGCTTTGCTGGCTTGAGAATTCTGGGAGCTGAAGTCCTTCAGACTTAAAGTTGCAAAGGTTGGAGATCCCTGGCCCAGGCCCTGACACTGACAACTTTGCTGGCTGGAGAATTCTGGGAGCTGAAGTCCTTCAGACTTAAAGTTGCAAAGGTTGGAGACCCCTGGCCCAGGCCCTGACACTGACAGCTTTGCTGGCTGGAGAATTCTGGGAGCTGAAGTCCTTCAGACTTAAAGTTGCAAAGGTTGGAGACCCCTGGCCCAGGCCCTGACACTGACAGCTTTGCTGGCTGGAGAATTCTGGGAGCTGAAGTCCTTCAGACTTAAAGTTGCAAAGGTTGGAGACCCCTGGCCCAGGCCCTGACACTGACAGCTTTGCTGGCTGGAGAATTCTGGGAGCTGAAGTCCTTCAGACTTAAAGTTGCAAAGGTTGGAGACCCCTGGCCCAGGCCCTGACACTGACAGCTTTGCTGGCTGGAGAATTCTGGGAGCTGAAGTCCTTCAGACTTAAAGTTGCAAAGGTTGGAGACCCCTGGCCCAGGCCCTGACACTGACAGCTTTGCTGGCTGGAGAATTCTGGGAGCTGAAGTCCTTCAGACTTAAAGTTGCAAAGGTTGGAGACCCTTGCTCTAAAGAGATGCCTCAAGTGCTGGGAGGTGGAGGGGAGAGAGGATGGGGGGGGGGGCAATAGCCAGAAGGAGAAGCATCAGCTGAAGAATGAAGGAAAACCAGCCGCCATGAATCCCAAGGATTGGCCCAGAAAGGCTGCAGGCAAAAAAGTGCAGAAGCAGGGGGGGGAGGAGGGGGGAGAGGCACCTCAATTGGGGGGGTACTAATGGGGACTACACTTTTCCCAAGTTTTCCTAGCTCTTTTCCTTTCCTTGGGGAACTTTGGGTTGAAAGGGATGTCTGAGAATACCAAGCGGAAAACAAGGAGGACAAACACCCATTGAGGCCAATGAAGCCGAGCCAGGAGGGGGAGGGGGTGAGGGGAACCCACTTGGCCCTCCCCCCCCACAAGCCCTCCCCACAAGCCCAGCCCTCAGGGCAAAGGAGCAACAGTGGGTCCCCCACAACCTGCTTCTGAGCCCCCCCCAGGGTCTCTGATTCTGGAACCCTCGGGGCCTGCCACCCCCCCTCTGAGGAACCTCTGGGCACCTTACCCTCCATTCCCTTTCAGAGCAGGCTGGGGAGCTGTCCTTCCAAGGGGGTGCCCTCCCCTCCCCCTCCAGAGCCAGGGCTTTCCAAGGCAGCCTGCCCCCAATCAGTCAGTCCTCTCTGCCCCCCCTACCCCCAAACCGGGAGCTCCCCCCCAGCAAGAACCAGCTCTGCAGTGGAGCCCACTGTCTCCCCCCCAGGAGTGGGCATTCTGGTGGGTGGGCCATAGAGAGCCTGGCTCCCCTGGGCTCCCTCCAGTTGGAATCTCTGGCAGGGCCCCTGTGCCTCCAAAGCCCGGCCTGCCCGGTTCCTGGAGCCACAAGGGGTTAATAGGCTCTGGGAGGGAAACGGGAGACTTTCTAGAGACTCAGCCCCCCCCCTTTCTCTCTCTCCCCCCCAGCTCCCCCAAGATCCATTCTCATTTATCCCCAGTCAGCTCCAGCTGCTTTCGGCCTCAGTCCATAAATGCCAAAGCAATCGTGAGTTTTGAAGCGACTCTCCTGGAAGTCACAAAAACGACGATGGCAGAAAAATCCAGGGGGCTTGGAGGCAAATCCAGACGGCAGAAGAGATTTCAAGATGGGGCTCTGGAGCAGAGACGGCTGCGGGCACAGAGAACATGGCTCCCCCACCCCCACCCCCGATCCCCTTTCGCCCTCTTGCAACCGAGGGGGCAACATGGCCCCTTCCTCCCTTGGATGCCAACAGCGGGCAGGAAGGGGCCGTCTCCAGCCAGAGCACCAGGACTGGCCGAGTCCCAGACGTGGGGCTGGAGTCCTTAAGCGAAGGCTGAGAGGTAGCCGTGGGCGACGGCTGAGTCAGCCCGGCTTCCTCTCTTTTCTCCTGGCTTTCAGTGAACCCTCCAGGAGGAGGAGGTCTCCCAGGCAGCCCCCCACAGGCAGCAGCCTGGTCTGAAGGTGGAGCCTCCCCCTCCTCTTCTCCTTGGAAAGGACTTTCCAGACTAAGAGTCATGATGGATCCAATGGTTCCCAGAAGATCAGGAACGCTGCCAGCCGTGGAGCCTTCTCTATGAGATCATCTCTGGGCTCCCATTTCCCCCCGGGTGACAGCTGGGATGGCCCAAGCTCCAAACAACGGTTTGGGTGTCAGCCTAGGCCACACCTCCATTCCTTGCAAAACATCTGACTACGAGGAGGAGATGCAGAGAAGTGGGGGTGGGAGGTGATAGAAGGGTCTCCGGGAAGAACCAGTTTGGCCTGGTGGTGAAGAAATCAGCAGGCAGGGAGTTCTAGTCCTGCCTCACGCCTGAAAGCCACTGGGTGACTTGGACCGGTCATCTCCTTCTGCCCCACCCGTCTCACAGGAGCGTCCTTGTGTGGAGAATAAGAGGGGAAGGCGTACGAGGTCTGTTGCCTGCCCTGTTACTTATAAAGTAATAAAGGTGAGATGGAAATCTAACAATAGATAACATCGACTTCAGAAAAGAATGAGATCAAGGGGAAAAGGCAGAGGGATGGCATGAACTTACAGACGGACCTTCAAGGGACGTGAGCCTCCACAGTACACGGAGGAAAGTCTTCACACCAAGGAAGGAGGGTCCACCCTTCATAAACTGACCGAGTCCCAAACGTGGTAGCCGCTCAGAGTGCTGGGCTAGAGGAAGGGGCAGAGCTGAGCCCTGGCAGAGTTACAGGAGGGGAAAGCATCAGAGGGAGCCTGCCAAGGGCATCCCCAGCGCCTCTCCCTGGAAAGGCTGAGAATCGTCTCCAGGACCTCCGGTGAGCCAGGAAGCTCTTCGTCCTTCCTCAGACCTCCAGCCAGGCTCAGCTGGGATGCTTTGCTGCCCCAGAAACTCAACCCTGCAGTCAGGAGGGCAGCAGCAAAAGGAGACTTTTGGGAAGAAAAAAGCGATCGTACGGAGGGAGGGAGGGAGGGAGGGAGGGAGAGAGAGAGAGAAAGAGAGAGAGAGAGAGAGAGAGAGATAGAGAGAGAGAGATGGGGGGGATGAGAGTGACAATATCAGCCTCCTGCCAAATGTGGAATCCCTGAGTGCCTCCTTCAGCCCCAGGGCCCAGGCCTTGGAGTCCCTGGGGATGGAGAAGGCTTCGCACTTCTGGAACCTGGAAAGGGGAGGGCCGAGTGGGCTGCAGCCCCTCCTGAGGCCTCCTAAAAGGTCCGCAATAAGCAGCCGACCGTCCTTCAGCCCTGCTTTAAACTCTCGCGTTGGATGGGCGTTGTGCGTGCCTTGAGCTCCAACACTGCGACTTCCTCTGCCGAGGCCTTTGGAAAAGGGGCACATTCGGATGTTGGCATGAGTGGCTTGCGCTGTGCAGGAGGAAGACCAGGCACATCAGCGCCATGTCCTGGGATAGGATGAATGGGAGAAGATGATGACTGATGATCCAATCCATTTACCAGACAAGACAACCCACAGGTGTCGCCTGAGCGAGCAACGTAGGAGGCAGCACATCTCCCTCTGTTTAAAGCAATGGGCAAGCTTCCAGTCACACACCCAAACATAAACAGACAGCTCAGGGCAGGCCTTGACGTTACCTGAGGATTACCAGAATTGGAGGGCTTCTCCAAAAAAGCCAGTGCAATCCTTAGCTGCATTAACAGAGGGATACAATCAAGATCAAGGAAGGTATTGACACCACTCAATAAAGCCTGAGTAAGGCCACACACCTAGAGTCCTGCATCCAGTTTTGGTCACCAGACTATAAAAAAGAGGTGGAGACTCTAGAAAGAGGGCAGAGAAGAGCAACCAGGATGTTGAAGGGACTGGAGGCTCAAACATCCGATGGACGGTTGCAGGAACTGGGCATGGCTGCTCTAGGGAAGAGAAGGACCAGGGGAGACAGGAGAGCATCTTCCAATATTGGAGGGGCTGCCAATGAGAGGAGGGGGTCAAGCTATTCTCCAAAGCACCCAAAGGCCAGACAAGGAATAATGGATCTGATCAAGGGGAGATTCAACCTGGAAATAAGGAGGCATTTCCTGACACTGAGAACAATCCACCCATGGAACAGAAGTTGTGGGAGCTTCATCACCAAGGCTTCCAAGAAGAGACTGGACTGCCATCTGCCAGAAATGATGTAGGGTCTCCTGTTTGGGCAGGGGGGTTGGGCTAGATGACCTACAAGGTCCCTTCCAACTCTGTTCACCTGTTAAAGAGGCAGAAGGTCTCCTGAGGACTTTCAGCAGGGCCAGCAGGGCAGGAGGGGTCCCAGCGACCGTCTCAGGGCTGCAAGGCCAATCCTGGGGGCTCCTTAACAAATTACCCCACAGACGGCACTGGGGGCAAACCAGAAATACGGGCTTTCCAGGCCCCTCATCTCATAGCTCCAGAGAGCCTCTGCCTGCTCAGCCACCGACGCCTTTCCTGGGTTACCAAGGAACGGTGGGCAAGGCAGGATCTCAGCAGACGTCTGGCGTGACAGGAACAGAAGCTGAGCAGCAAACATGACCCAGCACCGCTTAAGTTTATTGGAAATCTTTTGTTCTGACAGTGGAAGAGAAAAAGCGGGGTGGGGGCGTGGGGGCGGTCCCTGCCTCCCTTGAACTTGCTGGGACTTGCCTGCGGGAGACGCTCTGGCTGATCCGAGAGCTGCTTCAGACCAGCAGGGCTGCAGAGGCGGCCTTGACTCATTTGTGGTGACTTTGTGGTTTTTTTCAGATGCGTCCCTCAAATCCATTTCCAGGCGAATGACTCTTTCAGCGCACCAGGGCAGCTTCTGATGCCTCTGCTCGATCCGTTCCAACTTGCATCCCGGGGGCTGCCAAGAGGGGGCCGGTACAAGACGGGGCTCTCCCAGTAATCCAGAACCAGCCCCCTTTGGGCTAAGGCTGCCCAGGAGGGATCAATTAAGAGAGATGCTGATTACAGTAATTAGTGCTTCCCTCCACAGTGGGGAAGACGCCTTGAAGGGATAGCAAAGGGCCCGCCTTCCCCAAACTATAACCTCTTACTTCCAACTCTAGGCATTCTATTTTTCGTTTCCAGCGCATACGGTAGCATAAAAATCAAGGATTATTCCTGGATGAAATCGATTTCCTGGATGTCTGTAGAGATTCTCATCATCCAGGTCATGGCTGTTCTAAAGGTGTTTTTTTCAGGAAGCAACTGGGCTGACTTGTTCCTTTCTTTCGAAGACGTTTTGCTTCTCATCCAAGAAGCTTCTTCAGCTCTGATTGGAGGGTGAGGGATGGAAGGATTTCTATTCCTTGCAGACAGCTGGCCCTTGGCATCCTTTCAGAGGGTCCTTGAGGCCACTTGGAGGCTTATCTGTGTCCTCAGAGTCACCTGATTGGTGCAAATGGTTCCTGGAGTCTGCAATTTTTCCTCTTATTCATCTTATTTTAACAAAACACAGAATAACAGTGCTGGAAGGGACCATGGAGGTCTTCTAGTCCAACCTGCTGCTCCAAGCAGGACACCCTAGACCAGGGGTCTCCAACCTCTGCAACTTTAAGTCTGAAGGACTTCAGCTCCCAGAATCCTGGCTGGAGAATCCTGGGAGCTGAAGTCCTTCAGACTTAAAGTTGCAGAGGTTGGAGACCCCTGCCCTAGACCACTCTGGACAAATGGCCGTCCAATCTCTTCTTAAAAACTTCCAGTGTTGGAGATCCACAAATTCAGGAGGGAAGCCATTCCACCGATGGATTGTTCTCACTGTTGGGAAGTTTCTCCTTAGTTCCAGGTTGAATCTCTCTTTAATGATCTTTGTTACTTCTTCTCCTGCCTTCAGGTGCTTTGGAGAATAGGTTGACCCCCCCATCCCTCATCTTCTCCAGGAGTGCCCCTCAAATATTGGAAGACTGCTATCCTGTCATTCTTAGTCCCTTTCTTGGTTAGACCTAGACATTCCCAGTTTCGGCAACCGTTCTTCATGTTTTAGCCTCCAGTCCCTAATCATCTTTGTTACTGTTAGGATAGGCAGCATTATATTGGGTTGACAATATATATGAGTCTATGTTCATATACAGTGGTACCTCGCTTCACGAACGCCTCTCTTCACGACCAATTCGCTTGTACGACCAGAAATTTTCCAAAAAATGTGCTCCGCTGCACGAACCCCGCCTCGCTTCACATACAGGAGCCGCGGACATTTTATCTACGAACGAATGTTGTGAGGGGGACGGGTGTGTGTGTGGAAGCGAAGGCAGGGGGGAAGGAGCTGCCTTCCCGGCCGGGCTCCGCAGCTTAGGGGCGATGGAGCAGTTTGCGCGGTTTGCTCCATCGCCCCTCAGCTGCGGAGCCCGGCCGGGAAGGCAGCTCCTTCCCCCCTGCCTTCGCTTCCACACACACCCCACGAGCGGCTGCCAGCATGACTTTCGCCCGTCTCTTTCTGGGCTCCGCGCTTCTGGGAAGCGTCCCGACAAGCAGAAGCGCCGAGCTCAGAAAGAGACGGGCGAAAGTCATGCTGGCTTGCTCCATCGCCCCTCAGCTGCTTTACATTGAACCCAAAAAACAAGGTCAGAACGGATTAACCGGATTTACATTGAACCCTATGGGAAATTGTGCCTCGCTTCACGACCAATTCGCAACACGAACAGAGTCAGTTCACGAATTAAGTTCGTGAAGCGAGGTACCACTGTATATGAGTCTATGTTCTTAAGACGTTATGTAGCTTTAAGACTGTCCTAAATTCTGATTGGCTGTGAGTATCAGCTATACTATATAATCAAGGTCAGGAATCCTGTTTGATCCCTGTTCGATTCCTTGTGATCCTGTGCTGAAGTTGAAGAAGAAGAAGGAGGTTTTGTTTGCATCACTGTAAGATAAACTCTGTGTTTGGTGTAGGATTGTTATCATTGTTAGAGAAGATAGTCGGATGAAGTATTTTAGTTGTGACAAAGTAAAGACTATTTATTTTCTTACTATCACTGTTTTAGAGTTTGTTTGTGGTTTACAACAACGTATCTCTTTACTGTGAATTACACTATTCCGCATTTATTGGCTAACCCTGGTTAAGGGACCAGAGTCTTGTATACTGGTTCTGAACCCAGATTAGCTAACAGTTACTCTTCTCTGCATTCTCAGCAGGTTTCTGTATCTTGGTCCACAAAACTGGGCACAGCATTCCAAGTGTGGCCTTACCAAAGCAGTATAAAAAGTGGTACTAACGTTTCACGTGACCTCGATACCACCCTTCTATTGACGCAGGACAAGCAGTGGCTTTCTGGCAGCTGCAGGAGGAGGAGATCAAAGAAAGGGGACAGAGTAGAAACACCAACATGGAAGATAGCCATAGCACCTAAGACTTATATGCCGCTTGACAGTGCTTCCCAACCCTCTCTAAGCGGTTTACAGAGCCAGCCTCTGGCCCCCAACAATCCGGGTCCTCCTTTGACCCACCTCGGAAGGACGGAAGGCTTGAGCCTGGTGAGAATCGAACTGCCAAGTTGCAGGCAGTCAGCAGAAGTAGCCTGCACTCTGACCACTGCGCTACCATGGCCCTTCCTTCCTTCCTTCCTTCCTTCCTTCCTTCCTTCCTTCCTTCCTTCCTTCCCTTCTTCCTTCTTCCCTTCCCACTTAGCCCTTAGGCTTATATACCACTTCCCAGTGCTTCCCAGCCCTCTCTAAGCAGTTTACAGAGTCAGCCTCTTTCCCCCCAACAATCCGGGTCCTCCTTTGACCCACCTGGGAAGGACGGAAGGCTGAGTCAACCTGGAGCCTGGTGAGATTCAAACTACTGAACTGCTGACAGCTGGCAGTCAGCAGAAGTTGCCTGCAGGACTGCATTCTAACCACTGCGCCACCCGCACGACTCAGAAGATAATTCCCTATTATAAGGAGTTAAATCAAGCGCTCTGGACACTGCCAAGTGAAAAAGCTGCAGGGGCTCGTGGAGTACAGAAGAGGGGATTTGAAGGGTTTAACCAAGCTATGCCAAGAAATCCAGAGGACTGGAAAGGCCCATCAACATTCCAATTTAAAAAAAAGAAAAGAAAGAGGAGACTTAACATGCAAACTATGGGTTCAATATCCTGCCCTTCGCACAGTCACTCAAGCTCTCGTGACGTCCCGACTCGACTACTGTAATGCTCTCTACATGGGGCTTCCCTTGAGGTGCACTCGAAAGCTACAGTTAGTCCAAAATGCAGCCGCGCGGGTGATTATGGGAGCCATTAGATGCTCCCGCATAACACCGATCCTGCGCGAGCTGCACTGCCTGCCTGTGGCCTTTCGGGTGCGCTTCAAGGTTCTGACGACCATCTTTAAAGCGCTCCATGGCTCGGGGCCTAGTTATATGCGAGACCGCCTCCTGCCCCATACATCCCTTCGGCCGATCCGCTCCCACAGAGAGGGTCTTCTCAGGGTGCCGTCGGCCGGACAATGCCGACTGGCGATGCCCAGGGGAAGGGCCTTCTCTGTGGTGGGCCCTGCCCTTTGGAACGACCTACCCCCTGAATTGCACACCGACCTCCGCCTCTTCCGCCAATGTCTAAAGACATACCTTTTCCAACAAGCCGGCCTAGCCTCACCTCCCACGGGGACTTTTTAGAAAGTTTTAAATTGGGTATTTTAAAATTTGGTTTTAGCATAGGATTAGGATAGTTTAATATATTTTAAATTATGTATTTATTTTTTGTATTTTTGTATGTTTTTAAGTTCCTGTGCACCGCCCTGGGTCCTCTGTGGAGAAGGGCGGGATATAAATATAAATAAATTCAAATTCAAAATCCTTTGTTTTTAGCATGTAAGCAAAATAATGATGAAGTTCATCCAACTCAGATGAGAGTCCCACGTGGAAAGAGAGGTGTCAAGTGTTGAAGCTGCTTTTAGAACAGGACGATTACGATAGCTGTTGTGATGGAGAAAGCCACTTCGCTTCTGTACATTGCATTTTCTATTTATTTCTACCCCACTATTCACTATTTTTACCTCCCTCCTGCTATTTTCCACACCACAACAACAACAACCACCACCCTGTGAGGTGGGTCAGGCTGAGAGAGAGTGCAACTGGCCCAACATCACCCAGACATCCTTCAGGGTTGGCGGGACTTGAACTCACGCTCTCTGCTTTCTAGCCCAGAGCCTCCACCACTGGGACTACATTGGCTCCACTACATTTATATATCTTCTCTTTCAACTTACTATTTCCACCCCCCCCTCCCAACTTTTCTCCATTTCCCACTTTTTTAAGGTTTATAGAAGGATTTATATTTTAACTGCAACACTTCATAAAGCTACTGCTGGCAAAAGAACCGGCAGGGCAGATATCAAAAGGGCGGGCAGCCTTTTAGGATCAGGTCCAAGCGCTCTGCAGCCTCCCCTGAGGACCAGCCCTGGCAAGAGCAGCCCCGGAGGACTCCGCATTGACAAAGATCGCAATCCCTCCAGGGGGCTCCTCACTCAAGAGAGTTGGGAGGTCACACACTCTCCAAGGGAAGAAGTGGGGAGCGTGCAACCCGTGTGCGTCAGAGAGAGAGAGAGGAGGAGGAGGAGGAGGCTCCCTTTGGCAAGGGCTTCGGAGGGCAAGACCCTGCCCAGCAGGCGGTTCCCAAGGGGCTCAGCAGGACACCAGGAGAACAAGGAGGAGGAGGAGGAGGAGGAAGGATGTAAGAAACCCAGATTCTTTTAGAAGCGGGGTGGGGAGTGGGGGGTTTGGTTCCAGTGGTGGGTTTCAAATATGTTAGAACCTACTCTGTAGGTGTGGCCTATTTTGTGGGCGTGGCTTGGCAGTCATGTGACAGGGTGGGAGTGGCCACCTTTTAAAATGTGGCGAAACTCATTTAACAACGCTCTTGCTTAGCAACCGAAATTTTGGACTCAATTGTGATGATTTATTTATTATTAAATTTATTATTAAATTTATTTATTATTTATTTTTATTTTTATTATTTATTATTAAATTTATACCCCGCCCTTCTCCTTGTTAGGACCCAGGGCGGCGCACAGGCATTATTAAAACCACAAAATACAAAATACAAAATCGATTAAAATATATTAAATTATTGGACCCGTGCTAAAAACCCATTTTAAAACCATACCAAATTAATTTTAATTTTAAAAGTCAGAAGTAGGGGCTATCCTAGGCCGGCTTGTTGGAATAGATATGTCTTAAGACGTTGGCGGAAGAGGCGGAGGTCCGAGATAGTGCGAAGGTCGGGGGGTAGGTCGTTCCAGAGGGCCGGGCCCGCCACAGAGAAGGCCCTTCCCCTGGGTGTCGCCAGCCGGCATTGCCCCGCTGACGGCACCCGGAGAAGACCCTCTCTGTGGGAGCGGATCGGACGAAGGGATGTATGGGGCAGGAGACGGTCTCGTATATAGCTAGGCCCCGAGCCATGGAGCGATTTAAAGATGGTCATCAGCACCTTGAAGCGCACTCGAAAGGCCACAGGCAGCCAGTGCAGCTCGCGCAGGAGAGGTGTTACGTGGGTTTGCCTTGAGGCACCCATAATCACCCGCGCGGCCGCATTCTGTACTAACTGTAGCTTTCGAGTGCACCTCAAGGGGAGCCCCATGTAGAGAGCGTTACAGTAATCCAGCCGGGATGTCACAAGCGCTTGAGTGACTGTGCGAAGGGCTCCCCGGTCCAGTAAGGGGCGCAACTGGCGTATCAGGCGTACCTGATAGAACGCCCCCCTGGCCACGGCCGTCACATGGTCCTCCATGGACAGCCGCAAATCCAGGAGGACGCCCAAGTTGCACGCCCTCTCCACGGGGGCCAGTTGTTCGCCCCCAATGGCCAGTGTTGGACTTATCTGGCTGAACCGGGGTGCCGGAAACCACAGCCACTCGGTCTTGGACGGGTTGAGTCTGAGTTTGTTACTACCCATCCAGATCCGTACGGCCTCCAGACACCGGGACAGCACCTCGACGGCATCGTTGGGGTGGTTTGGGGTGGATATGTACAGCTGAGTGTCATCAGCGTACAGATGGTATTCCACCCCAAAACCACGGATGATCTCGGCCAGCGGCTTCATGTAGGTGTTAAACAGGAGTGGCGAGAGGACCGACCCCTGAGGGACCCCACATGTGAGTGGCCTCGGGGACGACCTCTGCCCTCCTGCCAACACCCATTGCGACCGACCAGAGAGGTAAGACGAGAACCACCGTAGGACGGTGCCTCTCAGCCCCAACCCCCCCAATCGGTGCAATAAGATACCATGGTCGATGGTATCAAAAGCCGCTGAGAGGTCTAATAGGACAAGGATAGAGGAACAACCTCTATCCCGTGCCCTCCAGAGATCATCTACCAACGCGACCAATGCCGTTTCGGTGCTGTGACCGGGCCGGAAGCCGGACTGGCGCGGGTCTAGATAATCAACTTCCTCCAGATGTCGGGGAAACTGTTGAGCCACCACACTCTCAACAACCTTCACTAAAAAGTGAAGGTTGGAGACGGGACGATAGTTCTCTAATAAAGCTGGATCCAGGGATGGTTTCTTGAGGAGGGGCCTCACCACCGCCTCTTTCAAAACGGTGGGCAAGTGCCCCTCACTCAGAGATGAATTCACAATGCCCTGGAGCCAGCCTCGTGTCACCTCCCAGGATGCCAGTACAAGCCAGGAGGGACACGGGTCCAATAAACATGTGGTGGCTCTAAGGTTCCTCCGCAACCTGTCCATATCCTCGGTAGTAACAAAGTCAAACTCCTCCCAAGGTGTAATCTCAAGACCAACGCTGGACGCCTCGACTGGACCACAAGTGGAGGGCAACTCGTTCCGAATCTGAGTGATTTTGTCCTGCAGGAATACTCCAAATTCCTCTGCTCGACCCTGCAGAGGGGCTTCCCGCGGCCTCAGATGAAGGAGGGAGCGGGTCACCCCAAACAGGGCGGCAGGGCGGTTTTCCGCGGACGCGATAAGAGTAGCACAATACTCACGTTTGGCTACTCTTAGCGCCACTAAGTAAGTCCTAATATGGTCTCTCACTAGTGTTCGGTCAGATTCGGATCGAGAAGATCTCCACCTACTCTCTAGGCATCTCTTGCGGCGTTTCATCTCCCGAAGCTCCTCGGTAAACCAAGGAGCCTGGGTGACTCGGCGCCGCATGAGAGGCCGCAAGGGCGCAACTCGGTCCAAGGCCCCCGTGGCCGCACTATACCATGCGGCCACTAGATCCTCAGTCGAGCCACGGGGCAGGGACACAGGTACTGGCCCAAGCTCCCTCTGGAACCTTTCCGGGTCCATCAGGCGCCTGGGGCGGAACCAACTTGGTGCCTCTGGTTCCGCCTCCCCGCGGTGGGGTGTGACGGTTGGAAAGTCTATCTGAAGGAGAGAGTGATCTGTCCATGACAAGGGTAAGATGACTAAATCCCCTGTTCCGAGATCACTAATCCAGTGTCCAGAGACAAAAATCAGATCCAGCGTGTGTCCTCCCTCGTGAGTGGGGCCCTGAACTACTTGGGTCAGGTCCATGGCCGTCATGGAAGCCATGAACTCCCGAGCCACCTCGGATGTTTCGCCCGCCGACGGCAGGTTGAAGTCCCCCATGACTATAAGTCTGGGGGTCTCCACCGCCATCGCGGCGATCACCTCGAGTAGCTCGGGCAGGGCTGCTGTTACATAGCGGTGAGCCAGGTATACAACTAGCAAGCCCAACTGCCTCCCTAGGCCCCATTTCACGAAGAGGGACTCACAACCAGTCGTCTGAGGCACAGTGGTCTCCTTAAATTCTTTCTTTCTTTTCTTTCTTTTCTTTCTTTTCTTTCTTTCTTTCTTTCTTTCTTTCTCTCTCTCTCTCTTTCTTTCTTTCTTTCTTTCATCCCTTCCTTTCCTTTCCTTTCCTTTCCTTTCTTCCTTCCTTTCCTTTCCTTTCTTCCTTCCTTTCCTTTCCTTCCCGTTGGGTCCCTGGCAGCGGCAGGCCAGGTTTACTTCCAGGTACGCCGGTGGAACCCCCTCTGACCGGTTCTCTAAATTTCACCAACCGGCTCTTGCGAGTAGGTGCGAGCCTGCAGAAACCCACCACTGGTTGGTTCCCACAGGAGCACCAAGTGCCCTGCATTCATGCCAACGGCTGCCCCTCGCCCCCATGGAGAAACAGAAAGGGAGGGGCTGCTTGAGTGAGGGGGAAGCCAGAAGCACCCGGTGGGTGTGTTGCACAGCAGCCCCTCCCTCTCCTGGGGCTCCTTTTGCAGACCCTTCCTCTCTTCTCTCTCCTAATCGTGGGCATTTGCTGGGATCTCTTCTCCCTCAGGCACCCATGTTGTCTCCACAGGGGGCTCCAACCTCCCTCCCAAAGATCCAGCTGCAAATGCAGGGGGAGCTGCACCTCCCTGTCAGAAGCTGAAGTGAGGGGCTGGGGGATTGGGGGGGGGGAGTCAGTCCTTTGCAGCTCCAGGGAGAGCCTGGTGGAGAACTTGGCCAGCTGGGGCTGCTCCCAATTTTGATGGGCACAAGCTCTGCCTGCCACCAACGTCGTGACCCTCCTGTTGCATAAACAGAGGGGCTGCTCAGAGAGAACAATGGCCTGGCTGCCTCCACAGGTGGGGGGGGGAGACATCGGGTGTATTTTGGCAACAACCCTCTCCAGAAGAGCTCCAGCAGACACCTCCCCAACTGGGGAAGGGGGGGCTTTCACCCAGGAAGTGCCAAAGAGGGAGGGGGGCTTTGATCCTCTATCCCAGGGGTCCCCAACCTTTGCAACTTTAAGTCTGAAGGACTTCAGCTCTCAGACATTCAAAAATGTTGGGAAAACATTGATCTCTGAAACTGGCTGGAAAACCTTGGGCTATTTTGTCAAAATGGGCTCCCCAACCTTTGCAACTTTAAGCAAAGCTGGCTGGAGAATTCTGGGAGCTGAAGTCCTTCAGACTTAAAGTTGCAAAGGTTGGGGACCCCTGCTCTATCCCAACCCACAGTCCATGGCACCTGGCTGTGGCCACCCAAACAAGTGCCACCCCATCTGTGGGATGCAGGCAGCATGGAAAGCAGCCCCCCCCTCCCTGCACGGAACCCCCATGCCCAAAGGTTTGCTCCGCCCCCTTCTCTAGGGTCAGCAGACATGGACAGGGTCACTCGTCCTGGCCACTCTCTCACTAGTAGGCTTCTCTTGAACTCGAGGCCTTCACACCCTCACGCTGTGGGCTCACTCTGGCCTCCAGTCTGCTGAGAGCCTCCCCAAAGCCCAGAGAGATGACCCACTGGGGGGGGGGGGAATGAGGAACCGGCCACATGTTGGAGACGCTGCACGGACAGTCATGGCTCAGGCATCAGCCAAGACCTCTGGCAGAGGCTCCCTCTGGCGTCTCTGACGGAGCCAGGCCTTCAGCTGTGCAGAGGCTGATTTAGAGAGCCGAGAGCTCTCGGGCTGGGGAAGGGGCAGAGTTCAGAGACGCAGGAGAGGCCCCCTTCAAGTCTCCCGAGATCGCTCAGGACCCTTGCAAGGGAAATGCCCATCCTTTGCTTCTCTGGAGCCATTCTGGGGGGGTGGGGAGGTCAGGCGGGATGAAAGACAGGTGGCCAAAGAGCTGCACTAGACCTCCTTCTGACCGTCCACGGCCAAGAAGCCCAGACCCGGGTGGCCCCTGGAGGAGCCCAGAGGAGCCCCCAAGTCTTTCTGGCCTACCCAGAGAGGAACCCAGGATTCCCACCCCCACCAGTGGCCAGCCCCCTCCAAGCCCCCCCACCACCACCACCTTCCCAGTAGCTTCAATCTTCCCAGGCTGAGCAATGCAGGGACCCCTCTCTCCCCCTCCTCACTTGGCCCGGTTTAAGAGGAGACTCTTCGACCGAGGAGATTTTAAAGACTGCAGGAGGCCCAAGAGACACGCCTTAGTGATGTCCCGGTGTTTGGAAGCCGTGCGGCTCTGGATGGGAAGTAACAAACTTTGGCTCAACCCGTCCAAGGCCGGTTGGTTTCTGGCGTCTCGGCATAGCCAGCTCATTCCATCGCTGGTTATCAGGGGCGAGTCATTGGCCCCCGTGGAAAGGGCTCGCAACTTAGGCGTCCTCCTGGATTCGCGGCTGTCCCTGGATGACCATGTGGCGGCCGTGGCCAGGGGGGCATTTTACCAGGTTCGCCTGGAGATGGGGAACGGAGCCTGAGAATCAGGTTGCAAAAATCCATCCTTTAAAACCGAGGACTGGGATTTCAAAAAGCCAGGAGGTACGAAAGATGGGAGCCTGTTTCAGTTAACTCCTTTGCAGCTCCCCACCCACCCAACCCGCTCTGGTGGCTTCCTGAATGCCGGAGTGGCTATTCTCTGCGGCTGCGGCTCCCACAACAGCCCCAGATTGCACCAGCCAGAGTGAGCTCCTTCCGGAGGCTTCTGTGCTGCACCTGCCCCGATCCTGCCCTGGCACACTCCAGGCCCCAGGCTCTGTGGCTGCGGCACTTGAGGCTCCACATGCCATTGGCAGCATCCGCCGCCCCCCACTATCCCCCTGGAGCCCCCCCCCCTCCTCCCCCTGGAAACATGGCTTCCAGCCCCTGGGTGCCAACCCCCCCGCAGACCAGGAGCCTCCAAGCCTCCCTTGTTTAATCTGTGACTCCCGGAGTTTCCCTGCACCCTCCTCCTCTGCGTGGCACTGGGCCGTCCTGCAGCCCCCTCCCACAGATGCCACCTTAAGACTCTCGTGGTCTTAATTCTCCCAGAGCCCCTCCTGCAGAAAAAGACGAGACGCAAAGCCATCAAATTAATGGAGCCCTCAGCCGCTGGAGTGGAAGCGCATTTAAAAGTGGGGAGAGAGAGGGGGGTTAGAAGATTCACAGGAGCTGCTGGAGAATCCCTTCACTGCCGCAGAGGCAGAGACCATGCCCGGTCCCAAGGCTCCTGGGCCAGGACTTCAGCCGCCAGCCGTCCTCTTCCTCCCCACCGCCACAGAGCCCCTCGGTCAGCTCCGCAGGACTGGTGGGGCTGCAGACCCAAAGCCCTCCAGATGCCACCCACCAGCCCCCTGCCTCTCGTAGAGGGGAATCAGCCCGTTCCCCCACCTTCCCTTCTTCCTTTCCTCAGGGCAGCAACTGACACAGCCTGGCAAACGTTCCGGTCATGAAGAATTCAACAGTTGAGTTATAATCTCATAGTCTGGAAAGATTAACAGATTGCTGATGTGGAAGGTCAGAGATTCCGAAGGCAACTTCTGTTCCACTGAATATAGAATACCAGAGGTGGAAGGGACTTTGAAGGTCATGTAGTCCAACCCTCCCGCCCAAGCAGGAGACGCTACACCATTTCTGACAGAGGGCAGTCCAGTCTCCAGGAATGAAGCTCTCACAACTTCTGAAGGCAACTTCTGTTCCATGGGTTGGTTGATCTCCCTGTCAGGAAATTCCTCCTTATTTCTAGGTTGAATCTCTCCTTGATCAGTTTGCATCCATTCTTCCTTCTCTGGCCTTTGGGGGCTTTGGAGAATAGCTTGCCCCCCTTCCTCCTCTCTGGGACAGCCCCTGGTCCTTCTCTTCCCTAGACTAGCCATGCAACAGTTCGTCCTATGTTTCAGCCTCCAGTCCCCTAATCCTCTTGTTTGCTCTTCTCTTTCTAGAGTCTCAACCTCTTTTTTATAATGTGGGGACCAAAGCTGGATGCAGGACTCTAGGTGTGGCCTTCCTAAGGCTTTACAGAGTGGCATTAAGAGAAAGAGGAGTCTGGCTTGTCTTTCTGCCTCCATTTTGAGCACCCAAATTTGGCCAGCAGGTGCATCAGTCTCCGAGCAGATGTTTCCATTCTCAGATGCACAAAATCCCCCTTGGAGAAGCATGACTGAATTCAGAGGCCCTGCTTGCTCAGCTGTGCAAGAGCGGAGGTCTGCCTCCTGGGTCTCTCCCTGCTTCAGCCCTGCCCTGGCCCTGCAGAGGTTTCGCCCCAGGCCAGGCAAGGCTTCCATGGGGAGGGAGGGAGGGAGAGGCGGGGGAGGTCATCTGGAGGCATTGGTAGCCTGGGGCTGCAGCCTCAGGGCTGCAAAGAGGAGACCTTGCACAGGGGGATTCCCACACCAGCCCCCCCACAGTCAGGGGCTCCCAATTTCAGCCCCCCCCCAAGGGAAGGCCTGCCTAGCCCTAAGGCCCTCCTTCTCCTCCCCCATCGCCATTTTTCCTGCAACAGAGGCAGAGTGGCCAGCTCTTCAAGCAGGAGCTGAAAGTGCAAGGGACACATCCCTTCGTCCGATCCGCTCCCACAGAGAGGGTCTTCTCCGGGTGCCGTCGGCCGGGCAATGCCGGTTGGCGACACCCAGGGGAAGGGCCTTCTCTGTGGCGGGCCCGGCCCTCTGGAACGACCTACCCCCCGACCTTCGCACTACCTCGGACCTCCGCCTCTTCCACCAACGTCTTAAGACGTTTCTATTCCAACAGGCCGGCCTAGCATAGCCCCCCGTTTCTGACTTTTTATTTATAAATTGTAATTAGGCAAGGTTTTAAATGGGTCTTTTAGCACGGGTTTAAATAATTTAATATGTTTTAATGATGTATTTTGTTTTATTGTGGTTTTAATAATGCCTGTGTGCCGCCCTGGGTCCTAACAAGGAGAAGGGCGGGGTATAAATTCGATAAAATAAATAAAATAAATAAAAATAAATAAAATGCAGGCCCGCCCTCCCCCCCCGGTTCTGTCTGAAGGAGCCCCCCCCCCTTCCCCTGGGAGTGAAGATGGAAAGTCCTGGACTCCGGGAGGATCCCACAGCCACCCCACCACCAGGGGGACAATGGTGACGGGGAGTCTCCATAGATCCCAGGGGGAAGGATAGCAAACCCGAAGACTACAGCTAGTTCAAAATGCGGCCGCGCGGGCAATTCTGGGAGCCCCCAGGTACTCCCACATAACACGGCTCCTGCGCGAGCTGCACTGGCTGCCTGTCGTCTTTTGGGTGCACTTCAAGGTGTTGATCACCATCTTCAAAGCGCTCCATGGCTCGGGACCTAGCTATCTGCGAGATCGCATCCTGCCCCATACATCCCTTCGGCCGATCCGCTCCCACAGAGAGGGACTTCTCCAGGTGCCGTCCACTAGGCAATGCCAGCGGGCGATGCCCAGGGGAAAAGCCTTCTCTGTGATGGGCCCGACCCTCTGGAACGACCTTCCCCCCGAAATTAGAAGAACCACGGACCTCCGCTCCTTCCGCCGAAAGCTCAAAACGTATTTCTTCCAACAGGCCAGCCTGGCCTAATCTATCTTTCTTACCTCCAGTCTGTATATTTAAATTTGTAATTGTGTTTTTAGGGGTTTTAGTGTTTTAGGTCTTTATGTTTTAGTGCAGGGTTATTGTAATTTAATTTGATTTTAGATATTTATATTGTTGTATGTTTTTATGTTTTATATTCCCTGTGTACCGCCCCGAGTCCCTTCGGGTGAGAGGGAGCGGTATACAAATAAACATTTGATTTGATTTGATTTGATTTGATTTGAAAGCTGCCAAGATGGACCAGAAGGAATACCCCACCCCGAGGCCCCTCCCAGCAGGACCTTCTTTGGACAATCATGATCGGGGTCCCTCTGCGAGAGCCGCCCCCCTCGTCATCGTCCCCCCCCGAGCAGTTTAGGGTGAGAGAGAAATCCAATAGCATTATTCTCTGCCTGACCTCATTTCATGGAAACGTGGAAACGTGGGAAAGGAAGAGGAGAGGGAGGGGAAAAGAGGAGGTAGAGTTAGCACCAACTTCCGACTCTCTTTAGCACAGTAGAAGGCAGCAGCAACACAGCCACAACTTTGTGCAAAAGCAAACCCCACCACCGTTGTGCACAAGCCATTTCTGTCACGATGAGCCTGCCTAGTTTACGAAAACAGAATCAAAATCTCATTACTATTTTTTCCCTCATCGCAAACACAAAATCCGGAAGCAATTTCAAAATAAGAGAGAAAATTAAATGCCATCTCTCTTATTTGGATAAAAGAATCAGTTTAACCATCTCTGCTTCTTCTCTTTGCTGTGCGGAATAATATTCATTCTCCTGTTTTCAAATCCAGCCCATCGTATTTCACCAGCTTTGCAATAGGACCTCCTTCCATTTCCAGGGACCTCCAGAGAAAGCCAGGGGACTCCCGCAACAGCGGCCGTAGGACTGAAGCCTCGTCCCCCGTCCTAATTCGAAACAAGTCAGTCCCGGTCATTAGAGACAAAATGGAGGCTGCTGAATGAAAGGGGGACCGAGGTGGCCGAAGAGGAGCCTCCAGCCTCGGGGAAGGTGCTCTTGCCCACCCCGGCCTGGTGCAACTACGCAGGGCCCAAACCAGTGGTGGGTTTCTGCAGGCTCACACCTACTCGCGAGAGCCGGTTGGTGAAATTTAGAGAACCGGTGAGAGGGGGTTCCACCGGCGTACCTGGAAGTAAATCTGGCCCGCCGCTGCCAGTGACCCAACGGGAAGGAAAGGAAAGGAAGAAAGGAAGGAAAGGAAAGGAAGGGAAGAAAGAAAGAAAGAAAGAAAGAAAGAAAGAAAGAAAGAAAGAAAGAAAGAAAGAAAGAAAGAAAGAAAGAAAGAAAGAAAGAATTTATCATCACAATCGAGTCCAAAATTTTGGTTGCTAAGCAAAAGCATTGTTAAATGAGTTTCACCACATTTTAAAAGGTGGCCACTCCCACCCTGTCACATGACTGCCAAGCCACGCCCACACAATAGGCCACACCTACAGAGTAGGTTCTAAAAAATTTGAAACCCACCACTGGCCCAAACCTCCCAGTCTAAGGAGGAGATCTTCGCATGAAGGCCACCTGGGCCAAGGGATCGGGGCCTCCTGCCGTCCCTCAATGGCGGGAACTGACCTGGTCCTTTCTGGATGGGGTCACCCGCCGGAAATTCGGATGTGGCTTCTACCCAGCTTCCCAAACTCTGCGCTCAAATCCCGGATGAGCTGCTAGATGTGCCCCCCGTGGGTCCTTCACTCAGCGGAGCCTCTGGATGCCCTGCCAGGCTCAAGCAGGCACACCAAAGCTCATCGGCTGCCCAAGGGCTTAAGACCCATCGTTACAGGCCTGGAAACCGAAACACCTTGACTTGCTTAATGGACTCTCCAATTTCTGGGGAGTTATGACAGCCCTGCCTTTGCTCACACCTACGTTTCCGTGAAAAGATAAGCTCTCTGGTCGAGGCATGAAGCGAATGAAAATGAATATAATTCTCTTTTTTGAAAAGAGCGGGGAACTCCAAGCATTTTGGGGACAGAGCGGCTTTGGGTTGTCCAACACGCTCAGCCCGGCTCATGTGAAATGGGGGTTCAGGGAACTCAATCTCTGCATGTAACCGGGATGCCCTCCGCACTGTCACTCAAGCACTCGTGACATCCCGCCTAGACTATTGCAACGCTCTCTACATGGGGCTCCCCTTGAGGTGCATCCGGAGGCTCCAGTTGGTACAGAGTGCAGCCGCGCGAGGAATCATGGGAGCCTCTCGATGCTCCCATATAACACCTCTCCTACGCGAGCTGCATTGGCTACCGGTGGCGTTCCGCGTTCACTTCAAGGTGCTTGTCACCATCTTTAAATCGCTCCATGGCTCGGGGCCTAGTTACTTGCGGAACTGTCTCCTACCACATACCTCCCACCGACCGATTCGCTCCCAGGGGGAGGGCCTCCTCAGGGTGCCGACCACCGGTCAATGCCGGCTGTCGGCGTCCAGGGGTAGGGCCTTCTCTGTGGCAGGGCCCACCCTCTGGAACGACCTGACCCCCAACCTTCGCACTATCACGGACCTTCCCCTCTTTCGCCACTCACTCAAGACTCATTTCTTCCAGCAAGCTGGACTAGCCTAGAATTTTAGACCTCATATACGCCAAAACTCCAACCAAACTAGTAAATGGTTAATAGGTTAATGGGAATTTTAGTACAAGTTAATTTAATTAATCTTAATTCTTTTATTGTATATGTTATTATGTATTATGGTAGATTCATCTGTACACCGCCCTGAGTCCGTTTCGATGGAGATAGGCGCGATTTACAAATCGAAATAAATAGATAGATAGATAGATAGATAGATAGATAGATAGATAGATAGATAGATAGATAGATAGATAGATAGATGGATGAATGTAGAAACCAAGAGGCAAAATACAGAGAGAAAGTATTTCCAGCATTATTACAGAGTCCGGAGCAGCAACGCCCCAGCCACACCGCCTGAGCGCCCTGCAGTCAGCCAGGGAAGCCCTGAGCCCTTCTCCAGGCGAGTTCAGGCAGGGAGTCCGGCAGAAGAGAGGCGAGGGTGGGCTACGCAAAGGCCCCTCCCAATTCGGGTTTCCCAACCAGGAGACTCAAACTGAGGCTGAGCTTCTTTTCCTCTCTAGCCCCCTCCCACCCAACAAAGAGCCCGGCGTAGCAAATCTATTGACATCTAGGGCCCCCCTGAGAAATTAAAGAGCCTGCAATGCAGCAACCATTACGCCTCCGCTGCCGTCGGGCCAAAACACTGCGCACTGAAATGGGGAGCTCAACGGGCAGAGAGGGAGCCCCCAAGCTCTCCACGCAGCTGCGTTTCCTTCCGCCCCTCCCCTCCACCCCAAAACAGCCCTTCCACGCATAACAAGAGTCATGGTATTTGGAAAGTCCTTCATGCAAAGGCTACTTTCACTAGTCTTAGCCTATAGTCTGAAATTCAAATTGTTTTCATTGGGTTTTAAACGGGGGTAACAGTTTTAATGATTTTAAAATTTTAGCACAGGGGATAATTATTTGATTCGGTTTTAATTCTTTATAATTGTTATGTTTATATGTTTTTTAACTTCCTGTGCACCGCCCCGAGGCCCTTTGGGGAAAGGGAGCGGTTTATAGATCCAAATAATAAATATGAAGAAGGCTAATAAGCCAGCTGAAGAAGGCTAATAAGCCTGAAATGGATCCATCCTGGTCTCTTTATTTTCAGCCCTTAAAAATCTAACACATATCTAAAAAATGTCACACAGCAGTAATCTATTTGGTTCTCTGTCTGGATGATCTCTGGGTTGAGTCGAAGGGCAGAGAGGGATGACGTTAAGTCTCCTCCCCTTAAAGGGACCCTGAACAGGAGCTGTGATAATTATTCTTCAAATAATAAATAATAAATACTTTCGCCATGATTTAGGCAGCCCTGGTCGTTCTCCCACCACCACCAGCCGTCCAGCCTTCCCAACGGGGAGAAGAACGGCAGCTGCTCTTCTACGGCATGAGCTGCAACATGAATTCCCTTCACTCAACAACAACGCAACGTTGTGTGATTCTGCTCCGGAGGGTGAAGGCAGCCCAAGAGCTTCCACCTTCCATGGGAACAGGGTCCCTCCAAGCGCCAACGGCAGCATCGGCTCAGAGGCCTTCTCTGCAGCCAGACCCACGTCCAAGCATCGGCAGCAAGGTGGGGGAGGATTCTGCTCTGTGCGTGCCCCCCCCGCAAGTGCTGCACCGAACTCGGAGGGGCCTCTGCGAAGGCCTGCTTGGGGCCAGCGGTGCCAACGGCTGCGTGAACGACCGCGGCTGCACCCCCAGGGCCCTCCAGTGGGCAAGGGGCTTCTCCTCCTCTCTCCAGCCCCTCTTCCTCGGGGGGTTGGGGGGGCCTCAGAAACCGGAAAGCAGCCACTTCACCCTTTCCCCCCCCCCCTCCAAAAGCCCCGCTTACTTTTCCGAAGTCCCTGACGTCGAAGAGGTCGAAGGGGTCGAAGAGCTCGCTGTTCCGCAGGCCGAACTTGTCGTGGCAAACTTTGAGGAAGGTCCTGATGTTCTTCAGGCAGAGGAACTGCAAGAGAAGGGGAGCCCTTCAGAGCCTTTCCCCCAGGCACCCCCACACCTATTTGCTATTTATTTGATTTGTAGACCGCCCCCTCTCCCCGAAGGGACTCGGGGCGGTGCACAGGACTTTAAAAACACATATCAATACAACAATACAATATTTAAAATAGAATTAAATAATTTACCTGCGCTAAAAGACCCCCACTCCCTCCGCACACACCCCTCCCCAGGCCTCCTCCCAAAGGCAAGTCCAAGGGGGCGGCAGGAGCAGCCTCTCAGGCACCCCTAATCCTGCCCTCTCCCCCCGGGGCTCACCCACGCCGGAGCCATCCAGCCCAACCAGATAGGCTGCTCTTCCCCAGGCTCAGGGCCAGAAGGAGGGCCAAAGAGAGAGCCCGGCCCCCTCTCACTCAGACCCGGTGGCCAAGGGGCTGGGAGTCGAGGGCTTTGTGGTCTCGTGAGACACACCGGAGGGAACTCCAGCCTCCCCACTTTCACACACACACACACACCATTCTGCTCAAATCCCCATCTGTCCTGAGGACTAGCCACTTCTCAGTCTTTGATGGAGGCAGAAGAGGAAAGCCTGCCAAGGGGCTATATTACAAAACCAGGACCTGGATTATTTTTGTATATATATTTTTTTAGCTGCAATATTGTGTTTGGCAGGGCAGAGATTTGTGCGGTGGCCTAAAGTCGCAGCTCTCACCTCACCATCCGGAGGCTGGGAGTTCGCTCCTAGGTATTTCTCTCTCTGCGCACACTGAGGATGTATCTTCCTCTGAACTCCGCATTGGCGACAGGAAGGGCATCTGGCCAGTAAACACTCAGCTTCATTTGGTTGCCCCGACTCCACCCCAATGGAAGGGATTATGGGGTCGTTAAATGACCCACCCCCCCACCCCCAAAAAGGCTGGTGAAGCTCTGATGCCCTTGGGAAAGACACTGCCAGCCTCCGATTCAAGCAAGACCCCACTGGGGCTGAGGCTGGGGGTGGCGGGGGCCCTTCTGCATAGACTCAGATGAGCCTCCTTCACTTCAGCTGCAGAGGGGGGGGGCTTTCTCCCAGGCCTTTCCTGCCCTCTGAGCCCCACGGGGGTCTTCAGCTCCTGCCCTGCAAAGGCAGAAGGAGCTGGGGCAGCGGGGAGACCAACCGACCGAGGCTTCCTCAGAGCTCCGGTTCAGAATCGAAAAGACCCTCTGGGGGGCTACCCGTGGGTGGCGTCCTGCTCCCCCCCCCCTCCTGCCGGGCACACCAGGACAGTCCCTGCCCATCTGGGCAGAGGCTTGGTTGCCAGGTGGGCCACTGCCCAAGCCAGGGGTTCCTGGGAAGCTGCAGGCTTTTCCTGGGTAGCGATGGATGCCTAGAGCCCCCCCCCCCACACCCCCGGGAGCCCTTTCTGGCTGCGAGGCAGGGCTGGGCGGCTGCTTCTCTTGCTGCAGGCAGAGCCAAGAAGTCACTGAGCTACAGAAAAATGCCTCTCTTGTTGAGGGGGGGGGGCGTTAAAGAGTTGCTGCAGCTGTGGGGGGACAGAGTAAAGGGCGGAGACCCTGATGATACTCCCCCCCTTTGCTCAAAAGCCCCAGAGGCAGCCCACCCACCCACCCCCATTGCCTGGGGGTCTTCCCCTCTGAATGGCTGCCTTTTCCTTGCAGGGGGAGGAGAGAGGAGGCCGCCCCACCCAGAAGAGCGTCTTCCCCCCCACCCTCCCAAAAAAAAGACAGAGGCAGGCTGTTCTCCGCAGAGGCCCTGAACATTTTGCCCAGGAAAAAAAAGCAGCATCTTTTGCAAAGCTGAAATTCTGTGTCCTGAGTATGGGGGGGGGGGCTCCCATCCCCCACCTCTCCTCGCTCCACTGGCCCTTCCCCAAAGCCCCCCCCTCTCCCCCCCCAGCCTTTCCTAGGGACCTGCCTTCAACTGTCCCCTTCCTTGCAAAGCTGGGCTCACCCAAAGCAGCCCTGAAGGTAGTTGAGGGAGGGGGCAGCCTGGACAGTGACACCCCCCTTCTTGGCCAGGTCTGACCCAGCCCTTAAGAAGACGCTGCTCCTTCTCCTCTCCCCCCCACCCCCCATTTCACAACCAACACAGCTGCAGCAGGATAGCCTGGAGGAGAGACGAATGGGGGAGGCAGGTCCTCTCTTATGAGGCTGGGCAGAAAATGAATTAAATCCCATTGAAAGGAATCTTTACCAGGGGACTGGGCCCACCCCCCACCCCCTTTGCCACTGATGGGGGGCTGCTCTGTATGGTGCAGGGGGGTCTGTGGAGAAAGCGGGGCAGGGAGACCCTCCCTTGGCGAAGGAGGGTGGCACTCTGGCTGCCTTCCCCTGCCCCCCCACCAAAGCCCCTTTCAATGGGAGGCTGTTTTATCCGCGGGGACAACCGAGAATCGAAAGGAAAGACGGATCGATCCCTAAGCTCCAGTCGAACAGCTTGCCTCCAGAAGTTGTGAATGCCCCAACCCTGGAAGTCTTTAAAAAGATGTTAGAGAGCCATTTGTCTGAAATGGTATAAGGTTCCTGCCCATGCAGGGGGTTGGACTAGAAGACCTCCAAGGTCCCTTCCAACTCTGCTATTGTATTGTATTGTATTGTATTGTATTGTATTGTATTGTATTGTATTGTATTGTATTGTATTTTCACTAGTGGGGAGTTACAGACCCCTCACTGCATCACTCATGGAACTCCCCACCACAAGAACCATTGCAGGATTATGGCAGGGTGGGGGGGAGGAGGGGAAGGCTCCTGGCAAGAAGGTGGTGAGCCCACCCACCCAATATCTCTGCTCCCGCTGCCCCTTCTTCCCACCAACACAAAAGACACCCCCCCCCGGTCTGCTTTTTCTCTCCCCACCCCACCCCCCCACCCCCGGAGGTCCTGAGCAGGACTAAGGGACCGTCTTGGAAATGGAAAAAACTCGGAACTGGGAGGAGCCGAGTTCTAATCCTGACCGTGGGCCAGTCCCTCCTTCAGAGCCCTAGGAAAGACACAATGGCTTCTGGAAAAGCTTGCGTGGAAGTTGCCAGGGCTTATGCAGGCAGGAGCTAACACTGACCTGAAGGAACACCCCCCCCCCGGCCCCCCTCCCCAGGTCATCCCAGCCAGAAGCTGCTTCCCCAGGAGACGCCTCCCCTCCAGGGAGAGGATCCGAGGAGGGCAATCCAAGGGGCTCTCCTCCCCCCTCCCGGGCTCTGACAGCCTCCAACATCAGCACTGGGGGTGGGGGTGGGGGAGGCTTTTTACAACCAGTTGACTCCATCACTGGCCATAGGGGACGAACATCTAACCCCTGTGGATGGGGCACGCAACTTGGGCGTCCTCCTTGATGCACGGCTGTCCATGGAAGATCAAGTGACGGCCGTAGCCAGGAGGGCGTTTTACCAGGTTCGCCTGGTACGCCAGTTGCGTCCCCTACTGGACCGGGATGCCGTTTGCACAGTCACTCATGCCCTCGTGACTTCCCGACTGGACTACTGCAATGCTCTCTACATGGGGCTCCCCTTGAGGTGCACCCGAAGGCTTCAGCTTGTCCAGAATGCAGCCGCGCGGGCAGTTATGGGAACCTCTAGGTTTTCCCATGTAACACCTCTCCTGCGCGAGTTGCATTGGCTGCCTGTGGCCTTTCGGGTGCGCTTCAAGGTGTTGATTACCATCTTTAAAGCGCTCCATGGCACGGGACCTAGCTATCTGCAGGATCGCATCCTGCCCCATACATCCCTGCGGTCGATTCGCTCCCACAGAGAGGGACTTCTCCGGGTGCCGTCCACCAGGCTATGCCAGCGGGCGATGCCCAGGGGAAGGGCCTTCTCTGTGGTGGGCCCAACCCTCTGGAACGACCTTCCCCCCGAAATTAGAACAACCACGGACCTCCGCTCCTTCCGTCAAAAATTAAAAACACATTTCTTCTGCTTGGCCGGCCTGGGGTAGCTTAACTGTTTTTAGGGTTTTTTAGGGGTTTATCTTAGTTTTAACATGGGATTTTAGTGCAGGGTTTTAGTTTAATTCTTTTTAATACTGTATTGTTTGTGGTTTTTATATGTATTATTAATTTCCCTGTGCCCCGCCTCGAGTCCCTTTGGGGAGAGAGAGCGGGTTATAAATTAAATTATTATTATTATTATTATTCCTGCAAGCCCCCATCTGAAGCCCCAATGCTCAGTGAAGGGAGAGTCCCAGTTGCACACACCCAAAGTATTTTCTGAGGAAACTCCTCTGGAATTTGTGTCCCTCCCCAGCAGGCACTTTTCCTGCCCCCCCCCCCTTTCTAAGTAGCTCAACTCTGTTAATGCACAAGCTGCCCCCCCCTCCAGTCAGCAAAGGGAGTCAAACGCACAAAAGCCTCGCAATCTGCACCCCATCCCAGCTGCCCAGCCCACCATCCCTTGGTGGGCTGGACACCGGTCAGCCTTTCAACACCCCCCCTCCAAGAGTCTCCAGCAGCTGGACTTGCCCCTGGTTGATGGGCCTCAGCCGTGCTGCCAGGCAGTCCCTGGGTCAGTCCAATTGGCGAATGCCCCAGAGGGCATTGATGGTGGGGCAGAAACGTGGCCTGGGGACACGAGTGGTCAGCTGGGGCGGCCGCTGTGTCAGTGACGAGGGTGCATGAGAGTCTTCTCCCAACTCAGGACAGCTGTTATTCTGCACACCAGGCGGAGAGCTGGAAGATCCGCTTTTGGGGGCCAGGCGGAGGAGGGCAGAAGGCAGGGCCCGTGGGCCAGGCGGGGGAGGGCAGAAGGCAGGGCCCGTGGGCCAGGCACAGCTGCCACATTCAAACCTCCAGAGAGGGGCAAGACCACGGCCAGAAGCCCAAAGCACAAGCCACTCCGGATCTTCTGAAGGCGGAGATGCTCCCCATGGCTCTCGGTGCATCCCACAGGCCCCCCCCACTCCTCCTCCCCCCCCCCCTCGAGCTGGCCCAGAGCTTTGGGGCCGGAGAAGCCTTGGAGGCTGCTCTTCCCCTTCTGGGTCTCTTCTGGGTTGCAGCCCCCGCCAGATCCAAGCGATGAAGCCCATTTCTCCAGAAAACGGAACGGAGCCCAGCAGGGAGGTTGGGCATGAATAGCAAATGCCAGAGATGGAGGGGAGGAGGAGTGCCAGCCCCAGGCGGGCATCTGGGACACTCCCAGGCCGCCATGTAAATCAGAGAGTAATGAGGAGGCTCCTCCGCCCGCCCTTCGCGGCAAAGGCAGCCCCAGGCCACCAAGGTTCACCTGTGAACCAAGCAATAAAGGCCAGGAAGCATGGAAACCTGAGGCCCTGGCCCTGCGGCGGAGGGTGAGATGTGGGGATAACCAGCAGGGAGCCTCGGCCTCTCCCTCCACAACAATGAGGCGCCTTCGGCCAGTGTGGCTCAGGAGAAACACTGAGCTTTTCTCTTTCAAAGCAGAAGCCCCCTCCTCTTTCTGTGCCGCTCTATGGGCTGCCGGATGCCAGACCCCCCCCCAGGCCAGACTCAGGCGAGCCAACTTGGGGAAGGGGCTACAAGGCCTTGAGCAGGGGCAACTGGCCACCCCTCTCCCCAGGGCCCCCTTCTCACTCATCCCCTCGGGGCAGCACCCTCCCAGAGGCCCCAAGACCTCCCCCACCCCCTCAAGAGCCTTGGAGAGCCAACAGCCCCGAATATCACAGAGGGGCCCAGCTGCCCCTCCCTTCACCCTCATGCTGAGGACCACAAACTCAGGCCGGAGATGCTTCTGTGAAAAAGAAGAGAGAGAAAAAAGGGGGTGGTGGTGAAGGAAACACCCCAAAACCTCTTGGTTTTTCAACTCCAACGAGCCAATTGAGAAGGCTGGGCGAAAGACCTCATTGGCACCCTGTGGGTGGCCACATGGACACAGGCACCTCTATCTCAGGAATCCCCTGAAATGCAGGTGGAGAGAAGTCCCAGAAGGCAGAATAGTTGGAGTTGGAAGAGACCTTGGAGGTCTTCTAGTCCAACCCCCTGCAGGAAAGCCCTGCCCAATCTCTTCTTCAAACCCTCCAGTGTTGGAGACCTACAACCTCTGAAGGCAAGGCCCTTCCACTGGCTGATCGACCTCCCTGTTAGGGAGTTTCTCCTTGGCTCTAGGCTGCATCTCTCCTTGTTTAGTTTCCATCCCTTCTTTCTTGTCTCCAGGTGCTTTGGAGAACAGGTTGATCTCCTTCCTTCCTTCTTCCCTTCCTTCCTCACTCACTCACTTTTCCTTCCTTCCTTCCTTCCTTCCTTCCTCACTCACTTTTCCTTCCTTCCTTCTTTCCTTCCTTCCTCACTCACTTTTCCTTCCTTCCTTCCTTCCTCACTCACTTTTCCTTCCTTCTTTCTTTCCTTCCTTCCTCACTCACTTTTCCTTCCTTCCTTCCTTCCTTCCTTCCTTCCTTCCTTCCTTCCTTCCTTCTCACCCCAGGCAGGAGTGAGGTGGGATTTGCCCTCCAAAAAACAGCTGAATGCTATCTCCTGAAAGGGAGTCTGATCCCGCTTTCCCCCCTTCCCCCTCGGGGCAATTGAAGAATCCCCCTAAAGAACAGGCGGGAGGGGGGCACTACCTCCCAGCCTAATCGAAGTCCTAACATGGGGTCCCTCTTGGAGGAGCGGGGGAGGGGGGGGTTTGTCTTAATCTGACTTCAGGCTTGGCTGTATGAATCCAGAACTCGAGGAGGAGAGGTGGGGGGGTGTACCGACTTGTTCTAAAGCAATAATGCAGGTGTGATACACCCACCTACCCCCACCCCCAACCCAGTTTCGCCTTAGAAGAGTGTTTCTCAACCTCGGCGTCTTTAAATCCTATGGACTTCAACTCCCAGAATCCCCCAGCCAGCTGTGCTGGGTTCTAAGGAGCTGTGCTGGCTGGGGGATTCTGGGAGTTGAAGTCCACGGGACTTAAAGTCGCCCAGGTTGAGAAGCACTGTTCTAAAGCAGGGGTCTCCAACCTTTGCAATTTTAAGTCTGAAGGACTTCAACTCCCAGAATTCTCCAGCCAGCTTTGCTGAAGTCCCTGGCCCAGGCCCTGACACTGACAGCTTTGCTGGCTGGAGAAGTCTGGGAGCTGAAGTCCTTCAGACTTAAAGTTGCAAAGGTTGGAGACCCCTGGCCCAGGCCCTGACACTGACAGCTTTGCTGGCTGGAGAAGTCTGGGAGCTGAAGTCCTTCAGACTTAAAGTTGCAAAGGTTGGAGACCCCTGGCCCAGGCCCTGACACTGACAGCTTTGCTGGCTGGAGAAGTCTGGGAGCTGAAGTCCTTCAGACTTAAAAGTTGCAAAGGTTGGAGACCCCTGGCCCAGGCCCTGACACTGACAGCTTTGCTGGCTGGAGAAGTCTGGGAGCTGAAGTCCTTCAGACTTAAAGTTGCAAAGGTTGGAGACCCCTGGCCCAGGCCCTGACACTGACAGCTTTGCTGGCTGGAGAAGTCTGGGAGCTGACGTCCTTCAGACTTAAAGTTGCAAAGGTTGGAGACCCCTGGCCCAGGCCCTGACACTGACAGCTTTGCTGGCTGGAGAAGTCTAGGAGCTGAAGTCCTTCAGACTTAAAGTTGCAAAGGTTGGAGACCCCTGGCCCAGGCCCTGACAGCTTTGCTGGCTGGAGAAGTCTAGGAGCTGAAGTCCTTTAGACTTAAAGTTGCAAAAGTTGGAGACCCCTGGCCCAGGCCCTGACACTGACAGCTTTGCTGGCTGGAGAAGTCTAGGAGCTGAAGTCCTTCAGACTTAAAGTTGCAAAGGTTGGAGACCCCTGGCCCAGGCCCTGACACTGACAGCTTTGCTGGTTGGAGAAGTCTGGGAGCTGAAGTCCTTCAGACTTAAAGTTGCAAAGGTTGGGGACCCCTGGCCCAGGCCCTGACACTGACAGCTTTGCTGGCTGGAGAAGTCTAGGAGCTGAAGTCCTTCAGACTTAAAGTTGCAAAGGTTGGAGACCCCTGGCCCAGGCCCTGACACTGACAGCTTTGCTGGTTGGAGAAGTCTGGGAGCTGAAGTCCTTCAGACTTAAAGTTGCAAAGGTTGGAGACCCCTGGCCCAGGTCCTGACACTGACAGCTTTGCTGGCTGGAGAAGTCTGGGAGCTGACGTCCTTCAGACTTAAAGTTGCAAAGGTTGGAGACCCCTGGCCCAGGCCCTGACACTGACAGCTTTGCTGGCTGGAGAAGTCTAGGAGCTGAAGTCCTTCAGACTTAAAGTTGCAAAGGTTGGAGACCCCTGGCCCAGGCCCTGACAGCTTTGCTGGCTGGAGAAGTCTAGGAGCTGAAGTCCTTCAGACTTAAAGTTGCAAAAGTTGGAGACCCCTGGCCCAGGCCCTGACACTGACAGCTTTGCTGGCTGGAGAAGTCTGGGAGCTGAAGTCCTTCAGACTTAAAGTTGCAAAGGTTGGAGACCCCTGGCCCAGGCCCTGACACTGACAGCTTTGCTGGTTGGAGAAGTCTGGGAGCTGAAGTCCTTCAGACTTAAGGTTGCAAAGGTTGGGGACCCCTGGCCCAGGCCCTGACACTGACAGCTTTGCTGGCTGGAGAAGTCTAGGAGCTGAAGTCCTTCAGACTTAAAGTTGCAAAGGTTGGAGACCCCTGGCCCAGGCCCTGACACTGACAGCTTTGCTGGTTGGAGAAGTCTGGGAGCTGAAGTCCTTCAGACTTAAAGGTGCAAAGGTTGGAGACCCCTGGCCCAGGCCCTGACAGCTTTGCTGGCTGGAGAATTCTGGGAGCTGAAGTCCTTCAGACTTAAAGTTGCAAAAGTTGGAGACCCCTGTTCTAAAGCAAAGCTGGGGGTGGGGGATGGGGGGGTGTATCACACCTGCATTACTTATAAGAAGGAGCAGCAACATTAAAACTGAGGCTTTTCTAATTGTATTATTCCTTTGTGATTAACATTGACATGTTTATTATGATTATTATGAGTATTGTTGTGCCTCTACTTAAAAGTAACTGGGCCCAGACAACAAGCTGCTCAGGTAGATATGGAACTTTTTATGTTTATTTTTTAAAAAAGGATCAATAAAATATCTTTATTTTTTAAAAACCACGGAGGCTTTTCTGACCTATGTCCTGCAGCCCTGCAGAGAAGTGGCTCCCATTGTACCCAGAGGGCAGAGCCAATGAGGGGCCTGAGAAATAAAAGGATTTTAATGAATTTCACTGAATGGCTTTGTTCAGATCCTGAGCCCTGATCTCCCGCAGACGAGCCCAACTGCCAGGCGTAGATTGCATTCAGGGACAGTGGCAGATTTGCCACAAATCCCCAGACTTTGCTGGGAGGCTTAAATCCTCCATCCCAAGGGGTGGGGGTGGGGGAGGAGAAGCGGGGGTCTCACCCCACAGGCCAATCCCCATCTCTTCCAACATTTGTTAGCTGCCAATGAGTGAGGGATGGTCCGACAGTGTTAGCTCATCCTTTATAATTTTCACAAAGAACTTAAAGTTTGTCATATCGGCTGCATTTTGCACATCGCACGGCATCATCCTCAGATTCGCTCTCTGGAAGGTATCAGACGGGCAAAGAGTGGAATTCCTGCTTCAACCAACATGGCGACGTTTGAAAAAACCAGCCTGCGCTCTCCTCCTGACCCCTCAGCCATCCGAGACGCTTGCTGCTCATCACACACCAAGTCTTTGAAGTGGACCATCCCACCACCGGTCAAGCAAGGGGGTCTCCAACCTTGGCCACTGCAAGACTTGTGGACTTCAACTCCCAGAATTCCTCAGTCAGCTGTGCTGAGCTATGCTGGTTGTAGAACTCTGGGAGTTGAAGTCCACAGGTTTTACAGTGGCCAAGGTTGGAGACACACACACACACACACACACGGCTCTGGACAATGTCCAGCCTGGCTGCAGGACCCCGCAAGGCCTCCTCTCTGCCAAGGGAGGGTGGACGCTGGTTCTGCCCAACCGAAGCAGCCACAAATCTGCAGGAATTAATGCCAAAATCTGCTTAGGGCCCTTCAAACAAAAGTGCCTCTCTTTCGCCAAAGCTATGAAAGTTGTCAGGAATTCAAAAGGGACAGGGGGATTCTCAGTCCATCAAATGCTTCTGGCAAGACATGCCTGGTGCATGTGCAGAGAGCAGCCCTGCCTTCTCCAGCTTTTCATAGCTCAGCTTGTTGCATTGTCCTTCCCCTGGTCCTCTTGAGACAGCCCCAGCAGAGAAGGTGGGGAGGAGCTTTTGGTGAGTGTGGGCTGCTCTTGACCAGAGGCTGGACACAGTGGATCAAATAATGATGTAACATGGATGGGCTTGATATGCAAAGGGGCACAGAATAGAACATAGAATAAAAGAGCTGGAAGGGACCTTGGGGGTCTTCTAGTCCAACCCCATGCCTAGGCAGGAAGCCCTATGCTGTTTCAGACAAATGGCTCTCCAACATCTTACTTACTTACTTTATTAGATTTCTATCCCGCCCTATCTCCCGAAATGGGACTCAGGGCGGCGCACAGGAATTTAAAAATCCAAAAATACAAACGATACAAAATTCTACAAAAGTTAAAACTAAAATTAAATAATTTAGCCCGTGCTAAAAGACCAATTTAATTTAAAACCCAACTCTAAAAATAGCATAGCTATAGCAGCTATGCCAGGCCGGCCATATGGAAGAAATATGTTTTCAGTGTCCGGCGGAAGAGGTGAAGGTCGGTGATAGTGCGAAGGTCTGGGGGGAGGTCATTCCAGAGGGCGGGGCCTGCCACAGAGAAGGCTCTTCCCCTGGGCGTCGCCAGCTGGCTTTGACCGGCGGACGGCACCCTAAGGAGGCCCTTCCTGTGGGAGCGGACAGGTCGAGTGGAGGTATGTGGTAGTAGGCGGTCTTGCAGATAACCAGGCCCGCTGCCATGGAGCGCTTTAAAGATGGTCACTAAAACCTTGAAACGCACCCGGAAGGCTACCGGCAGCCAGTGCAGCTCGCGCAGGAGAGGTGTTACATGGGAGTATTTTGAAACTCCCAAGATCCCCCGCGCGGCCGCATTCTGCACCAACTGGAGCCCCCGGATGCATTTCAAGGGAAGCCCCATGTAGAGAGCATTGCAATAGTACAGGCGAGAAATGACAAGAGCTTGAGTGACTGTATGTAGGGCGCCACGATCCAGAAAGGGGTGCAACTGGCGTATCAGGTGAACCTGATAGAAGGCCCCCCTGGCCACGGCCATCAGATGGTCATCTAAGGTCAGCCGGGAGTCCAGGAAGACACCCAGGTTGCGGGCCCTTTCTGCGGGGGGTAGCAATTCACAACTTCTGGAGGCAACTTCTGTTCCACTGAATAACTGTTCTCTGTCAGGAAATTCCTCCTGAGTTCTAAGTTGCTTCTCTCCTTGATTAGTTTCTACCCATTGCTTCTTGTTCTACCCTCAGGGGCCTTGGAGAACAGCTTGACTCCCTCTTCTTTGTGGCAACCCCTGAGATACTGGAACACTGCTATCATGTCTCCCCTGGTCCTTCTTTTCATTAAGACCTACCCAGTTCCTGCAACCGTTCTTCATATCTTTTAGCCTCCAGTCCCCTCATCCTCTTGGTTGCTCTTCTCTGCACTCTTTCTAGAGCAGGGGTATCACACCCGATTTCATTGAGGGCCACATCAGGGCTGTGTTTGGCCTCAGGGGGCTGGGGTAAGAGCGGGCATGGCCAGCTCATCATCACTCGTGTTGGGGGCGCCTGTCACGAGTTCCCAACCTCCGTTTTCACCTGTCATGGCCTCTCGCAACCCTCTGCCAGCACAGCTTGTGGGGAGGGCACAGGCGGCCCTCCAGAACTCCATTTTCCCTGGCATAAGCACCAAGGGCCAATCCTTGGCTGTGTCCAGGGCAGCCCCTGGGCCTTGGGTTTGACACCCCTGTTCTAGAGTCTCAGCATCTCTTTGACATCGTGGCCACCAAAACGGGATGCCGTCTTCTCGGTCCTTTATTTCACGGATCAATCGATACCAATTTCATATCTTTCCCTGAGCAGTAAAGAGTTTTTTCTTGGCCTATGCAGAGACGCCAGGTGGAGAACCGAGGTTGCAGTCCTTCTCTGTGCGTAGCCCACAACCGCTGCCCTCACCCTGGCCTTTGGGTTCTCCAGATCTACACAACTCTGGGTCCTTTTAGGAGAAGGTGCGGGGTATGAATCTAAGTAAAATAAAAATAAATAAAAACTCAAAATTTCAATACGGGTTCCTGGGCACAGCAACGCACAGCCGTCCTCCCTTCCTCCTCGCAGCAGATATTCATACCAGATGCTACTTTTCTACCAGAGTTTATCATTTCCTCATCATTAGTAAATATTTTACCGAAATAACAAAGTGTTTTGCAATGCTTCCCACCGTTTGCGTGTCACGTGCAAATCGTTTGTGGTTTTTTTTCCCCCGTCGGGAATGACCGTCTCAGTCTTCCGTCCGATCGTACCCAGATTCCTCCCCCTGACACTGGGGAACCTGGCCGGGGGTCTCAACCAACAGGATAGCATCTCTGTCATGCAAAGGAAGGCACAGTTTGCATCTCCTGCACACGGGTCTCTGACGTCACCCTGGCCTTCCAAAGCTTTTCCCAGGACACGCAGGAGGCGACAGCCAGAGGCTCTTCAGGTTCCCACCTGGCCAGGTAGAGCAATCCACCTTCAGCTCCACAGCCAGGCCTTGCTCTGGGCCTCTGCTTAGGCCAGGGATGTCCAAACTTGGGAACTTTAAGACTTGTGGACTTCAACTCCCAGAATTCCCCAGCCAGCTATGCTGGCTGGGGAATTCTGGGAGTTGAAGTCCACAAGTGTTAAAGTTCCCAAGTTTGGACATCCCTGGCTTAGGCTCTTTCAATGACTATTATTTTTCAAATCCCGTTCCAGCCCCACCTTACTTACTTACTGACTTTATTGAATTTATATTCCGCTCCCTTTCCCAAAAGGGACTCAGGGCGGTGCACAGGAAATTAAGAACATATATAAACATGACAATATACAAAATTTAAAACTAAATTATTATCCCTGTGCTAACAGAAGGCAGAGTCTAGACATGGACTCTGTGGAAGAGCCTTCCACAGAAGGCAGAGTCTGCAGCCTGCCTTCTGTGGAAGAGAACATAATTTCACTTTTCTAGCCCTCGATAAAAGCACATTAACCCCCAACATTTAGCCATCTGTCAGCTGCCTCCTTATATGAAGGTTCTTCTGGTAACTCACAGTTATGACAGTCCCAGGGTCCGGGGGTCCCATGGTCCCCTTTGGTGACCTTCTGACAAGTGAAGTCAGTGGGGAAGCCAGATTCACTTAACAACCATGTGACTAACTTAACTGCAGTGGTTCGCTTACCAACGGTGAGAAGAAAGGCCGTATAATGGAGCAAAACACACTTAACAATTGTTTCACTTAGCAACTGAATTCACTCAGCTTTCACTGAGCTCCATTGTACCGTTCTGCGGTGATTCTCGTCCTACCTCTCTGGTCGGTCGCAATGGGTGTTGGCAGGAGGGCAGAGGTCGGCCCCGAGGCCCCTCACATGTGGGGTTCCTCAGGGGTCAGTCCTCTCGCCACTTCTGTTCAACACCTATATGAAGCCGCTGGGCGAGATCATCCGTGGTTTTGGGGTGGAATACCATCTGTACGCTGACGACACTCAGCTGTATATATCCACCCCAAACCACCCCAACGATGCCGTCGAGGTGCTGTCCCAGTGTTTGGAGGCCGTACGGATCTGGATGGGTAGTAACAAACTCAAGCTCAACCCGTCCAAGACTGAGTGGCTGTGGCTTCTGGCACCCCGATTCAGCCAGATTATTCCAACTCTGGCCATTGGGGGTGAACATCTAGCCCCCGTGGATAGGGCATGTAACCTTGGTGTCCTTAAACCAGGAATCCTGCATCCAGTTTTGGTCATCACATTAAAAGAAAAAGAGGTTGAGACCCTTGAAAGAGGGCAGAGAAGAGCAACCAGGATGGTGAGGGGACTGGAGGCTCAAACATGCGATGAACGGTTGCAGGAACTGGGCATGGTTGGTCTAGGGAAGAGAAGAACCAGGGGAGACAGGAGAGCAGTCTTCCAATATTTGAGGGGCTGCCCCAGAGAGGAGGGAGTCAAGCTATTCTCCAAAGTCCCCAAAGGCCAGAGAAGGAAGAATGGATGGAAACTGACCAAGGAGAGATTCAACCTGGAAATAAGGAGGAATTTCCTGACAGGGAGAACAATCCACCCATGGAACAGAAGTTGCCTTCAGAAGTTGTGGGAGCTTCATCTCTGGAGGCTTTCAAGAAGAGTCTGGACTAGCATAAGTCAGAAATAGTGTAGGGTCTTCTGCTTGGGGGGGGGGGGGGGTTGGACTTGATGGCCTACAAGGTCCCTTCCAACTCTGGTAATCTGTGATCTTCCTCATCAGCAACCCATTCATGGCCTGCATGTAAACGCAGCTACAGATTTCTGCTTAAACAGGATGCTTCTTTATGCATCTGAAGTCCTCAGGTGGGTCTTTCTTCCCTCACCAGAGCATCCTCGCTCTCTTTCATTCTTAAATTGTTTTCCTGTCCTCCTTGCTCTCATTCCCATCCATCCGTCATCTCATTTTTATAAAGGTTTCCAAAACTGGAATTCAACCTTCCCGATGACTATATTCACCGAAATGTAGAATTCCTAAAGTATGAAGAATTCTTACTTTTCGCAAGCACCCCAAAAAGTCCCACATTCAGCCAATTCCTCCTATTCCATTCCCAATTTATTTATTTTATTATTTATTTATTTGGATTTATTGACCGCCCCCTCTCTCCGAAGAGACTCGGGGCGGTGTACAAGAATTTAAGAGCATATACATATGTAACAATTATAAATAATAAAACTAAATTAAATGTTTTATCCTGTGTTAAAATATCTCGTTTAAATGTATAACGTAAAAACCCGATTAGGTAATATTTACTACAACTAGGCTGGTATGGTAGATTAGGTTAGGCCAGGCCGGCCTGCTGGAAAAGATGGGTCTTTAATTGTTGACGGAAGGAGCGGAGGTCCGTAGTAGATCTAAGCTCGGGAGGGTAGGTCATTCCAGAGGGTTGGGCCCGCCACAGAGAAGGACCTTCCCCTGGGAGCCGCCTGTTGGCATTGCCAGGAGGACGGCATCTGGAGAAGTCCCTCTCTGTGTGAGCGAATCGGTCGAAGGGATGTGTGGGGTAGGATACGATCACGCAGATAGCTAGGACCCGTGCCATGGAGCGCTTTGAAGATGGTAATCAACATAATTAAGCCCGGTCCTTCCCCTCCAGGCAGGCGTTCATCTCCCCACTTACGACATGACACCCTTGAGGTTCCCGGCCTCTTGCAGCCTCCCTCTTCCTTTCACAACAACAATTTTATTGCAATATTATTACAATGACAATAAAGATCATTATTATTATTATTATAACACACACTTCATTTCGCTCACGAACGCAGGCTAATAATGATCATTTCCTCCTCTTACACCCCGAGGGGCAACCTTCCCTGCGCCAAGGGCAGCAACCGGATATTGGCCTCCGCTGCTCTTCCCAGGACACTTTTAGTACGGAAACAGGCAGGAGGTGCAGAGGAGGCCAGGAGCCACGTGCCGCATTTGGTGCAAATGGTGTGAATGCAAAACCAGACCATTTTTGGAACAGGGACAGCTCAGCCTTCTGCGCAAAACCTCTCTGGAAACTACCTTTCTAGTCAACCAACAATTGTCGAAATCCCACAGGGGCTACGCGCAGTCAGAATAGGACTGTCAAATCTAAACTTCAACAAAGAGAAGATGGAGGGGGTGGAGGAGGAGGAGGGAGGAGCTAGGAGGAGAGGGAAGGACGCCGAGCCCATAACGGGGAGGGCAGAGGCAAGCGAAGGAAGGCCGAAAGAAGACTTCTCGGATAATTGAAGTCGGCCTCCGGGGGTTTCTGACTCCCCAAAGCGTAACAATCCCACCTTCTTTCTCAAGGCGTCTGCAGAGTACTCGCTTCTCCTTCGGTGTCAGAGCCTGGCGTGCATTAAATACGCAGATCTTTGTCAATGTTTTAAGTTTTATCAGTGCAGTGATGGAGTCGGGCATTTTTGAGAGCTGGGCTCGGTCAGCTCTTCCTTCGGGTCACCGAGTTCTGGCTAAGAGAGAAGAAAGGCCCATCTGTAAGTCTGCAGCAGGGCGTGGAGCTTGAGCCGGCTGCCAAAAGCCAAGGAGGACTTGGCGTCTAAGAGGAGCTTCTGGGCCAGAGAAGTCCATGAGCTTGGAGGGCAGCATTGAGCAGCCCCCTACAAGCAGGGATCCCCACCCTCCCTCTGCCCCGCTCTGCCCCCCAGCCTTGCGGGGATTAGGAGAGTTCTCAGCCAGCCAGGATGGATCGGGGAGCCCAGCAGCAGGACAGATCAAAGGTTCTTACAGCCCAGCCATTATTTATTTATGACGTTTTAATCAGGGCAGCAGCCGGTTTCCAGGCCTGGCCAGCTAGGGGTGGGTCGGGGGGGTGGTGTGCATAGAAACAGGCGCCCTCCTGGCTTAATCCCCAGCAGGAAAATCTCCTGACAAGCTCCTTCGTTCGGAGGGCACACACGACACTTTTCAGCTGTGCTGAACACAAGCCCTGTTGTGGGAGGGTGGGAGTTGTCGTCCTTATTCCTACTCCCAGCCAGAGAAGTGCAAGGAAGGCAGAATCCTGGGGGGAGTGGGGGGGAGGGCGGCAGGGGGAGGGAAGTGCCCCCCCACCCCTTTATGGCGCATGAAACGTTCAAGCTTCACGGAACAGGAGAAAAGGCACGGAGGTCGCGCTATTAGAATTGAGCCTCTTGCTCCAAATGTCGATATTGTGACCTACGACATGAGTGACTAAGCCCCACCTACAAGGAGTTCAAAGGAATGTGCTTCTACACACATTCTCTCTCTCTCACAAACACACACACAGGAGAGTATCTGCAGGCATGAAGAGGCTTCCACGGGTGCCAGCAAAGACTGGGCTGTGCACAAGAGCGAAGGCTCCCGCTCCCTGGGCAAGGGATGAGGCCAAAGCCTTCGCTTAGTTCAGGGGTCTGCAAAGTTGGCTCTTTTAAGACGGGTGGACTTCAACGCCCAGAATTCCCCAGCCAGCCAGGCTGGCTGGGGAATTCTGGGAGTTGAAGTCCACCCGTCTTAAAAGAGCCAACTTTGCAGACCCCTGGCTTAGTTGCACAGATACAGGTGAACAGACTTGGAAGGGACCTTGTAGGTCATCTAGTCCAACCCCCCACCCCCGGCCCAAGGAAACACTACGCCATTTTGACAGATGGCACGGAAAGGGCAGGGGCTGCTCTGGGACATAGGCGCACACACACACACACACACACACACACACACACACACACACACTCCAGCCAAGTGCCACAGCTAAAAAGGAAGATGGGCAGGCAGCCTGGGAAATGAGACAGACGCTCCCTTCCCAAGTAACAGCCGGCCTCGGGGAGAAGGAAGGGGCTCCCCAAATCCTTCCAGGACATTTTGGTGACCCCCAGTCTGTCGCGAAGGGAGAAGTCCATGGCCTTTTTCTGTGGAACTCTTGGAGAGCCCCCCCTCCACCTCCAACTTCCCTCCCCCCCACCCCGGCATTTTTTTTTATTTCAGGAAACCTGGTGGGCAGCTGGAATCCCTTGTGCAACAAGATTGTGCTCTGCAGCCCTTTTGTACACACAACTGCGGAGACGGCAAGTAGGCTGAAGCGCCTTTTGGAAGCTCCAGGGCCAATTCCCAGGTCTGGAGGGGTCCACCGATGCCCCTTTGCCAAGACTTGAGGAAAACCCAAGCCTCCCGCAGGGAGAAATAAAGAGGAGAAGCCAGATTTCACCATTTCGGTGGCTGAGAACCCAGCAGCTTTGCCAGACTGGATGGCCAAGAAGTTGAGCCTCGTCAGGGACGGGAGTGGGGACCCGGGTGGGTTTGAGGGGCCGAGGCTGCAGGGCCCCGTCCCTTGGGTTGCAGGACTGCGACAAAGAGCTTGAAGCCAACCGACGCACGAGAAGCGCCTCCAACACAGACCGGAGGCTCTTCGGCCTTCCAAGCAGCAGCTCCACCCTGCCAGGGCTGCCATTCTGCCCCTATCTATGCCTCTAAGGCAGCTGTCAATCAGCAAGGCTTGCTCAACTATTACACCACCACACAACCCAGGCAGAGTCCATCAGCTGCTGCCCAGGAGATCCGACTGCCAAGGGCTCCCTCGCCCTCCCTGCCTCTCTGGGTAGCTCACCGGGGGGGGGGGGGCAGTCCAGCAGTGACCCCCATCCTCCACGGCTGCTTCTTTCAGCCTACAGCCTTAGATGATGGGCTTGTCCAGTCCCTCCTCTGCTTGGACCGCCTAGTCTAGAGTGCGAGTTCTGCTTTCAGACAGTCTCTCTTGAGGCACTATCACGTGAAGGGTTAATGCCACTGTATAGTGCCTTGGTAAGGCCACACTTGGAATACTGCATACAGTTTTGGTCGCCACGATGTAGAAAAGACGTGGAGACTCTGGAAAGAGTGCAGAGAAGAGCAACCAAGATGATTATGGGACTGGAGACTAAAACATACGAAGAACGGCTGCAGGAACTGGGTATGTCTAGTTTGATGAAGAGAAGGACCAGGGGAGACATGATAGCAGTGTTCCGATATCTCAGAGGGTGCCACAAAGAAGAGGGAGTCAAACTATTCTCCAAGGCACCTGGGGGCAGGACAAGAAGCAATGGGTGGAAACTAATCAAGGAGAGAAGCAACTTGGAACTAAGGAGAAATTTCCTGACAGTTAGAACAATTAACCTCTGGAACAGCTTGCCTCCAGAAGTTGTGAATGCCCCAACCCTGGAAGTCTTTAAGAAGATGTTAGATAGCCATTTGTCTGAAATGGTATAAGGTTCCTGCCCTCCAAGGTCCCTTCCAACTCTGCTAGTGTATTATTGTGTTATTGAGGCTTGGCTGCCTGTAGGAAGCCGGGAGGAGAGAAGCTGACCACCTTAATACTGAAAACTAACCCAGATTCCTGGCTTTCGGGTGTTTTGGTTCCCTGAATGGCCCCTCCTGTGTTTTCCTTGATTTTTGCACACAAAGGATGCAAATGGGGACCGTTCACCCACCCGACAGGCGTGGGGAGCAACGTGGCCAGCGCAGGGCTCAGTGGGCTCCTGGAGGGCAAAGGCTGGGTCAGCAGCAGCCCCCTTGGACCCTGCCTGTTCCTGAACGGGCCTCCCTAGACAAGAAGGGCCAGTTCTTCCCCAAAAGCAGGACTTCTCCCCCTCGGGCCCATGGAGAGGCGAGAGGGACCCCTCCGGGCCTTCCTTTCTGCCCGGCTGAAGGTCTTTTCCAGCCACTGGACTGACTTCAGAAGCAAAGCGAATGAATGGCCGGATTTATCTGCACAACACACAAAGACACACACACACACACACACACAGACACACACACACACACTCTTTCAAAGCACAGGGCGACCCTCCCTTCTCCCTTGCCAGTCCACAGTCCAGGGAAGCACAAATGCAAGCGCTGGAGCTCTGCGGCTGCTCCTGGGTCCACAGCTGAGACCCCCACCCACCCCACAGCCTCCCCCCAGGGCTTCCCTTCCACTCTGGGCAGAATCTGCTCCATTAAACCTGGAGAAGGGTCCCCCTCATTCCCAGCCAGGACTACCCAGCCCATCAGCCCCGCCCCGGAGTCTCCCTCGGGGAAAGAGGGGGAAGAAACCCCAAAGGCCGGAAGGCAGCAGCCCCCTCCCCCTTTCAAGCCCCCCCCCCTGCCTAAGGGAGAGGCGCCCATGCAGCCCTGAGCAGGAGGTCCGGGGCGGAGGGAGCCTTCAGCAACGGGCCCTCCCTCCCCGACCGGAGACTCCCCCTCCCACGACGAGCCCCAGGGCCGGCCTGGCTGTTCGATGCTGAGATGGCGGTCGCAAGTCGAGGACCGGCCGCAAGTCGAGGACCTCGACCCTGGCGAAGGCAGCGGAGCCCGCCAGCCGCCCCGCGGGGCTCGACGCCGTCGCAGCAGCGGCCGAGGCAGGAGCCGTGCGCGTCTCCCGGCGGGACGCAGGTGCCGGGAGCTCCGTGGCTGCCGTCGGGCGCCGTCGCCTCTGCCTACCTGCGACATCTGCGGACGGAAGTTGATGTCCTTGAGGTCGACGGAGCCGGGCGAGAGGTTGTGCAGCAGCTGGCAGAGGAGCACGCCGTCCCGCAGCGCCTGCGCCAGCTCGAAGACCACGGCCGACGGCCACACCACGCGGTGGTTGCCCGGCAGCACCTTGCAGTCGATCAGCCAGCGCCCGCACTGCCGCCACTCCGCCATGGCGCCCGGGGGCCCCGCCACTACGCCCGCCGGCCCCGCCATCCTCGCCCGGCCGCCGCCGCCGCCGCCATGGACCGCCGCCGCAGCAGCTGGAGGAGGACGAGGAGGAGGAGGAAGCGGCGCCGCCGGCCCACGCCCGGCCTCACTGCTGGACGACGAGGAGGAGGAGGAGGAGGAGGGCGGAGCGGGGCCCGCCGCCCCGCCGCCCCTTCATGCCCGCCGCCCGCGGGGCTGCCCTGCTCTGCGCCGCCCTCGGCCCCGCCTGCCGCTCCCGGGCCGCCCCGCCGGCGAACAAAGAGCCCCGCCGGGCCGCCAGCGCTCCCAGCCGCCGGGCCTGCGCTCTTTTGTGGCGAGGAGGCGCGGCGGGCTCCCCTGCCTCCCTCTCCGCCCCTTCTCCCCGCCCGTCGGCGTGGAGGGCGCGGCCGCGGCGGCGGCTGCTTGCTGGGCGGCTGCAGGAGAGCGGCGGGGCGGGCGAGGGGCGGCGACGGCTCCGCCCAGCCTCCGCAGCGGCCGCCTTCCCCGCGGAGATGGCGAGGGGGAGCGGCGGCGACGGCCGGGGGAGCGTGCCAGCCCCGTCTCGGGGGAGACGAGGGCCAGCCTCGGGGTCCGCCTGGAAGGGACGGCTGTGCCCGCCGTCCGTCCCACCGGCGCTTTTTGTGCGAAGCCGGCCCGAGGTCCTTGGAGGGCGGCCGTCGGGGGGAGCAGCGCAGGAAAGGCCGAAGGGAAGCGGCCCGCGAGGCTCTTCGGGGCCGCCTAGAAAAGTTCCCGAAAGTTTGGCCCAAGGAGGCGTGTCCCTCGGTCCCGGCAGGTGCGAAGGGGGCGGGGCTGGATTGCGATGCCCCGCCCACTGCCCGCCAATCCTGACCCCCCCTCACCCCCCCCCCATTGTAAAAGCCTCTTGAGTGGCTGCAAGGGAAGCGAAGGGAGCGCCGGCCGCTTTCCCCAGAGGCCAAGTCCGAACTCGAACGCCAGCCCCAAATGGACATCGGCTTTTTTTTTTTTAATGTATTCCTATCCCCACTTTTGTGATTTTTACAAATCAGGGGCAAACGTCTCCAACCCACGTGTCTTCTCCCATGGCTGGCTGGGGAATTCTGGGAGTTGAAGTCCACCAGTCTTAAAAGAGCCAACTTTGCAGACCCCAGTCTTAAGCCCAATGTAAAAAAAATAATATTTAGCTATTTTCCTTGGGCGGCGGGGGGGGGGGGTGGGGGGGTTGGACTAGATGACCTACAAGGTCCCTTCCAAGTCTGTTCACCTGTATCTGTGCAACTAAGCCAGGGGTCTGCAAAGTTGGCTCTTTTAAGACTGGCGGACTTCAACTCCCAGAGTTCCCCAGCCAGCTATAGCTGGCTAGGGAACTCTGGGAGTTGAAGTCCGCCAGTCTTAAAAGAGCCGCCTTTGCAGACCCCTGGGCTAGGAGAAGGGAGAAGGGGAGAGAAGAAGGCTCCCAGCTGGCTTTCTTGGCTAAGACGGGAACCGAACTTTGAACCCTCTATTTATTATTTTATTTATTATTTATTTTATTGAATTTCTAGACCGCCCCCTCTCCCCAAAGGGACTCGGGGGGGGGCGGTGTTCAGGAAAATGAAAACTACTAAAAACATGACAATACATACAAAATTAAAATCGAATTAAATAACCCTGTACAAATTTATAAACGTTAAAAACTAATCCCATTAAAACCAAATAAAACCATTTAAATTACAGACTGGGGCAAGAAGCAAAAATTAGGCCAAGCCGGCTTGATGGAACAGATGAGTTTTAAGTTTCTGGCGGAAGGAGCGGAGGTCCGTAGTAGTTCTAATATCGGGGGGGGGGGGGGGAAGGTCGTTCCAGAGGGTCAGGCCCATCACAGAGAAGGCCCTTCCCCTGGGCGTCGCCCGCTGGCATTGCCTAGTGGACGGCACCCGGAGAAGTCCCTCTCTTGTGGGAGCGAATCGGCCGAAGGGATGTATGGGGCAGGATACGATCCCGTAAATCAGGGGTCCCCAACCCCCGGGCCGCGGACCGGTGCCGGTCCGTGGCTGGATGGGAGCCGGGCCGCAGGGCTAGAGAGGAGGAGGAGGGAGGAGGGGGCAGCCCCCTGAGCACAGCGCGCGGGAGAACGCAGGCGCGGCTGTTCGCGCCGTTGGGAGTGTGGCTCTTCCTCCTCCCTCGTCGACGGAGGGATTCCTGGACACCGCCGGACCGGCCACCGATTCCCTCCCCTGCTGGCATGCCGGCCACTCATTTTCTTCCAGGGACTTGCGGAGGCTCCGCGGGCTGGGGAGGGAACTGGCGGGTTGCTCCGGCGGCGCACAGGCGTCCCTCCGTCGACGAGGGTGGAGGAAGAGCCCCCACCATCCTCCTGCGTTCTCCCACGTGCTCTCCCCAATGGACTGCCCCCTCCTCCCTCCTCCTCCTCTCCAGCCCGGCTCCTATCCAGCCACGGGGCCTGACCGAGCAAACGAGCGACCAAGCGTGGCAGGCGGGATGAGGCGGCTGGGGGGGGGGGACGACGATGACGACGACAGACACACATAGAGACAGAGAGAGGGAGGGAGGGAGAGAAAGATAGACAGAGACACAGAAGGAGTGATTGAATGAATGCAAGACAGACAGACACACGCACACGCACACGCACACACAAAGAGTGACAGAAATGGGCGGATGGAGAGAGACAGAGAAAGAGAGAGAGAAAGAAAAAAGTGGGAGAGAAAAACAGACAGAGAGAAAGAGACAGAAAGGAAAGAGACAGAAAGAGAGGGAAAGAGAAAAAGAAAGAGAAAGAAATAGAGAGAAAGGGAAAGAGAGAAAGAAAGAAATAGCGAGAGAAAAAAAGAGAGATAGAGACAAAGAAAGAGAAAGAAAGAGAGAGAAAGAAAGAAAGAACTTATGACCACAGTTGAGGCCAAAAGTTTGGTTGCTAACCAAGATCATTGTTCAGTGAGTTTCACATTTTCCAAGTTGGCCACGCCCACCCAGTCACATGACTGCTGAGCCCCTCAGCCGGTCCGCAGAATTTTCTTTAAAATGAAACCGGTCCCTGGTGAAAAAAAGGTTGGGGACCCCTGCCGTAAATAACTAGAACCCTCTGCTTTTAGCCAGTCAGGAAAAGAGGTCTGGGGAGGGGAAGCCCCCTTTCAATGGGGACGCCAGGAATTCGGGGAAGAGGAGCATTTCAAGAGGTGCCCAGGGCGCCACGGTCGTCTCTGTCCAGAACGTCACAGGTCTCTTAAGCAGCCACGCGAGCCGTGCCCTGGGACCTTGGCATCTGTTGGCGCTCCAAGCCAGGGCTGGGCCTGGCAGTCCCTCCCACCAGGTGCGACATGGCCGGGGCCACGGGCCGCTCTCTGCACATGGCACCCATCCTGCAGCAGGGCAAGGGCAGCTCCAGGCAGAGCGGCACCCCTTCTGAAGAAGTGGTGGCTTCGACCTGTCCATGGCTCGGGACCTAGTTATTTGCGGGATCGTATCCTGCCCCATACATCCCTTCGGCCGATTCGTTCACACAGAGAGGGACTTCTCCGGGTGCCGTCCACCAGGCAGTGCCAGCGGGCGACGCCCAGGGGAAGGGCCTTCTCTGTGGCGGGCCCGACCCTCTGGAACGACCTACCCCCGGATATTAGAATGACTACGGACCTCCGCGCCTTCCGCCAAAAAGTAAAAACCTATTTGTTTCATCAAGCCGGCTTGGCCTAATCTACGCTTCTCACCCCAGTCTGTTTTCTCAAATTGTTTATTGGGTTTTAATGGGTGGTAATTTTAATGGTTTTTAAATTTTGTACAGGGTAGTTTAATTCGTTTTTAATTTGTGTGTATTGTATGTTTTTAGTTGGTTTTTAATTTTCCTGTATACCGCCCCCTCTCCCCGAAGGGACTCGGACTTTATAAATATAATAAATTATTATTATTATTATTATTATTATTATTATTATTATTATTATTATTATTATTATTATTATTATTATTAATAAACTGCTCCATTTCCCCAAAGGGACTCGGGGCGGTGCACAGGAAGTTAAAAAACATATAAACTATTAAGCATATAAATTATTATTGATGCGATACGATCTTTTTCTGCAACCTCTAGTTCTAGATTCCTTCCTTGGGACACCGGTTGGTCCTAATAAAGACACAACCTGTTTGTGAAAGTTCGTCTTTTACTTGTTTTAAGGGTCTAACCAGGCTGGATTTGATTTAAATCAAGTTGATTTAAATCGCTAGTAAAAAGGCTTGATTTAAATCAACTCGGTTTTCAAAGAGCAAAGGTCATCTCTGTCCCTCCTCTGAGCTGATGTTGACTCACCCATTCACTTTACTGGGACGGCTGGTGATGCAGCAGGGACACAACAGGATGAGGCAGGCAGCAGGTGAGAGGATGCCCACTAACAGGCGCTGCCATGAAGGATCCGACATGTCAATTGCTCTTTAAATGGAAGGACTCATTCTTGCTGGTAGATAGAATCTTTAACAGTATTATTTGCCCACAAAATGAAGGTTTCCTCTTTAGCTTACATCCCTTCGGCCGATTCGCTCCCACAGAGAGGGACTTCTCCGTCCACTAGGCAATGCCAGCATGCAGCGCCCAGGGGAAGGGCCTTCTCTGTGGTGGCCCCAAACTCTGTGGTGTTTAGAGGCCGTACGGATCTGGATGGGTAGTAACAAACTCAAGCTCAACCCGTCGAAGACTGAGTGGCTGTGGCTTCCGGCACCCCGTTTCAGCCAGATTATTCCAACTCTGGCCATTGGGGGCGAAACACCAGCCCCCCTGGAGAGGGCGCGCAATTTGGGTGTCCTCCTGGACTCCCGGCTGACCATGGAGGACCATGTGGCGGCCGTGGCCAGGGGGGCGTTCCATCAGGTACGCCTGATGCGCCAATTGCGTCCCTTACTGGACCGGGGAGCCTTACGCACAGTCACCCAAGCACTCGTCACATCTCGACTTGACGATTGCAATGCTCTCTACATGGGGCTTCCCTTGAGTTGCATCCGAAGACTACAGTTAGTCCAGAATGCGGCCGCACGGATAATTATGGGAGCGCCCAAACACTCCCATATAACACCTGTCTTAAGACTCACCTCTTCCAACTAGCCGGCCTTGCGTAACCCCAGCACCGCCAGTTGTAAATGGGGATTTTAAAATGGTCACAACACAGGCACCTAATATCTCTGTATTTATGCTTATTGATGTAATTCTTTGTTCGCCGCCCCAAGTCCCTTTGTGGTGAGATGGGAGCGGGTTATAAATGTGAAAAATAAATAAATAAATAAACTCTCTGGAACGACCCCCCCCATCTTAGAACAACTCCAGACCTCCGCTCCTTCCGCCAGAAATTAAAGACCTACTTTTTCCATCAGGCCAGTCTGGCCTAACTTATTTTACTCAGCCTATAGACTGAAATTCAAATTGTTTTAATTGGGTTTTAAACGGGGTAGCAGTTTTAATGATTTTAAAATTTTTAGCACGGGATAATTATTTAATTCGGTTTTAATTATTTATAATTGTGTTTATATGTTTTTTAACTTCCTGTGCACCACCCCGAGTCCCTTTGGGGAAAGGGAGCGGTTTATAAATCCTAATAATAATAATAATAATAATAATAATAATAATAATAATAATAATAATAATAATAATAATAATAATAATAATAATAATAATAATAATAATAGCAGCTTGCAGAGCTTGAATTCATTAAATGAGTTTACAAAAAATGTAAATATTGAAAAATATACAGTCTCGTACTACATAACTAAGGTCCATTTTATGCTGAATAAACTACTGTAAATTATTAATGTATCCTAAATAAAAAACTATCTTTAGATGTTTACTCCAAAAGCATTTTATTAAAATAAATTGGATAAAAATTAAAGAAAACCAATTTAAATTTTAAAATTTAGATTTTTTTTATTTTTATTTTTTAAAAATCGATTTTTATTAACACACCCAGCTTCATTTTTATATATTCATCTGTGCAGGTATTTTTCAAATATTGTACTGTCTCAAATCTGCTTCCCCCTGTTGGAGGCATCTAGTCATTGCACCTCATCTCTTGGTGCCCATTAATGCCTTTTTTTTTTGCCATTTTCAGCATTCTGGTGCATTAGAGTGGCTTCCTCTGCAGTTAACCTCCTGGGAGGGGAAATGCTGGGGCTGCACTTTGAGGGGGGCTGTCATCTGCCCAGCCGTCTCTTTTAGGCCCTGTGCATTTTCTGTGCCACTTGGATCAATAGTGACAGGACACTCAACACGGAGTGAAACTTCAATCCCAAGTCACAAAAATAAATTGCTAGTTTTGACATAACATACTACTCCAGGTCAAACTTTATTAACCACCAGTTGGTCTGGTTCACATAACACATTAAGGATCTGGTTGATTTCCTGTAAAGCATGGAGAAATACAGTTGCCTCCTGAAAAAAGCACCTTTAAGGACAGACAGTGGGAGGCATTTAGGCTGAAAATAACAACTGGATGCTTGATCTAGACCAGGGGTCTCCAACCTTGGCAACTTTAAGACTGGTGGACTTCAACTTCCAGAATTCCCCAGCCAGCAAAGCTGGCTGGGGAATTCTGGAAGTTGAAGTCCACCAGTCTTAAAGTTGCTAAGGTTGGAGACCCCTGATCTAGACTACCAAAATATCTGGAGAAAGAAGAGATCTCGGTTCAGCCATACATACTCCAGACAGCTGTTTTTGTGTGAATAGACAGCAGAAACTGTGCTTTTGTGGTCTTTTACAAGCAGCTGAGAGTTGTGAGATTCCACCGAGCTCAGTGCCACCAATGTAGTCTCTTTATGGGCTTAACGGTTTGGCCGTACCTGGCTATTAAATGACTTTGAAGCTTACGTTTCTTCTTACTTTGCTTTTTAAAGATTAAGAACTTTCAGAACTTTCAATCAGGCCATATTTGTTGGGTGAGGTCTTTTTGAATTTTTTTTGAATTGCAAATTTTAAGATTTTGCATTGTTTTTAATATATAGCAAAGGATTTAATAGATTAACAGAGCTGAAAGGGACCTTATAGGTCATCTAGTCCAGGGGTCTCCAACCTTTGCAACTTGAAGTCTGAAGGACTTCAGCTCCCAGAATTCTCCAGTCAGCAAAGCTGGCTGGAAAATTCTGGGAGCTGAAGTCCTTCAGACTTAAAGTTGCAAAGGTTGGAGACCCCTGATCTAGTCCAACCCGCTGGCCAAGCAGGAAACCCTACTCCCTTTCTGACAGATGGCAGTCCAGTCTCTTCTTGGAAGCCTCCAGGGATGAAGCTCCCACAACATCCGAAGGCAACTTCTGTTCCATGGGTTGATGGTTGTCCCTGTCAGGAAATTCCTCCTTATTTCCAGGTTGAATCTCTCCTTGGTCAGTTTCCATCTATTGTTCCATCCTTGTCTGGCCTTCTTGTGCTTTGGAAAATAGCTTGTCCCTCTCCTCTCTGTGCAGCCCCTCCAATATGATCCTTCTCTTCCCTAGACCAGCTATGCCCAGTTCCTGCAACCGTTCATTGTATGTTTCAGCCTCTGGACCCTCATCGTCCTGGTTGCTCTTCTCTGCACTCTTTCTAGTCTCAACCTCTTTTTTATAGTCTGGTGACTGAAACTGGATGCAGGATGCTGCTCATGCCCTCGTGACATCCCGACTGGACTACTGCAATGCTCTCTACATGGGGCTCCCCTTGAGGTGCACCCGAAGACTCCAGCTAATGCAGAATGCAGCCGCGCGGGCAATTATGGGAACTTCTAGGTTTTCCCATGTAACACCGCTCCTGCGCGAGCTGCATTGGCTGCCTGTCGTCTTTCGGGTGCGCTTCAAGGTGTTGGTTATCATCTTTAAAGCGCTCCATGGCACGGGACCTAGCTATCTGCGGGATCGCATCCTGCCCCATACATCCCTGCGGCCGATTCGTTCCCACAGAGAGGGACTTCTCCGGGTGCCATCCACTAGGCTGTGCCAGCGGGCGACGCCCAGGGGAAGGGCCTTCTCTGTGGCGGGCCCGACCCTCTGGAACGACCTTCCCCCCCGATATTAGAACAACTACGGACCTCCGCTTCTTCCGGCAAAAATTAAAAACACATTTCTTTTGCTTGGCCGGCTTGGGATAACTTAACTGTTTCTAGGGTATTTTTAAGGGGTTGTCTTAGTTTTAACATGGGATTTTAGTGCATGGTTTTAGTTTAATTCTTTTTTAATACTGTACTGTTTTGTGATTTTATATGCATTTTTAATTTCCCTGTGCCCCGCCTCGAGTCCCTTCGGGGAGAGAGAGCGGGTTATAAATTGAATTATTTATTTATTTATTATTTAGGATTCTAAGTCTGGTCTTCCTAAGGCTTTACAGAGTGGTGTTAATACCTCACTTGATCCTAATTGCATCCCTCTGTTAATGCAGTTTAGGATTGTGTTGACTTAATTATAGCGCTGATTTTATAAAGTTTTAAATGGATTATGCTGCCCAGAATTGGTCTGCATATAAATTTAATTTTTTTTAAAAAAAATTAAGTATTCAAATAGACGGGCATTACAACTCTGAAATTGGGTGTAAGGAATTAACTTTGAAATCAAATGGATCCTTTCTGTGAGAACTGTTATCGTATATGTTTACATTTGGAAACTGATGAAAGGACTTTAAACATTGGACACCAGAGGACATGAGAAGAAAATACAGGTATTCCTCGACTTACAGCAGTTCATTTAGTAACCGTTCAGAGTTACAGCGGCACTGAAAAAAGTGACTCGTGGCTATTTTTCACATGACTGTTGCAGCCACACGATCAAAATTCAGACCCTTGGCGCCTGGTCCCTATGGATGATGGTTGCAGACATGGGATTGTTCTGCCTGGGGTGTTGTGGGGTTGCTGGGGCAAGCAGTGACCTCCACGCTTAGGCATCTCTTTCAGATCAAGCTTATTATCAGGCATTCTTAATAGCAAAACGTACAGTTCAGTGTTAAGATACTTCTGACTGTCCATAATCGGTCCCATCACCTGGTGTAAAAAGACGACAATTTCACTCCCATGCTGAGCGGAGATACCAACACTACTATTCTGGTTCACAAAGGCATTCAAACTGACCAGCTATATAAACTTTCCATGTGGGGCAGAATACCCCGGTGTCCAATCAGAAACACAGACGTGATCACATGTTATAGAACTACATTTCCCATAAGGCAAGTCTCTGCCTACATTTCCCATGAGGTACTTTCTTAAAGGAGACAGTTCTTAATTCCTACACTAGCTTCATACTGCTGGGGGTAGCACAGGGGTTCCCAAACTTGGCAACTTTAAGACTTGGGGACTTCAACTCCCAGAATTCTCCAGCCAGCTATGCTGGCTGGAGAATTCTGGGAGTTGAAGTCCCCAAGTCTTAAAGATGCCACGTTTGGGAACCCCTGGGGTAGCACATGGTCTCTTTTTGAGACCTGACAAGCGAAATTAATGGGAAAGCCAGAGGTTCACTTAACTGTATTTATAACTTAGGTTTCATCCTCCAGGCTCCCAATCACCTTGGTGGCTCCTCTCTGCCCTCTTTCCAGGGCCTCAGCATCTTCTCTTGCATCCTGGTGATGAGAAGGACACAGGATCCCAAGGGGGGCCTCACTTGGGCCACGTAGAGACCCTATTATCACTTCTTGGGATCGTGATGCCCTCCCTCTGCGGTTGCATCCCAGCCTGCATTGGCTTTTTGGGGTGGCCTATCAGGACAGCCAGATCCCCCACCCAGGCCCCCGTGTTCAGCTAGCCTTATCGTGACCCCATTGACCTGCATCTTGTGGGACGGGGCCCATTGCTCAAGCCTGCATTGGCTATTCTCCCCGGTCTGTGTCATTGCAGATTCGTTGAGTTCCCCGTCTATTTCCCTCGTCCAAATCACGGATGAAGATTTCGAAGTGGACTGGGACTGGACCTAAGACAGGACTTTGGGCTGCCCCACTGCAGGCTCCATCCCCCCCCCACCCCTCCAAGTAGATGTAGTTCCATGGAGGAAATGCCAAGTGTGGTTGGCCAGGCGATTGTGGGTCCACCGGTTGGAATTCCTGCCCTTTGATGAAGAGCCACCCATCTGCAGAAGACACTCAGCTCTGCACCAGCTGATGGGAGGTGACTCTGAGCACTTGGGTTTAAACCTACAATGCCCCAAATGGCTTGGCACGTTGGCACTGCCAGCTCGGCTTCACCCAACCAGATTCAAGGGCTTGTTTGTGGGGGGGGGGGGGGGGAATGAAGGGGGCCGAAAAGCAGGTCTTTCTCCCCTGGAATCCCCCCTCCCCAAGGGTGGGATGGATGCTCCAGAGGCAGCCCTTCTGAAGACCTTCTTGGAGCAATGGGGTCTTGGTCTTCTTGGAGCAATCAATCAATCAATCATTTAATACTTATAAACCGCTCCCTCTCCCCATGGGGACTCGGGGCGGTGCACAGGTAGAATAAAAACAGTAAAAAACATACAAACATCAATAAATATACAAACAATTTAAAAGCCAAATTAAATTCAGCCTGTGCTAAAATTCCCATTAAACTAACTAAACTAAAATTTACCCAGTAAAACCCCTAGACAGGGGGACTATCCCAAGCCGGCCAGACGGAAAAAGTAAGTTTTTAATTTAAGGCGGAAGGAGCGGAGGTCCGTGGTCGTTCTAATATCGGGGGGGAAGGTCGTTCCAGAGGGCTGGGCCTGCCACAGAGAGAGCCCTTCCCCTGGGCGTCGCCCGCTGACACAGTCTAGTGGACGGCACCCGGAGAAGTCCCTCTCTGTGGGAGCGAATCGGCCGCAGGGATGTATGAGGCAGGATCCGATCCCGCAGATAGCTAGGTCCCGAGCCCGAGCAATGGGGTCTTCTTGGAGCAATGGGGTCTTCTTGGAGCAATGGGGTCTTGGTCTTCTTGGAGCAATGGGGTCTTGGTCTTCTTGGAGCAATGGGGTCTTCTTGGAGCAATGGGGTCTTCTTGGAGCAATGGGGTCTTGGTCTTCTTGAAGCAATGGGGTCTTCTTGAAGCAATGAGGTCTTCTTGAAGCAATGGGGTCTTCTTGGAGCAATGAGGTCTTCTTGAAGCAATGGGGTCTTCTTGAAGCAATGAGGTCTTCTTGAAGCAATGAGGTCTTCTTGAAGCAATGGGGTCTTCTTGGAGCAATGGGGTCTTCTTGGAGCAATGGGGTCTTCTTGAAGCAATGGGGTCTTCTTGAAGCAATGAGGTCTTCTTGAAGCAATGGGGTCTTCTTGGAGCAATGAGGTCTTCTTGAAGCAATGGGGTCTTCTTGAAGCAATGAGGTCTTCTTGAAGCAATGAGGTCTTCTTGAAGCAATGGGGTCTTCTTGGAGCAATGGGGTCTTCTTGGAGCAATGAGGTCTTCTTGAAGCAATGGGGTCTTCTTGAAGCAATGAGGTCTTCTTGAAGCAATGAGGTCTTCTTGAAGCAATGGGGTCTTCTTGGAGCAATGGGGTCTTCTTGGAGCAATGGGGTCTTCTTGAAGCAATGGGGTCTTCTTGAAGCAATGAGGTCTTCTTGGAGCAATGAGGTCTTCTTGAAGCAATGGGGTCTTCTTGAAGCAATGAGGTCTTCTTGAAGCAATGGGGTCTTCTTGAAGCAATGAGGTCTTCTTGAAGCAATGAGGTCTTCTTGAAGCAATGGGGTGTTCTTGGAGCAATGGGGTCTTCTTGGAGCAATGGGGTCTAGTCTTCTTGGAGCAATGGGGTCTTCTTGGAGCAATGGGGTCTTCTTGGAGCAATGGGGTCTTGGTCTTCTTGGAGCAATGAGGTCTTGGAGCAATGGTGTCTTCTTGGAGCAATGGGGTCTTCTTGGAGCAATGGGGTCTTGGTCTTCTTGGAGCAATGAGGTCTTGGAGCAATGGGGTCTTCTTGGAGCAATGGGGTATCTTCTCTTGCTGTAACTTTCATTCACTGTAACACTTGGCTGTTCTATTTTGTCATTGGTATGAATCACGGAGGGCAGGACGTTGGGATGATCCATAAGACCCATCAGGGAAGACGCTGAAGGTGAAAGGCGCCTTGCCTTCCTTTCCCATCGCCTTCCAAGAGCCCAAAGGACGGGGCTTCCCTTGGGGGTCCCCCTTCAGAAAAGCCCCCGCCTCCCTCGCCTCCTCCCGGCTTGCAGGGCTCCTGTCCTCCCGGGGATCCCATCGCCCATCGGGAGGGAGCCTGGGGCTTGCGGGACTCCGGCGGAGCCCCGGGCACAGTGGCCTCCTCTCCCGCGCGCTGCCCAGCGGCCAGGCGGGGGCGGCAACGGCCGGAACGCCGCCCTCCGTCGCCTCCTCCTCCGCCCCGCGTAGCGAGGAGACGCGCCGACGCTGGAGGAGGCCGGGGGGGGGGGGGGGCAGCCTCGCCGGGAGCCGCGCCGATCGCCCGCCGGCCGCTGCTTGCCGGAGCCCAGGTAGGGCGGGCAGGGCCGCGGGCGGGCCCGAGGGAGGAGAGCCGCAGCCGGACGCTTGGCTGCTCCGGGAGGCCGAGGCTGGCTGGGCTGCGGGGCTGCTCCGCCACCCGCTGCCCCCTTTTCCTCCCTTCATAGGAAGGGTCCTTCCTTCCTCCCTCCCTCCCTTCATTCCTCCCTTCCTTCTTCCCTCCCTTAATTCCTTCGTTCCTCCCTCCCTCCATTCCTCCCTTCCTTCCTTCGTTCCTCCCTTCCCTCCTTCCTTCCTTCCTTCGTTCCTCCCTCCCTTAATTCCTTCGTTCCTCCCTTCCCTCCTTCCTTCCTTCCTTCGTTCCTCCCTTCCCTCCTTCCTTCCTTCCTCCCTCCCTTAATTCCTTCCTTCCTCCCTCCCTCCCTCCATTCCTTCCTTCCTCCCTCCCTTCCTTCATCCCTTCCTTCCTTCCTTCCTCCCTTCCTCCCTCCCTCCCATCATCCCTTCCTTCCTCCCTCCATTCCTTCCTTCCTTCCTTCCTCCCTTCATTCCTCCCTTCCTTCCTTCCTCCCTCCCTTAATTCCTTCCTTCCTCCCTCCCTCCATTCGTTCCTCCCTTCGTTCCTCCCTTCCTTCCTTCCTCCCTCCCTCCCTTCATCCCTCCCTTCCTTCATTCCTCCCTTCCTTCCTTCCTCCCTCCCTTAATTCCTTCCTTCCTTCCTCCCTCCATTCGTTCCTCCCTTCGTTCCTCCCTTCCTTCCTTCCTCCCTCCCTTCATCCCTCCCTTCCTTCATTCCTCCCTTCCTTCCTCCCTTAATTCCTTCCTTCCTTCCTCCCTCCCTCCCTTCCTCCCTCCCTTCATCTCTTCTTTCCTCCCTCCCTCCCTCCCTTCATCCCTTCCTTCCTCCCTCCCTCCATTCCTTCCTCCCTCCATTCCTTCCTTCCTCCCTTCCTTCCTTCCTTCATCCCTTCCTTCCTCCCTCCCTTCATTCCTTCTTCCCTCCCTTCATCCCTTCCTTCCTTCCTCCCTCCCTCCCTTCCTTCCTTCATCCCTTCCTTCCTTCCTTCCTTCTTCCCTCCCTCCCTTCCTTCCTTCCTCCCTCCCTTCCTCCCTTCCTCCCTCCCTTCATCCCTTCCTTCCTTCCTTCCTTCCTTCCAGGCGGCCCAGGGGAGCTGGGGAGCGGCGCAGGCGGAGGGCGATGTCGGGGCGGCCGCCGCTGGCCGAGAAGGCGCTGTCCGAGGGTTACGGCCGCCTGCGCTACCGGGACGCCTCGCTGCTCATCTGGCAGCAGCAGCAGCGGCAGCTGGAGAGCCGCCCGCCCGCCACCTACCTGAGCCGCAGCCGCAGCGCCTGGTACGCCCAGTACGGCAACCAGGCCATCCTGGTGCGGGACCGGAGCAAGCTGGAGGACGCCTGCGACACCGGCCAGTCCCGCTTCTGCGCCCTGATGTGACCCGGCGCCTCCCCGGACGACCCTCGGCCCCCAGGAAGGCGGCCTCTGGAGCCGAGGAAGAGCCCCGAGGTCTCCTGGACGACTCTTCGAGCCTTTGGCCCCGGCTTCTTCAAGTGGCGGTCCGTTCCACCGGCTGACGGCGTGCGCAGCAGCTCCTTCCACCTGCCTCTTGCAGTCTTTGGAGGGGCCGGTTCTGCTCTCCGGATGGGCCAAGGCTGTGGGGGGGGGGGGAGGGGAGCTCAGAGGGGCAGCAGCTCAGGTTCCTCCCCTACATTACAAAGAGCCCCACCACAAGCGACTCCCAGCCACCCTCCCCGCCTTGTGCCTGGACCTTTCCAGGCGATTGGGAGGGGGAGGAAAAGAGGCACAGGGAGGCCATTCTCAACCTCCCTATGGGCTGGCTGAGGCTGATGGGAGCTGTAGTCCACCCAGATTGGGTGAAGCAGAGATAGAAACTTAGCCCCCTTTCCTGCGACCTCCCAGTTGGGGAAGGCTGGAAAAAAAAAAAAGGAAACCTCTTGGACCACGAGGCCCATCTGGATCCAACCCTCCAGCCCAAAGCCTTGCCCTGAAGCTTCTTTTGAACCCAGGACAAGACGGGCGGTGTTGCTTCATGGGGGGCAAGCAGATTCTACATGACTCGGGGGGGGGGGGGGGGAGGGGGGGCTCCCCAGCTTCCTTCTGGGGTTCAGCATGGTGGCGATTCCCACAGGCTCCAATGGACGCCCTCCCCTCCCCCTCCTGCTTCCTGAAGGCCAGGCCGGCTTCTGTGCTGGGGTGGGGTGGGGGGTGGACAATCGGGGAGGGGTGGGCAAAGCCCGCTTGCTGAAATCTGCCCTGGAGACGAGGGAGGGAGGGAGGGTTCCTCCAAGGGTTTCCGTAGCAACATCTCCACATTCTTGGCTTTGGCCACAGCTTGCCGCGTTGCCTGAGTCCTGGTTGCTGGTTCAAATCTCAAGCAGACTTTCGCCTAGCTCAGGACCTTCGCCAAGGAGCCAAGCTGGCCTTGGAGGCCCTGTTTGTATGGACCGGCTGGGAGAAACTGGAGCTTGCAGAGAAAAGGAGACGCCTGACCTGGAGCTTTCGGCCCCACGAATCGAGGCAGGGGCCAAACTGTTTTCCGGGTGACGTGATTGGCTGGGCTGTCCAGGAGCCCCCTTGAGCGCCATTTCCATTTCCTGGGCATCCACTCCGAGGCCTTTCCTTGGCACTGGCGCAGACACCGTTATGATGCTCAGGGAAACAGCCTCTGCTCTGCGTCTTAACAGCTCCGTGCATCTGACGGGACAATCAAGTTTGAATCCCTTCAGTTCTGGGAAGCAGCCCTTGCAGATCTGGGCAAATCTTCAGTCTGTCCCTTTCCCGTTCATTGTGTGATGCCAGTGAGGACCCACCGGACCCCACGTTGAGTATGTTCCCTTTGAAATGGCATCAGTCCATAAAGCCTCCCTCGGCTTCTGCTCCCAGGGCAGTTATGGGCTGAAGTACAGAAGGGGCATCTGCTCTCAAATGGGTCTTGGTTGCTTTATTTTTTTTTTTCCAAACTGTTCTACTTTAAAACAAGATACAGAGAAAAAGACGGACATGGGAGAAGACTAGGAATATACAAATAAAACATGCTTTATCTGGAAGTTACCAATACCTGTAAGTCCAAAGTCTATACAAAAAGAAACCCAAAGGATCCCAAACAATCCCCCTTCCCCCAAACTGAATCCACGTACAAGGAGTAAGCACCAGAACAGGAAACTATCCAAGGTCCATAGCACCTGTTGGTTAAAAAGTCAAAATACATTTAAATTAAAAGGATTCCCAATTTTTTTTCTTTTTCAGAGCTTAGTTTTAAAAACAACACAAACCTACATTTTGCCTGCTCCTCTTTCAAAATGCAGGATACATTTTTCTTTTTTTTTTTTAAGTGACCACTGGAGTTAATAAATAAAGTATTTCTATGTACACATGAAAAAGGGTAACTCGATTCCAGGCGTGTCGTGGGCAAAGTGCAGGTCTCCAGGGCAGGCTGGAGGGAAAAAAATAGCTTCTAAAAAATGGATGACCCTTACAAAAAACGCCGCTCGCCCTCCCCTCCCCCAAAGCATACCCTCCCACCATACCTTGAGGTAAAAGTTTTGATTATTTGGAAACCTGCACTCGCACGACACACACCTCCTCCTGGCACGGGGGGGGGGGAAGCCCGGGCTGCAGCTTGGCCGGGGGCACCGCCTCGCCAGCCCCTTCGCTCTCAGAGAAGCTGCCCGACGCCAGGATCAGGATGGAAGCTCGGGTCCCGCTGGCTGCTGGGAGACCCCGAGCAATGGGGCTTAGCAGGCTCCTTCTGCCCAAAGGCCCAAGGAGCAAGGCCTGCCCACCCCCCAGGGGGCGACGGGCGATGCCACCCTGCGCAGGCAGACACGGGGCCCTGCCAAGGGGGGGCTGGGCAACCCCTGGCTGGACCCATCGCCCTCAACAGGGCGGCCCCCCCTCTGGAGAAGTTTTTGCAACCGGAGCATGAATCTATATATTGATTAAAAAAAGGTAAAAGAAATATCTAAAAAGGTACGCTTTAAAAAACAATCCACAGTACATGAGCTTTCCCCCTCTTATCTATAAAAAAAGATCAGGGTCTTCATCTCAATGGAGGGGGCGGGGGGTGGCAGACCAGCAGAAGATTAGAACATTCACGCCGGCCGGCCGGCCTTGCAGCTCTGGCCTCCCCCCCACTGCAGTACCATTCATCGAGGTGCAAACCCCCCCACCTCGCCTTCAGAGAGGACCGTCCCTCTGGCCTGGCCAAAGGAGCCCCCAGGAAGGGCCGAGTCTCTCCCCCTCCGGGCTTCGGCCACAGCGGGAGGGCCCCATAGTGTCTCTGTTGAGTCCTCCTTCAGCACGTCGGCATCTTGGGATAAGAAACGGGGGGCTGAGAGGCTTTTGAAGTGAAGCAAACCCTTTGGCCCCCAAGTCTAGTCAGGCGCTTGACCTAAGGAAAGCAGGGGGGAGACCCTTCGGGGGAGGGATGGTTTCTGGAGTCCTTCCACACGGCTGCAGGAGAGTGGAGGACGCCGCAGGCTGGGTCACCAGGGAAGAGAGGAACCGTTGAGGAAACGAAGCCGGGGGACGGAGGTTCCAGTCCGGACAGGCCCTGACTCCTCCCCAACTGGTCATTCAGAGTCGCTGCTGTCGGAGCTGGAGCCGCTGGAGCTGGTGCTCCCGGACTCGGAGCTGCTGCTGCTGCTCAGGTGAGATGGACCGCCGGACGGCGCCGAAGAGCCCGATTTTTCTAGCAAGGAAAGGAGCAGAAGCAAGTGGTCAGCTGAGCTTTGGCAGGACAGCTCCCTCCCCTCCCCTCGCGGGTCTCAGGCTCCCCCTCCCTGCCTTCCGTTGGGCAGCAGCCCCCTGGGGGTCTGGCCCTGGGTGGGGGGCGGGGGAAGAGGGGGTCCCGCTTGAGAGCTCTTCCGTGCTGCTTCTCAGGGCTTCGCAGCCCTCTCTAAGCGGTTTACAGAGTCAGCCTCTTGACCCCCACCACCACCAACCATCTGGGTCCTTGGAAGGCTGAGTCCACCTTGAGCCGGTGAGATTCGAACTGCCAAATTGCAGGCAGCCGGCAGGCAGCAGAATTAGCCTGCAGTGCTGCATCTGACCACTGCGCCACCTCGGCTCTTTTATACTTGAAAAGGCTGGCTCGGTTTTCGGATGGGGGACCACCAAGCGATCCCAGGGCTGGGAAACTCAAGATTGGCAGTTACAAGTCATGAGCCGACCTGTGAGAGGACTTGATGGTTTAACCTGTTTTTGAAACTCAGCTTCTCCCCCCCCGCCCCGGCATAAGAATCCGGTTGGACCCAAATGGCAGGTGAAACCAGCCCCCCACCCCCACCAACCCCACGATGAACACAACGGGCTAGGACTGTTTGTCCCCACAGAGCCCAAGTGGAAGAGGCAGGATGCAGCTGCCATGTGGGGGACGGGAGGGGAGGCTGAGAGGGAATGGGGAGGGGGCCGTGGGGGCCGCAGCCACAGGAAGGAAGGGGGCAAGTATTTCCCACTGGAGACTGGAGGGGGGGGCAGATTTTGCCCCCAAATCTCTGCTCAGAGTGCCTGAAGGACACAGCCCCTCCCTAGATGAGGATCCTTGCATCTTTGCCCCCCTCCCCTTGCTGGCCCTGAGCCTCTCCCTGGGGACCCCTCAGGTGGGACTCCCCACTCCCGCCTCGACTCTGCTGTCCCCAACACCGGCCTGCTTATGGCCCCCTTTGACCTCTCTGCCCCCATGCCAAGGGAAGCACCCGGGCAATGCCAGGCAGCCAAGACTGCCTAGTGGGGCTGGCCACGGAAGGGCTGCTTTGCCCTCTTTGGAGACACCCCCCCGAGACCCCAGGCAGGTCGAGCCAAGGGACTTGGGGCTTGGTGGGCACTGCTGGGTGTGTGTCGTCGTCCCCCCCGCCCCGGGGAGCAGGAGAGGAGCTGCCTGGGGCCCTTCTGCCTCGGGTGGGGAAGCCCTGCTGCAGAGCGCCCAGCACGGGCCCTCCTGGGAAGGGGCCTGGGGGCCGCAGCCTCTCCACTCCACCCTCCCGGTGCTGGGGCAGGGGTGGGGAGGGAGGCGGCCTCTGCTCACCTTTCCTGGCCGGCTTCTTGTTGTTGCTCAGCTGCCCACTGACGTCCTGCAGGCGCTTCTCCAGCTCCTTCTTCTTCTCCTGGGCCATCTCCTCCTTCGACTTGGCCGCCTGCTTCTTCCCACTGGCGGCTGTGGGGGGGAAAGCAGGGGGGCTCAGACGGGGGGGGAAAGTCCAACTTCCCCAGAGGCAAGAACCGGCACGGGCCAAAGGCCCATTGCCCCTTGCAGGCGTTGGACGGAAGGCCATTCTGGACAGTGGTCCAGGCGGCCAGGGCTGGGCAGCTGCCCTCTGAGACCAGGGAGACAGGCAGGCTCCTGAGCTCCGGGGCCCAGGATTGTACTGAGCTCAGGCTCTGCAGCGGAGGGGACGGGTGGGCCTTGCAGGGCCCCAGCCTGAGCAGCCGGGAGGAAATGGGGAAGGGCTGGAGCCACATCCTCTCTCCTTCCACGGGAGCTAATGGGGGGGGAAGAGGCCTGCAGGACCCTCCCCTCCACGGAGGAATACGAAGGACAGACAGACAGACAGAGGACCCATCCAGCCAAAAAGGGAAGCCCCCCTTCCTTTATGATTTGCCCCTCCTGGAAAACTATGTTCCTACTGCTTCCTCTTCTCTCCTCCTTCCCTGCCCACCACAGAGGGTCTCCTTCCTGGCCCCCAGCCTCAGCCCCCACCCCTGCCAAAGGCACCCGGGGCTGAATGACAGAATAGGTGGTGCAAACCCAGAGTTGAGAGTTGGTTGCCGAAGATGAGAACCGAACAGTGATGCCTGAAGGGAACAAAGTGTGTACGACAACCAGGGTTCCTTTTGTCGTACACCCTTCAAAACGTCCTCCACACGCTCAGCCAGCAGAGAGGAAGGCAGCAGCCCCAGGGGTCTCCTTCACGGTGACGGACCGATTTGCTGCTAACTGACCAGGAATGCTTGTGGTCATTTCAGCCTCCGGCGTGGACCTCTGTCTGTGGATGTCCAGGGCTCTGCTTCCCTCTCGGCTCTCCTCTCGGCTGCCCCAGCACACTCTTCCTCTGGACCTCGCCCCAAACGTGGCCTCGTAAGAGGAGACCCAGAGGCCCTGCCGCCACTGTGCTGCGGCTGAAACCGTCTCCTGGCGGGAGGAGAGGACAGGCCGAGGTCCCTGCCGACTCCTAAAAGCTGAGAGTCCCATCTGGAGGGCCTAACGTCTCTTCAGCTGTGCGTCCGCTGCTTCCCAAGGGGCCCCTGGCGTGCCTGAGTGGGGCTTGCGGAGGGTGGAAGAAACAGCTATCATGTTGGCATTCCTGAGTCTCCAGTGCCCTTAGGCCACGCACCTCCTTGGCTCCAGGTGCTCCCGGACGCTCTCACCTGGGCACCCCCCCCCCTTTCAAGCCCTGGTTCAGGGGGCCTGGCTCAGCTCCGCCCGGGACACCCCCAAGCACTCTAGCACGACAGCAGGTCAAAGGGTACAGTAGCTAAATCTCAGAATGGGCAACGAGAGGGAGGGAGGGAGGGAGGGATGGCCACAGAAAGGTCCCCTTTAAGGAAGGGAGCAGCCACTGGATTTGGGTGTAACCTAAGTGGGCATTGAGCTCTTGAGGACTTGACTGCCCCAGCTGACCTTTGGGAATGCTGTCCAAGCCCCACCAGCAGTGGGGAGGAGCTCCTGGGAACGTGACCTGCCAGGGCAGGCAAGGTCTTCAGTGGGACTTAGGGGATGTCAGATGGAGGCCCAGCAGGCGGATGGGTGGGTAGCCTTCGACGTCGGCCACAACCAGGGGCAAGAGGGGGGATGATGCCAGCCTCAGGACTGGCTCAGGCGCTTAGAGGAAACTGTGAAGCCCCCGTTAATTCAGGATGAGGGAGAAACAGATGCAGCCAGGGGTGGCCTGATGCCGCTTCGGACGGACCGGTAGTTCCAACCAGCGCGTGGGTCCACCCTCCCACCCTGGCACTATCCTGCCCTATATGGCCATGGTTTTGAAGCAGCCTGCATGTGCTGAAGGTGCACCGGTTGTGACATTATGGGACACCCACCTCTGGACGCAGCCCGTCTTCCATTGAGGGGCCTTAGCAGGACCTTAGAGAGAGCTGTAAAGCACTGTGTAGGGCAGTCTGTAAGTCTAAGTGCCTGCTGCTATTGCTACCTTCCAAGGCCACCTCTGCTCCTCGATTGGATGGGCAGGCTGGGCACCGGGCTTTCATCTCTTCCCCTCACACACCTGTGCCAGCCGTTCCAGACTCTAGGGGGCTCATCTCCCTTTCAAAGCCGAAGAGCAAGCGCTGTCCGAAGACGTCTCCGTGGCCCTGTGGCCGGCATGACTCAACACCGAAGGCGCACGGAAGGCTGTTCCCTTCCCACCAAAGGTGGCTCCTATTTTTATACTTGCATCTTTTACGTGCTTTCAAATTGCTACGTTGGCAGAAGCTGGGACGAATCACGGGAGCTCACTCCGTTACACGGCGCTAGGGATTCGAACTGCTGAACTGCCAACCTTTCAATTGACAAGCTGAGCGTCTTAGCCACTGAGCCACCACATCCCTCTTTCATCCAGATCGTTTCAAGACCTTCACCAGGCTGGATTCCTGCAGAGGCCTCCTTGGGCTGCTCCAGCCTTATTACAAGCCTTGTATTATTCATGTGGCGTATCATTTTCTCAGAGAATCCCTCTGCTCCTCCCAACTGGCCTCCCTTAAGCAACTCAGGCTCCCTTTCCACCCTCTCATCGTTGCAGGGAGTCCTCAAATTACAACTGTTTGTTTCAGTGACTTTTCAAAGTGACAAGGGCAGTAGAAAAAGTAACTTCCAGTCTTAGAATAGAGTTGGGAGGGACCTTGGAGGTCTTCTAGTCCAGCCCCCTGCTCAAGGCGGAGAACCTAGACCATCTCAGGCAAATGGCTGTCCAGTCCCTTCTTCAAAACCTCCAGGGATGAAGCACCCACGATTTCTGGTGGCAAGCTGTTCCACTGGTTCATTGTTCTCTGTTGGGAAGTTTCTCCTGAATTCCAGGTTGCTTCTCTCTCTTTGGTTGGTTTCCATCCATTGCTTCTTGTCCTGCCTTCAGGGGCTCTGGAGAATAGGCTGAGCCCCTCCCTCTCTGGGGCAGCCCCCCAAACACTGGACGGCTGCTCTCCTGTCTCCCCTAATTCTTCTCTGCTTTTGACCAGCCAGACCCAAATCCTGCAGCCGTTCTTCGTGTAACCATTTTGTGACTGCTGTTCACATTTATGACCGTTGCGTCATCCCCACAGGTCAGAATCCAGACACTTGCATTGCCTGGGGGCACATGACCCCCCTTTGCCACCTTCTGACAAGCCAAGTCAGTGGGGGGAACCAGACTCGTTTAACGACTGCCATGATTTAGCACTGTGACGAAAAAGGTCGCAACGTGGGGCAGAACTCGACACCTGTCTTCCTCGGCAGCATACATTTTTGGCTCAATTGTGGTCGTAAGTTGAGGACCACCTGTGTTTATTTGCTCCTCTGTAGGTTTACATCCCACCTTCCGGAGCTGAAGGCAGGGCCCAGAATGCCCCCTCGGCAACCCCCTGGGAGGTGGGGCAGAGGAAGGGGGAGACGGGGGCTGAGGTGGGCCTGGGTCTCCTTCGTGCCCCCCTCCCCCTGAACTGATACGCAAGTGGGGATCTTCCAGGAAGCCCCCCTCCCTTCCTGAGCTTTCACGGAGGGGCCTCCCAAGCCTCTTCCTGCCAACCCATCGCCTGAGTCTCTCCGTCCCCCGTTGCCAGAGGGCCCCCCCTTTAGTCCTTGCCAGATGCAGCAGCCTATATATACTCCATTGGGGGGGGGGGGGTTGTCCCGGAATAGCCCCTCTTTCCCCCTTTCTCTTTTGAGTCCTCTTTCACGGCTGAAGGAAAACGGAGGCCCCAGGCGCTTGGCTGCTTCCTAGGCCTTTGTAGGTGGTGGGCGGCCATGTCAGCTGGTCCCGCGAAGGCCCCCTCCCTGGCCCCAGCTCTCGCCTGCAGACCACTCCGGCCGTCTGCCTCCCGCCTCTTCAGCCGCCCTCCCTTCCGCCCTCTTCCTCTCCCGTGGCCCCCTGGAAGCGGCTCCTGAGCTCCGGCCCTGCCGAATCTCTCTTCTGCCTCTGGGCTGGTTTGCTCCGTGTTCCTCCTGGAGAAAGACTGGGGTTCCTTCTTCCAACCTGGAGTCTCTGCCCTTCCTTCTCGGCCCGGTTCCCTCTTAAGAGTCCTCGGGGGCTTCCTTCCCAAGCGATGCCCTAAGCCAGGGGTGCCCAAACTTGGGAACTTTTAAGACTTGTGGACTTCAACTCGCAGAATTCCCCAGCCAGCCATGCTGGCTGGGGAATTCTGGGAGTTGAAGTCCACAAGTCTTAAAGTTCTGAAGTTTGGACATCCCTGGCTTAAGGGATCCATTTAGTTACTCCAGGAGGAGGGAGAGACCTGGGGAGGAGAGGGGAGGGGGGAGGCGGTGACTAGGGAAGGACCAGGGAAGGGAGGAAGGGGTGGGGGGCAGAGAATGAAGCTTAGAAAGGATCTAAGCTGCCCTTCCAGACTCCCTCTGGGGCCCTTCCCCATCTCCTGTCTCTGAGGGGGCTCACAGGAGCCCCAGCACAGAAGGGAAAGCAGATCAGGATCAGATCCACAGGGATCCCTTTCCAGACCCTTCCCATCAGTGGGGGAGCAGCAGGGAACGGGGGGGGCTCTCCGCCCAAAAGAGGCGCAATGAGCGAGAGGGGAATGGCGGTTAAAAGAACATCATTCCCCCCCCTAGCGCCCCCCTCTGCCTTCACAAAGGACCCCCCCACCTGGGTCAGGGAAGGGACCGAAGCCCCCCCGGCCGAGGAGAGACCCCGGGAGGGCTTTTCCCATTTCCAAGCAGACGGGGAGGGTGGGGCTGGGGGGGATGTATATGGATGGATTGGGGGGGGGGGGGGGAAGAGCCCAGCATGGATTAGACGGCCCTACTCCAAGATCCCGCAGCCCCCAAACACACACAAAAGGAGCAGCCTGGGCACTGGAGCTCATGGCTAGGAGAAGCCCCCCCCTCCTCCCCCCCTCGGTCCCACTCACAAAATGGCTTCCGCTGCTTTTTCTGCAGGCAGGACTTGACGTAGCGCTCGAGTTCTCGCAGGGTGGTGGGCTTCAAGGTCTCAAAGTCGATCTCGATCTCGTCGGGGTTGGAGTCCCGGAGGGAGGGCTCCCGCGACTGGATGATGTGCACCACCCGGCCCAGCTTCTCCCCCGGCAGGCGGTTGATGTCCAGGCTGAGCTGGCGCTTCTCGTCGTAGGTCATGGGGAGGCCGCCCTCCTCCTCCTCCTCCGAGTCGAAGGTGGCCGAGGCCTGCTTCCCGGCCTTCTTCGGCTGCCTGGGGGCGGGAGGGGGGCGGTCAGAGCCTGCAGCTCCCAGTCCACCCGGCAAGAGAGAGGAGTGGGCAAATGGGCTCCCACAGGCCCCTCGCGCGTCCTCCTCTCCTTGCCCCAAATGCCCCTCCCCTCGCCCCCTTTCCTTCTTTCTGCCTTGGGTTGGCCAGCCACGTAAGCTCTTCGGCTGGGTCCTCCCCCCAACCAGCCTGCCTCCCCCCAGAGGCCCCTACCTGTTAAGGGGAAGCGTGCTGTTGGCCTTCTTGGCGGGGGCTTTCTTCTGCTGGGGGGCTTTTGCTGGCGGGGCCACCTTGGCCTTCTTCTCCTCCTCGGCTTTTGCTTTGTGCTTCTCTTTCTCCTTCTCCTTCTCCTTCTTTTTCTTCTCCTTCTCTTTCTTCTCCTTCTTCTTCTTTGGCTTGTTCACCGGCGCTTGCGAGAGGGCAGCCAGCTGCTCGTGGACGGCCTTCAGCTGAGAGAGAAGCGGAGGAGGGAAGCTCAGCCGACCACTGGCACTCTCGGACCCCCTCGACCCGCGGCAAAGTCTGGAGCCCTCCCCCCCACCCCCCATCCGTGGCCCTCGGCAGGCCAGCCCACCCAGGGCCCTCCCTGGAAGGCTCACGGCACCAGCAGCTCCCAGCCTTCCGGGATGCCAGGCCCGGTGCCTCACCCCCATCCCCAGGCCAGGCTGCCAGGGACGGGCACAAGCCGCTCCCTTAACACGCTGCGTGCCGCAGGCTTGGCTGACTTGCTGGAGCATCGCATGGGAGGACAATGCTACGGTCCCGCCTTTTTTAAACCTGACTTGGACAACCACAAGGGATGTGGGCCAAGAGGCAAGAGGGGGGAGCTCGCTGGTTTCCTTTCCTTCGCTTCCAAGAAGTGATTGATCGCTTGTACATTGTTTTTTGACTTGATTCGCTGTTTTTTAGTTGTTGTGAGACGCCCAGAATCACTTAGGCGATATAGGCAGCCATACAAATCAAATCATAAATAAATAAATTTAAGCAAATTAAAATCCAATCGAGCTGAAAAGGATCCTCCGGCCATGGCCGGCCCAGGGTGCCTGCAGCACACAGAGGCAGCCCCCTCCCCCCCCCAGGCAGAGGGGGGTGCCCCCCCCAGGAGATGCCCACTTCACAGCTGGCAGAGAGCAGAAGGCCAGGCGGGGGAGACGGGCCAGCCTTTGCCCCCTGGAGCCTCCTCCTTCCTCACCCAGAGAGGAAGGGGGAAGGCAGGGGCCATGGGGAGGGCCCCGTCTGGCCTTCCAAGGGAGTGCAGGCCCACTGACCCAACCATCTGGGGCAGAGGATCCAGCGTGTGGGGGTGGCAGCCTTCTCCTCTTTTGGCTCCTGTGCTCTTTCAGAGCCATAGAGGGGCCTCGGGCTTGGCATCTGTTATTAAAGGGGACCCAGGTTCAAATCCTCGTTCAGTAGGGATACTCACCTGCAGCTTTGCTCTACCTGACAACAGGGGCAGGTAGACATGCCATGGTACTTGCAAACCCCCAGGAGTAGAAGAGGCCCCCTCGGGGCTTCTGCCCTCCTGGCTCCCTTCCCCCACAATCAATTTTATTTGTATTTATTTGTCAAATTTATATACCGCCCTATCTCCCCGAAGGGACTCAAGGCGGTGCACAGAAATATCAAAATATAATACAATACAGTACAAACAGTTAAAAATGAATTAAATTAAGGTCTGTGCTAAAAATTTAGATTAGGAAAGAGTTAAAATCAATTAAAACTTTACCCATTAAAAACTAAGCCAGGCCGGCCTCATGAAATAGATGTGTCTTTAATGCCCGGCGGAAGAGGCGTAGGTCCGTGATGGTACGAAGGTCGTTCCAGAGGGCAGGCCCTGCCACAGAGAAGGCTCTCCCCCTGGGGGCCACCCGTCGGCATTGTCCGGCGGATGGCACTCTGAGGAGGCCCCTCTGTGGGAGCGGACAGGTCTAAGGGAGGTATGTGGTAGGAGGCGGTCCTGCAAGTAGCCAGGTCCCATGCCATGGAGCGCTTTAAAGATGGTCACTAGCACCTTGAAGCGCACCCGGAAGGCCACAGGCAGCCAATGCAGCTCGCGCAGGAGAGGTGTTACGTGGGAGTATCGAGACACTCCCAGGATCCCCCGCGCAGCCGCATTCTGGACTAGCTGGAGCCTCCGGGTGCACCTCAAGGGGAGCCCCATGTAGAGAGTGTTGCAGTAGTCCAGGCGGGAGGTGATGAGCGCTTGAGTGACCGTGCGTAAGGCGTCACGATCTAGATAGGGGTGCAGCTGGCGTATCAGGTGCACCTGATAAAAGGCCCTCCTGGTCACGGCCGTCACGTGGTCATCCAATGACAGCCGAGAACCCAGGAGGACGCCCAGATTGTGAGCCCTATCCGCGGGGGTCAGTGACTCGCCCCCGCTAGCCAGAGATGGAACCAGATGACTATATCGTGACGCCGGGAACCACAGCCACTCGGTCTTGGATGGGTTGAGTCAGAGTTTGTTCCTCCCCATCCAGACTCGCACGGCCTCCAGACACTGGGACATCACTTCTACGGCATCGTTGGGGTGGTTAGGGGTAGAGATGTACAGCTGAGTATCATCAGCGTACTGATGGAACTCTACCCCAAAACCACGGATGATCTCACCCAGCGGCTTCATGTAGATATTAAACAGGAGGGGCGAGAGGACAGACCCCTGAGGCACCCCACGTGAGGGGCCTCGACGTCGACCTCTGCCCTCCTGCCAACACAAATTGCGACCGGTCGGAGGAGAAGGAGGAGAACCACCGTTAAACGGTGCCTCTCAACCCCAGCCCATCCAGCCGGTGCAATAGGATACCATGGTCGATGGTATCGAAAGCCGCCGAGAGATCTAATAGGACCAGGATAGAGGAATGACCTCTATCCCGAGCCCTCCAGAGATCATCCACCAACGTGACCAATGCTGTCTCCGTGCTGTGCCCAGGTCGGAAGCCGGGCTGGTGCAGGTCTAGATAGACAGTTTCCTCCAGGTGCCGGGGGAACTGTCGTGCCACCACACTCTCCACAACCTTCACTAGAAAACGAAGGTTGGAGACTGGACGATAATTAGCCAGCTCTGCTGGGTCCAGGGAAGGCCTCTTGAGGACGGGTCTCACCCCAGGAGCCAGCCTCGTGTGACCTCCCGGGAGGCCAGTACAAGCCAGGAGGGACACGGGTCCAATAAACATGTGGTGGCATTCAGCCGCCCCAGCAACCTGTCCATGTCGTTGGGAGAAACAAGGTCAAACTCATCCCAGAAAACAGTCTCAAGACCTGCCTCCTCCCGCCCACCTGGCCTAATCTCGTCGGAGGTCAGTTCGTCACGGATTTGAGCGATTTTATCCTGCAGATAACATCCAAATTCCTCTGCCCGGCCCTGCAAGAGAGCTTCCCGCGGCCTCTGTTGAAGGAGGGAGTAGGTCACTCTAAACAGGGTGGCAGGGCGGTTATCTGCAGATGCAATAAGAGCGGAGAGATAATTGCGTTTCACCGCTCTTATCGCCACAAGGTAGGTCCGCAAATGCAGCCTTACCCGTGTTCGGTCAGATTCGGAACGAGTGGACCTCCAAATGCTCTCTAGGCATCTCTTTCGGCGCTTCATCACCCTCAGCTCCTCCGAGAACCAGGGAGCCCGGGTAGATCGATGCCGAAAGAGAAGGCCACAAGGGCACGACCCAGTCCAAGGCCCCCGTGGCCGCACTATTCCAAGCGGCCACTAATCAAGAGCTCTTCAGCACACGCACACACCCAACCCCCCAAAAAAAAATCCAGCCTCAAAATTGGCAGGCACCGTCTCTGTTAAGAGTCCTCTATTCCTTTGCTTTGCTTTGAATTCAGCCCAATTTTAAAGTCTGGATGGAAGAGAAATGGAGAACTGAAAGAGGGGCTGCTACAGACTGAATATCAGGGCGGTCAAACTCGAGGCCTTAGGGGGGCTTAGGTCTGGCCCTCAGGGCTGCCTGCAGGGCCTCCCCCAGCCACAATGGAGCTCAGGGGGGCCGCATGGGGTCCCCCGGGGCCTGTTCTTGACAGCGACTGCCTCCTGCAGCCCTCTGCCAGCAGAAAAGGAGCTGGGGGGTGGGGGGGCTGGGGCACCCCTGGAGCTCCTTTTCTCTGGCAGAGGAGCCAGAAACGGGGTCTGGGGGGGAGGGGGGCACCCAGAGGATTAGCAAAACAAACTGAAAACGAAAGAGAAGAAGAAATATTTCCCCTTCGGCATTTGAGCATACAGGAAGGGACAGGAAAGGAGGAAGGGAAAGAGGGAAGACAAAGAAGGGAAGATGAGAAGAGAGCCAGGAAGGAAAAATAAGGAAAGAGGGGAAGGAAGGAAGAAGGAAGAAGAAAAGGAAGGAAGGAAGGAAGGAAGGAAGGAAGGAAGGAAGGAAGGAAGGAAGGAAGGAAGGGAGGGAGGGAGATGCGTGAGTGAAGGTCACATGGCTACCACAGGTGCCCCTGGCACAAGGGACATTGAGCTGACCATGCCTGCCTTGGCCACCCCCCAGAGGTCAAACCCAACCCTGAATGAAACAGAGTTTGACACCCCTGCTGCATATGAATGGTTCAAACAAAGACAAGGCAATTCTGAGGCACCGGGGAGAAAAGTGTCACCCTTTATTCCCCATATTCATGAGGACTAGACACTTGTTCACTAAAGACTAAAACAAATTCTCAGAAAATCTGCTGCAACCTGAAGGGGCAAAAGCAGCATTCACCCCCGGGGGAGGGTGACGGGATTGGCCCAGCCACACCCCCCACACCCCGGAGGAAGGCTGCAACTGGGGAGGGTCTTCCATCGTGACCCCTTCCCGGAAGGCCCAGGGCCAGATCTCTCCTCCGGGGGGGGGGGGGGGAGGAAGAGGAGCAGCCCTCTCGCTCCTCTGCCCACGAGAGGCTTTCCCACTCGGCCATCTTTTGCAGGTCCCCCAGCTGGCCCCGCCTGCCTTCCGCCTGCCCCCCAAGCCCTCCTGGGCGGCCCCCTCAAGGCAGCGACCTGAAAGGGCCTCCTGAGCACAAGAGAGGGAAGGTGGGAGCCCTGGAGAAAAGGAGGGGGGAGGAAAAGAGGGGGAAAAAATAGACCAATACATTCCATCCATTCCAGTCTCGGGAGTCAATGACCTTGTAGCACTGCCTCAATGATCGGGAACAGTCCTGTGTGAACAAGAAGACAGGCAGGGAAGCAAATCGGGTGTCCGTCCACACCGCACCCTGCGTCGGGGGGAAGGGGGGAGGAGAGCCCCAGAACCACACGCTGGTTCTTGGGGAGGCCTGGGACACTTTGGGCCCTCGGTCTCAAGGGCCATGTTTCGAGTCCTCACTGCTGAGACCGATGTATGAAAAAGGAGGGGAGGTCCTTTTCTACTGCCGGTCACAGAGCAGGGAGGCGCTGTGGCCTCTATTTCTCTACGTTCACATTGTTTTGGCCCTGCCTTGTCCGACTGCCTCAACGTCCTTCTTAGCGACCGGGGGGGAGGGGGGAGGAGGGGAGGGGGTTGATAAAGGAAGCGGGCCTTTCTGAGCAGTCCAGAGGACCCTGGAGGGCCTTCGGTGAGCCAGGAGGAGCGTCTGTCTCTGCAGGGCCCCCGTTGAGGCTTCCGGCACCAGGCGAGGCCCCTTCGCGAGCGGCCGAGCCCCAAAACGCTCCCCAAACTGCCACCCACCTGCTCCTGCAGCTCTGCCAGCCGCGTGGCCCGCTCCTCTTCAGAGTCCGAGCTGTCCGAGTCCGAGGAGCTCCCCTCGCTGCTGTGGCTGCTCTCCGTGCTTTTGCTGACCACGGGGGCGGTGGCCAGGGGGGCAGGCGGGGGGTCGGCGGGCTCGTCCGGCATCTTGGCAAACCGCATCTCAAAGACGTCCTGCGGGAAGAGCCGCTTTGGATGGGAGGGCAAAGGGGCCCCCAAAGAGCCCGCCCCCGTCCCGTCCCCACCCCACTGCGGAGCTGACTGGAGGAGGAGGAAGAGGAGGAGGAGGCCAAACGGCAGCTGGGGGCTCTTCAGGTGCCGTGGCAGGAAGCCCGGGAGATTCAGCCCCCTCCCACCTAAGGCCTCTGCCAGGCCCTCTCCAGCAAGGCTGCCCTGCCTCACGGGATGGCAAAAGAGAGGGCAGCCAGGCCAGTGCCCCTCTCCCTCGACCCCGAGGTCCTGAAGGAGGCAGGGGGCTGAGGAAGAGACCCTGCCCGGACTAGAGGTCACTTCCGTGAACAATCAGGGCCACTCTGGCCCACTGGACCAGCAGGACAAGCAGAGCTGCATGCATTAGAAGCCACCTGCGTGCAGATGTCTTCCCACCATCCAATAGCCCACTCCCCGCAAAACATACAGGGTCTTTACAGATGTCATTGGTTATGGGGAATTGTGGGGGGGAGGGTTTGAAACTGCAGGATTCACACCTTGGATGGGTGACATTGGGGGAGCCGGACCGAAGCTCCTGAGGGGCTGGAGGGGGACGGGGACACCAATTGCCATGAAAGAGGAAGCGACTGAAACGTTTCACGATTTACTCCGGGGTGGAGGGAAGGGGCAGTTAAGTCTCCCTTGTCCCCCTGTCGGGCATTGTGAATATTCTGCGATGTTGTGCAACACAAGAAGCCTTGTTGTGAGCCTCTGGGATGCGAGGAGCAAGAGGCGGCCGTAGCCAGCAAAGGCCTCTCCCAGGCTCTGGACTCAAGCAGGGGACTCTGGGGGGCAACCCCAAGGCGGCTGGGGGGAGGAGGGGGGGCACGGGGACGTAAAGCCAGGAAGGAGGCGGCCTGCTGCATCTCTGCTGGAGTCCCACCGGCTCTGGAGCAGCCTCCTTGCAAGCGGCAGCAGGACCGTCCAAATCAGACCGCTTCACTGACCTCACAGACTCCCTGCGGCCGACGGAGGACGCTCTGCCTCAATCTAGCCCCCCCCTCTTTTTTTCTCATCCTGGCAGGGCCCCCCCCTCTTACCTGCAGCTTCCTAGCCATGGCCACCACCTCGTGGTCAGGCGGGTTGTACTTGTAACAGTTGGAGAACATCAGCCGGATGTCGGCTGCGAAGCCCTGGGCGTCCTGGTATTCCCGACTGTCCATTTTCTTCTGCAGGGGAGCCCAGAAAGAGGACAGGATTAGAGGGGAAGCCCCCTCCCCCTGCAGTGGGCAGGAAAATGCCCCTCCTCCCCTTAAAGCCCCTTCAGAAGCCACAGGCAGAGCAGCTGGATGGGGGGGGAGGGGGCAAAGTCTGAGCAATCACTCGAGGGTGAATGACTGGATTCAGTGTGTGTGTGTTTCTCCCTCTGGAGAGAAGAGGACCCGTCCTGACAGAGGCCTGGAGCAGACCTTCAAGGCAGGGCGATGGAGGAATGCAATCCCAGACCCCCGGCCCAAAGCTCGGAAGGGCAGTGGACCTGCCCCCTGGGCCTTTTTTCACACAGGGCTTCCAAGGCAACCTCCCTCGGGGGAGCCCATCAAGGGCAGGGCGTAGGGGAGGGGTGGACGTTCTGCCTCCCCCGTGGGCAGAAGACCCCGCTGGCATTCCCCACAGGGGGGTTCCCTTTGGAAGTCCTTTGGGACGAGAGCCACGAAAGGCTCAACTCTGCCACCTGCACCCTGGTCGCCTCCTCTGGAGGGATGCCTGTCACACCTGGGGCTGCCATTGGAAAGCATCCGGGGTACATCTGCTACCCTTCTGTTCCACAAACTACGTTGGCTGCCACTTTGCTTCTGGGTTCCATGCCGGGTGCTGGGCATGAGCTCTGGAGCCCCCCGTGTGGTGGGCCAGGGGCCCCGAGGGCCGGCTGAGGTCTCCCCATCCCATCAGAGACCCTCCGGAAGGCCTTTCCTGGGAAGTGAGGCTGGGCCCAACCTCCCTGGCCTCTTGGGGAGGCTGCTGGGGCTCTCCACTAGACCCCACTAGACTTTGGCTTCAGTTCTTTTCCACTCTGCCGGTGCAACCTGGTCTTCTGAGGTGTCCTCTTGTCATGTGGGCCAGTTGGGCGTGTACATTCAGATCAATAAATAAAGCCGCAGCGTTATAGAGGATATGTGGATGTTAAGAAATTCTCATGTATGTATTCTAATGTCTTAACTAAAATGTTGGAGGTTTGGGTGCTTACGATGGGTCTGTAGCCTTTAGGTAAGAATGAGTAGATGGATAATTAAGAGCTGGATCTACGGATAACGAATGGAAGTTGAAATGATTAATAAGGGAAAATATGGGCTAAATTGTGAATGTAGAATTTAAGGGAGAACTTTTGCAAAATGTTTTATAGATGGTATTTAGAGCTTAAGAAATTATCGTGTATATAATTGTTTAACTAAAAGGTTATATTAGGCAGCAATTAGATAATCTAGGTAAGAGTGAATAGACTGATAAGGAGATAAATAAGGGATATAATGTGAGCAGAGAGGATAACATCTGGTCTGTTTGGAATTACTAGAGGGGTGTATAGTGGAAGTCAGGGGGGGGTGGGAATGGGAGGTGGGGGAGGGTTAGGGTGGCTAGGGGAAGGAAATAGATTTGCATAATTAGTTTAGAAGATGGGGATAATCGGATAATGTTATTGTGTGAGAAATTTATATTACAATACAATACAATACAATAGCAGAGTTGGAAGGGACCTTGTAGGTCTTCTAGTCCAACCCCCTGCATGGGCAGGAGCCTTATACCATTTCAGACAAATGGCTATCTAACATCTTCTTAAAGACTTCCAGGGTTGGGGCATTCACAACTTCTGGAGGCAAGCTGTTATGGAGGCAAGCTGTTATATTATGTTGGTGGGGAAGAGGGGAGGCTATAGTATGTGTATTTGATTTATATTGTATATATGGGGGGGGAAGGGGGGGAAATCTGTTTGTGTAAAACTTTTTCAATAAATAAAGCCGCAGCAGATAGCCCAACTGGGGCCTTTCCTCCCAAGCGGCCAGGGCAGGCAGGGCAGCCCCACTGGTCCTGGAAGAAGGGGGAGGGGGGCCTCGAGGCTGGCGGATCAAAGTGGGGCTCCTTCCCTCTTCTGGGCCTTTATCCAGCCACTGCTACCTCCAGGGTTTTGGGGTCTCCTCCGCGGAGGCTGCTTGGAAGCCGCTGCAGCTTCCTGCCGAGGGAGTCTGGCCAGTTGGGCCCATCCAACCTGCTGGGGTCCCACATTGCTTCTGGTTTTTCTCTTGGGCTGGAGTTGGGGGACGTTACCATCCCTCCAGTGCCACGGATGGATCATGTCCTGGGGGCCCTGGGGGCTGCCCCCTGCAGGGAAGCAGGGCCCCGTCAACCTGGGGGGCCCAAGGGGGAACCTGTTGAGCCTAGGAGAAGCAGGGTTTGGGGAGGGCTTGTGCGGGGTCTCAGCTGCAGGGGAGGAAAGAGTGGGAGGAGGCAGCTATGGGGGGGAGCAGGGTCGGGGCCAGGAGGTTCTCTCAGCCCTGAAGGAGCCACTCCCCAGCTCCTCACACTCCCAACCACCCTTGGAGTCACGGTGTCCCAATTCGGCCTCTGGGCCACTAACAAGGACTTACAAGGGGTTGGAAGACTCCGGGGATCCCGTGACTGACTTCCAAGCAGAAATGTATGGTTGCATGGCTTACCTAACGATTTACCTTAGCGGCCAAGGCAAAAAGGTTGTGAAATTGGACATGCTCAAAGACTGTCTCACTTAGTGACAGAATTTCCAGCCCCAACTGTGATCGTGAGCAGGTAAGGACTATCTGTAACTGGCTAGTCTCGTGGGCAGGGACCAGGGTTCCAGCAGCCCCACCTGCCACAGGTAGGAAGGGGGAGCCCCTGTTGGGCCAGGCTCCCCCTGTGGGTCAAGCAGGGGGGAAGGGGGGCCTGCCGAGCTCCAGCGGGGGCTGGGCCAAAGCCCAGGGGGCACCTACCTTGACGGTGCTGAGGTCCATGGGGTGCTTGATGATGTCGTGGTAGTCGTGCAGCTCCAGGGCCTCGGCGTCCACCGGCTTGTAGAAGGGCCAGGCGTAGGCCGCGTGCTTCTTGGACAGCATCTCCTTCAGGATGCTGTCGCAGTACTTGAGGTGCTCCGAGAGCTTGCCCTTCTTGCCCGCGTGCTGGGGCACCTCCCCGTCTTCCAGGTCCTTCTTTGGCGGTTTGATGGGCCGGCCACCGCTCTCCCGCCGAGCCACCACTTTGGCCTGCTTGGAGTCCAAGAGCTGCGGAGGGGATTCGCTCCGGCTGGCTGTGATGGCTGACGTGGTGGGCGTGGTGGTGTCCGCTTTCCGCTTCACCCCCTTTTTCTGAAATTCAAGCACAGCCCATAAGGAGCGGGCAGGTGGAGAAGAGCCCTCCCCCCCAAGAAGGTGGGTCAGGAGGAAGTTAGGGGGGCCAGAAAGATGGCGACGTTTCTCTGGCCTGAGACCAGAAACAGGCCAACCTCTGCAAGGAAGGGGAAGGGGTAGCGGGAGCCCCCCCAGCCCCCCCTTCCCTGGGGGAGAAGTGCCTGCGCAGAGAGGGGAGGCCCCCATTACCTTGACGATGGGCGGTGTTGGGGGAACGACTGCCATGATTGGGGCGGCAGGAGGCGGGGGAGGAAGCACGGGCGTCGCAGGGGGGGCGGTGATGGGGGTGACGTTCGCAGTGATGGTTGGCACAGGCGTGACGGCAATTACGGGCGTCTGAGATACCGACGGAGGGACGCTCTGGAAGGCCGCCGGGGGGGACGCGGAGGAGACAGCCGTGACCACTGGGTGTTGGGTGCCTGCCGGGAGGAAAGCAAGGACGTCGAGAGGAAGGCCCAGCGGATCCAGCTTTGCCTTGGCTCTGGAATTGAAGGCATGGGAATTCCTCCCCCCCGCCCCAATTCTGCAAAATTGTGTTATATTGCGTACACTTAAACAAATTAAAACAGAAGAAGGGAATAACTCCTGTCTAAAACAAAGGAATATTAACTGTAACTGAATATATGATGCATAAAGATAGGGATGTATTTATTTATATTGGATCGATATTTAGTGACTGCATATGTAATTGAAATATTGAAGCACAAAAATCTTGGAACCAAACGACATGCTAGACATAACTGATGAGGATGTTATAAATCTATATAATTAATAATAATAATAATAATTCATTATATTTATAAACCGCCCCCTCTTCCCGACTCGGGGCGGTGTACAGGAAAATTAAAAAACCATCTAAAAACATACAATACACACAAAATTAAAAACGAATTAAACTACCCTGTACTAAAATTTAAAAAACCTTAAAATTACCACCCATTAAAACCCAATAAACAATTTGAGAAAACAGACTGGGGCGAGAAGCGTGAATTAGGTCAAGCCGGCCTGATGGAACAAATAGGTTTTTACTTTTTGGCGGAAGGCGCAGAGGTCCGTGGTCGTTCTAATGTCAGGGGGTAGGTCATGTCAGAGGGTCGGGCCCATCACAGAGAAGGCCCTTCCCCTGGGCGTCACCTGCTGGCACTGCCTGGTGGACGGCACCCGGAGAAGTCCCTCTCTGTGGGAGCGAATCGGCCGAAGGGATGTATGGGGCAGGATACGATCCCGCAAATAACTAGGTCCTGTGCCATGGAGCGCTTTAAAGATGATGATTAACACCTTGAAACGCACCCGAAAGGCCACAGGCAGCCAGTGCAGCTCGCGCAGGGGTGGTGTTACATGGGAGTATCTAGTGACTCCCATAACTGCCCGCGCGGCCGCGTTCTGGACCAGCTGTAGCCTCCGGGTGCATCTCAAGGGGAGCACCATGTAGAGAGCATTACAGTAGTCCAGACGAGACGTATGTTTTGTTTGCTTTTGTATAAAAATAAAAATAAAACTCTAAAAAAAAAGAACCCGTCATAAATATTAAAAAAAAAACCAGAAGAATACAAATACAAAAAGTGCAATGAAAAGTTGCACTTGGTTGAAGTGCAATATGAAGATATGTGTGTGTGTGTGTACATACATACACACACATATACTTATACATACATATGAGATACTCTTTCAAAAATAGCCACACATAGGGATAAGCTGAACCAAAATGCTCAAAGCAATGTGCCACCCCACGGATACGCCCCGTGGTAAAAATTTAAAACGGAATCTGTTCTGTAAAACAACATTTACTGAAACAAAATATGAAAACAACTGAAGTTCTTCAGAATGTTTTGAAAACAACAAATTTTGAGAATCGGTTTGTTTGCAGGTAGCACATTTTTTACAGCATTTGGGTTAAAGATTTGGCAGTTTATCTGCGAGCAGATACAGAACAAACATTTATGCTCTAGTTTTAATATTTAATACTAAGCATTAGAAAGTTTGACTTGCACTGTTTAATATTAAATATCATAATTTTTGTTATATCTAACTCATTTCATCTGTTTTTAACTAATCTGTCTCTACATTACTCACATTTTCAATAAGTAGGTAATTCCTCATTTTACATTAATATAACTTATCACTACCTCCCAAAACTATTTATATTCATCAGAGAAAATGTTCTAATTTTTCAGGATTCTTTTGATATCTTTATGAAATGTAGCTTACTACATACTTCTAATTTTTTTAAAGAAGTGTGATGGATAACTTGAATATGACTACAGCATTTTGTATATGAAGTCTACTTTTATAACCATGCTATTATCTAGTAATGATCAAACTTTGTCTTAATTATTGTACTTTATTTTCCAAGTGTTTTGTAGAAGTTCAGGCAGGTGGAGTTAAGTACATCATCAGCTTAGAGTTGCTGCATTCCCACAAGCGCTCCTCCTGGATTCCACTGACTCTTACCTAGCGCCAATTTAGTGTTGAACTTCAGCTGATCTTGTCTATGGGCTTGAATAAATCTTCTATGCTGCAACCTTACTGAATGGTCCTGATTCTTTGAGCAGGACCTCAATCCGCTTAACTCTGCCTCCCAGCTCTCTACCTGCTCTTCTTCTACATGTTTCTTTTAAAATTAATGACTATACAGCAGGCAGTACTTCCTATTTCCTTTTCATAATGCAATCATGAACATATACCACAATCTTAAGATTAATGGGCTCCACTAGGAGCAGTCTGGTGGAGTGGTTGGAATGAAGTATGACAGACTAATTCTGCCGACTGCCAGCCACTCGATTTTGACCAGCTTAGGGTTGACTCAGCCTTCCATCCTTCTGGAATGGAAGGACACAGGACACAGATTTTAGGGGCAAGAGGCTGACTCTGAAAACCACTTATTTATTTATTTATTTATTCACACTTAAGACAGGACTGTGAAGCTCCGTGATGCGGTATAAGTCGAAGTGCTACTGCTGTTGCTAATAGAGTACAAACTGGGGGGGGGGGGGGGGGGGGGGGGGGACGGGACTCTTATATATATTTAAATTCTGATAAATTTATGATTGTTTTTTGTAAATCTGTTAATAAATGGATAAAGTTAACTGACCTACACAGATTTTGTGTATATTACAAACTAATTAAATTGTATTGAATATAAATGTTTATTCTACACAGTCAAATGCATTTTAATAGGCAGAAAATATTTCCGCTTAGGTAATAATGGCTGTAACAATTTTTAGCATCAGTATTTGGAATGTTATATACTTACACACTGTTTAATTCAAATGTAATTGGCCAGCAACAATAATCTTACTGTATTGCCAAAATCTGAGCGTATGTCATTATGCTGCCCTTACAAAGTTGATTCTTGCTTTCCATGCCCCTTTCCTTGCTAAATGGCAAGGGTGCCTAACTGGCCATTTGGGGCCCATTTTACAAATGCATCCCAACCAAGTTTTGCTTAAGGCAGCCGCCCCCAACCTTTCTGGCTCCATGGACCAACAGTGGCGGTGGTGGGAGTGGCACGGAGATGGTATTGTGCACACAATCCTGCGCATGCACAAATGAAGTTTCATGTGCTTGCCTGCCGCTGGCATTGCCCGGTTCCCACCGGTTACAGTCCACGGCCCAAGGGTTGGGGAACTATGACTTCAAGGCGATATCACATTGTTCTGTGTAAATTAGGTTCTCTAACAGCAACCCAACAGACATGAATTAAGACGGTTTGATCTTTTGAAGATAAAGAAAGTGGAGATGTGAAATGAAGGTTTAATCATGGAAAGCGGAGGAGCCAACATTGTGACAACACAAAGTGCAATCTCCGTCCCGAGATTGCAGTCGATGCTTTTACCGCTGGGTGGTCCAGTTGGACCTAAACCATCACGAAGAGATGGTGAATGGGAAGAACGTGTCCTGCTGATCTCAGGGACACCGCAAAGTCCCTGATTGATCCAGGACAGGGGTCTGCAAAGTCGGCTCTTTTAAGACTTGTGCACTTCAACTCCCAGAATTCCCCAGCCAGCCTGACTGGCTGGGGAAATCTGGGAGTTGAAGTCCACCAGTCTTAAAAGAGCCGACTTTGCAGACCCCTGATCCAGGAGAAGTTCTTCTAGCTGGTGATATGGGAGGGAATTATACTGATACTTGTTTTATGTATTCCAGGTTGAAAGAGGGGGGGGGGGAAGGGTATAATATCTGGTCCTGATTTATGTTTTTTTTTATGTTGGGGGAAGGTGGGGGAAAGGGGGAGAAAAATTTGTTGGTGGAAAACTTTTTCAATTAAAAAAAAAGAGACTGCCTATAAAAATGTTAAAGCCAATTTACCGTAAATGTAAGAACAGAAGAAATAAACGGTAGAATTAAGCTTTGGATGGTCCTGGTCAGCGTGCTATCTTAATTTTTAAACAATATTTTTACGGATGGTATTTATGCAAACCTTTAAAAATGAATGGATTAAGTTTTCTTCTTCTTTATTTTTTATTACTATTTTTTCAACCTATGGGCTAAACTTCTTATTCATTACTACGTGTGTTTTTTACTTTTTCTTCTCTATTTCATGCAAGAATTTGACTTTTTTTCCAACTTGGAATATTAAAAAGATAACACTGCTACTCGAAGGCTGAAAGTTTGTGGATTGAAAACAAAATACTTTTACTTTCCTTACTGATTATTCTGGTTTGGAACTTCAAAGACTCAGTTTGTTTATAGAAGGTGATAAGAAGTAAAGCACTTTTTATACAAATGTTCTTTTATTTATTTATTTAATTAATTAATTAGATTTCTAGACCGCCCCCTCTCCCGGGGGGGACTCGGGGCGGTGTACAGGTAAAAATTAAAACTGCTAAAACCATAACAATAAGTATATCCTTAACCAGTGACCTTAAAATCCTTCAAGTCAGAGCAGCAGTGCTGTAACAGCTGGAAGCAATGGCTTATTTTCAACAGCAGAAAGAAACTGTCAGCTTGCAAGAGATAATGTTTGCAATACACAAGTTGAGAAAATGGAGAAGAAGTTTGAAAAATTAGAGCATCTAATAGTAAAATATGATGGAAAAGATAGAGATACCTATCAAGTGGGGAAATGGAGGTTAGAGTTCTAAACACTAAGCAGGAAAAGAACTACAAAGAAATCAAATCTGCTGACATTTATGGTGAATAGTATGGAAATGTCTGGAAATGGAAAGAGTGGAATATGGAAAGGGGAATTAGATGGATGGGAACTCTACCCTAGATGGCAAGATACAGAAGAAGAAACAAAAGCATTTATGGACATAAAGAGAGAAATGTTATTAGTAACACCAACACTGGCAATTAAAGACAAGCTGATCAAGGAAACAGAAGAAAGGCACAGAAATTATATGAGAGAATTAATAAGCAATGAGTTGCAAAGAGGAGTCCATGCAAATTTGATTAAGAAGTCGATTAGAGGACTGATACCACAAATGGCAGAAGACATGAGACTGTTTTGTTACTGGAAAGATACAGGTTGATAGATGAAAGTGTTTAATCTAAAACTAGTTAAATTTAGTGAAATTTAGTGACAATAGATATGGTTAAATAAACAACTGAAAATGATAATAATATATACATATGTATTGGTATAACAAGTAGTAATTGGATATGGATATTGAATGGTATCTATGAAAGGAAGGTGAGAAATTGTTTGGTTACACATAAAGATTAATAAAAAAGAACTAAATTATGATAAAAGATATAGTCAAATAAAGGAGAGATAATAACAATATATATGTGTGTATGTGTCAACATGAGGAAATTGGATGTTAATTGTAAACAGTGATTTGGAAAGGAAGATTATACATTTTTGTTACTAAATATTTTTGATGTTTAACTAGAATAGGCCATAAGGAATAGTGTTATTGGAGGATACTAGAAATAGCAAATGAGATGCCAATATGTGGTTATGTCTTGAATTTTGGTATGTTTTATGATGAAGGACGTTTAAACAATTATAGTCAAATGAGAATGGAGGTATGATGATGGTAATATGTATAAATATATTTGATTTAAAATACTTGAGTTAATATGAATTATGGGTGACTGTGGAAGAGATGCACGAAAACTTTTTGTAACCAACTGATACACTTTCTACAGTATGTAAAGAAGGAGGATTTTTTGTGTTGTGTTTGTTTTGAAAACCAAAATGAAAAAAAAACCCTTTTATTTAAAAAAAAAAAGGTTTAATCATGAACAACAGCCACAATGAACCTCCAAAGTATGAACGTCCCTTCGGCCGATTCGCTCCCACAGAGAGGGACGTCTCCGGGTGCCGTCCACTAGGCAATGCCAGCGGGCGACGCCCAGGGGAAGGGCCTTCTCTGTGGCGGGCCCAACCCTTTGGAACGACCTTCCCCCCAATCTTAGAACAACTACGGACCTCTGCTCCTTCCGTCAGCAATTAAAGACCTATCTTTTTTTTTTAATTGAAAAAGTTTTACAAAAACAAATTTTCCCCCTTTCCCCCCCTCCCCATACATATATAAATCAAATACAAGTGCTATACCCCCCTCTTCCCAACCCTCATAATATGAATTTCTCACAAAATAGCATTATCCAATTATCCCCATGTTCTAAACTAATTATGCAAATATATTTCCCTCCCCTGACCACCGTAGCCCTCCCCCACCTCCCATTCCAACCCACCCCCCTGACTTCCACTATGCACCACTCTGATAATTCCAAACAACCCAGATATTATCTTCTCTGTTCACATTATACCCCTTACATATCTCCTTATCAATCTACTCGTTCTTGCCTAAAATACCTAATAACTACATAATATTTTTTTTAAAACCTTATTACAAACCCATCATAAACACCCACACCTTCAACGTTTTGGTTAAACATTAGGATACATACATGATAAATTCTTAGGATCTAAATACCATCTGTAAAACATTTTATAAAAATTCTCTCTTCCCACAGTTTAGGTGAACATTAAGATACATACAAGATAATTTCTTAGGCTCTAAATACCATCTATAAAACATTTTATAAAAATTCTCCCCAGATCTCCAACAAAACATTAATCATATCAACTTCCATCCATTATCCATCAATCCAACTCTTAGTTACCAATCTACTCGTTTGTACCTAAAAACTATATAATATAATATAATATTTTCTAAGCCTTATTGCAGACCCATCGTAAACACCCATACCTCCTAGATTCTCCCTTCCAGCATTTTAATTAACCACTAGGTTACATACCTAGTACATGATAATTTAAGACCTATCTTTTCCAGCAGGCCGGCTTGGCCTAACCTACTGTACCCAGCCTTTAGTTTTTAGTAGAGAAATTATTTAATTGGGTTTTAGGTACAGTTTTAAAGGGGTATATTTTAGCACAGGGTGTTAGCATTTAATATAGTTTTAATTATTTATTATTGTTATATGTATATGTTTTTTAAATTTCCTGTGCACCGCCCCGAGTCCCTTTGGGGAGAGGGGGCGGTTAATAAGTCTAATTAAAACAAAAAACAAAAAAAACTGGCATCATCAAAATTGTTCTGACTGCAGACAAAAGCACTAGCGATGCACCAGTGGTGTGTTACACGATACACTGAAGCTGCAATCAATTCTAGAAAAAAGCTGCCGGACCCTCTGAATGAATGCCATCGCAGGAAAGACCCTGCTCCACTAGATCAGGGGTCTCAAACTCACAGCCCCCGGGCCAGATGCATCACACACCAACCACCACCACCCCAGCCTAGCGAAGGGGGGAAAACAGCAATAGTCCTTATATAGCGCATCACAGTGCTTCCCAGCCCTCTCTAAGCAGTTTACAGAGTCAGCCCCAACAATCTGGGTCCTCATTTGACCCACCGCGGAAGGACAGAAGGCTCAGTCAACCTTGGGCCTGGTGAGATGCGATCTGCCAAATTGCAGGTAGCTGGCATGGCAGTCAGCAGACGTAACCTGCAGTGCTGCACTCTAACCACTGCACCGCCGTTCTAACCTCTGCGCCAAAAAGCCACAATACGTCATGTGAGAATGTGACGCTGCGAGTTTGACCCCGCACTAGATGAATGAGCAGATGAGGGAGGAGATTGCCCAGGAACGGAAGAGTGATCAAATACCGACAGATAGGGCAGTAATAAACAAAATTAATGAGTGCGCAGAATCGGATAGATTAACAAAATTAATTAAAGGAAAAAAGGACTCAGAATTCTATAACTCGTGGAAGAGGAGGTATAACTGGATACGGGAACGACCGAAGAATAACAACTGAAGCAATAACATATGTTTAAATCAGATATTGGTAAATAATATCAATCAGAAATTAAAGGACGAATAAGAATTGATGAAGTAGGTAGGTTAACTAGATGGGCTGTATATAGTGTAAATGTTGGTGTTAAATATTAGGCCTACTATTAGGACGGTAATGTTAAGTTTGGTTATTTAAATGTTATCGCTTTCTCGCGCTGTGACGGCAATGTTTAAAATTATGTTTGTATGATTTTATTTTTATAAGAATAAATAAATAAAAATATTACAAAAGCAGATGAGGGAGGGGACAGTATAAGAGGACGATGGAGCCATTTAGAGACCCAGGAACGAGGCCTTGGGAGCTGTGGGGGAAAACCAACAGTCCCCCCAAGTCAGTTTCCCTTTAACGGGCCCTGAGAATGTGATTTGTGTTTCTCAAGTGAGGGACTTTCCACCTGTCCCTGTTACATTTCATTTTGTTACTCCATCAATTAGCACTGTGTAATCAGTCGAGACTATTTTGCATTTTATTTCTGTCATCAACTGCATTAAATAAACAAACAAACAAGCCAACAATTGAGCAAGCAAGCTGTGCGGCCCAATTCTGTGTGGCCTGCAAAAGACGGGATTTCCTTCCACCTCTCCATCCAAACCAGAATGAAAATAAGGAGGGGGGCCGGGGGGGGACTTGGTTCTCCGGACTGAATCTGGTTTATTTATTTATTTTTTATTTTATTCAATTTATATCCCGCCCTTCTCCAAAAGGACCCAGGGCGGCGCACAGGAAAATTAAAAATATACAAAACAATACAAAAATAAAAATTTAAAAGCCTATTAAATATAAATCCTGTGCTAAAACCAATTAAAACCCCCCATTTAAAAACTATCTAAACTAGTCAACAGCGGAGGCTATGCAAGGCCGGCTTGATGAAACAAATGTGTTTTTAAACACTGGCGGAAGAGGCGGAGGTCGGTGATGGTGCGTAATTCAGGGGGTAGGTCGTTCCACAGGGCAGAGCCCGCCACAGAGAAGGCCCTTCCCCTGGGTGTGGCCAGTCGGCATTGTCCGGCCGACGGCACCCTGAGAAGGCCCTCTCTGTGGGAGCGGATCGGACGAAGGGATGTATGGGGCAGAAGGCGGTCTCGTACATAGCTAGGCCCCGAGCCATGGAGCGCTTTAAAGATGGTTGTCAGAACCTTGAAGCGCACCCGAAAGACCACAGGAAGCCAGTGCAGCTCGCGCAGGAGCGGTGTTATATGGGAGCATCTAGGGGCTCCCGTAATCACCCGCGCGGCTGCATTCTGCACTAACTGTAGCTTTCGAGTGCACCTCAAGGGAAGCCCCATGTAGAGAGCATTACAGTAGTCGAGTCGCGACGTCACGAGGGCCTGAGTGACTGTGCAAAGGGCAGCCCGGTCCAGTAAGGGGCGCAACTGGCGCATCAGGCGAACCTGATGAAACGCCCCCCTGGCCACGGCCGCCACATGGTCTTCAATGGACAGCCGGGAATCCAGGAGGACACCCAAATTGCGCGCCCTCTCCACGGGGGCCGGTGCTCTGGTGCTCTGCTCGCCCGTTTGAGGAGCAACCATGCACGAGCAGCCCACATTTCAGCCCTGCGCTATCCAGCCCACTTCTGACTAGCTTGGAGTATCGTTGTAATTTTTTCTGATAAATCAAGCTGTAGCATGTCTAAAGGGGACAAGCAAGATTCCAATGGGGCATGCAGGGCACCGAGACCTGGCCAACTGTGTGTGTGTGTGTGTGTGTGTGTGTGTGTGTGTGTGTGTGTGTGTGTGAGATCTTGGGGGTGTGCCCAACTGTTTTTGGCACCAGCCGAGACCCCAAGGCAGGAGAGGTGAGATGGCAGAGGTCATCTGAGAATCTCTCTTGGCCCTTAGGGGCCATGTCCCCGAGTTTCCCCATAGGAGATCCTACTTCGGAGATTGGCTCCTGGGATCAGCACAATAACTACAGAATGTGTCTTATTACACTGTATGCCACTTAAAGTCGTGCCGAACGATGGGCAGCAAATACATTTAATAATCAATAAAATAAAACTCCCAGAATGTTTTTCGACTTCACCGCCTCGCCCCTTTCCATGTACGTCGCTGCTATGGCAACCGGGCCCCACATGCGTCTTCCAGCACAAGGGAAGCACAGCCTTCCTCTCTGACCTGGGTTGGGGGTCCCAGATCCCATCTTCCGAGCTTTGCCTTTAGGCACGGGGGGCAGGAGCTCCACTTCCTCCTGAGGCATCTGGGCCACTTTCTGCAGGAAGATCTTTTCCAAGGCTTGTGCCATGAGGACGATGTCATCGGTTGGCTGGCAGAGAGGCAGGGAAAAAGAAGGAAGCACACAGTAGCGCAAAGGGCCAAAGGCAAACTGAACTCCAAAGGCCCCCACGGTCATTGCTAACTCTTGGGGGGCAGAGGCCATGTGGCCTTGGAGGGTCTGAGCCCAAAGGAGAACGTTCAGAGCCAACACCCACCCACCCCTCTTGGCAGTGGCCAAACATAGCCTCTAAATGCCACGAGGCTTCCCCAGAAAAGAGCGGACTAGATCCTTTACCTTATTGTAAATGTAACAGTTGGTAAACATGGTGTTGAAATCCTGCATGCATTCACTGGCGCTCCAGTAGTAGTTGTGCTCCAGGCGCTTCTTGATGGTGCCCATGTCCATCGGGTTCTTGATGATTTTGTGGTAGTCCTGTTGGGGAGAGGAAGCAGTCAGTCTTTCACTGGCACCCCTTGGAAGAGGGCTGGCAAGAGAGGCTCTCAATCCTGACAGTGGAGAGTGATAGATGGAGCGATTAATCAATCAATCCGAACAGAGCTGGAAGGGGTCTTGGAGGTCTTCTACTCCAGCCCCCTGCTCAAGCAGGAAACCCTATACCTGTGATGGCGAACCTATGGCATGGGTGCCAGAGGTGGCACAGAGAGCCCTCTCTGTGGGCACGTGTGCCATTGCCAGCTCCACTTCCAGGTTCCATCGAGAACATGCGTGAAGACCACCTGCTCTCGTTCAGGTTCAACCAGCTGGCTGGCGGAACCCAGAAGAACCAGCTGGCCAGTATGCATGCATGCGACGGAACCTGGAAGTGCAGCTGCTCTCTTCCGTGTTTTGGTGCTCCAGTGCACATGCGAACGCCTGACTCAGCACTTGGTGCCAAAAAGGTTAGCCCTATATCAGGGGTCTGCAAAGTTGGCTCTTTTAAGACTGGTGGTCTTCAACTCCCAGAGTTCTGGAGCACCAAAACTTCTGGGAGTTGAAGCCCACCAGTCTTAAAAGAGCCAACTTTGCAGACCCCTGCCCTAGGCCATTTCAGTCGGGTGCCCAGTCTCTTCTTGAAAGCCTCCGGTGATGAAGCACCCATAACTCCTGGTGACAAGCGGCTGCACTGATTAATTGTCCTTGCTGTTAGGAAGTTTCTCCTTAATTCCATCCATTTCTACCTGTTGTTTCTTGTCCTCCCCCTTCAGGGGCTTTGGAGAATAATTTGACCCCTTCCTCTTCTTTGTGGCAGCCCCTCAAATATTGAAATACTGCTATCATGTCCCCCTTAATTCTTCTTTTCTCTAGAGTCTAGACTACCCGTACCCAATTCCTGCAGTAATGATAGAAGGGCTGGTAGCATGTAATGAAGAGCCTCAATTAATCCTAATCTACATGGGGCTTCCCTTGAGGTGCACTCGAAAGCTACAGTTAGTGCAGAATGCAGCCGCGCGGGTGATCACGGGAGCGCCTAGACACTCCCATATAACACCAATCTTGCACGAGCTGCACTGGCTTCCTGTGGCCTTTCGGGTGCGCTTCAAGGTTTTGACGACCATCTTCAAAGCGCTCCATGGCTCGGGACCTAGTTACATGCGAGACCGTCTCCTGCCCCATATATCCCTTCGACCGATCCGCTCCCACAGAGAGGGCCTTCTCAGGGTGCCGTCGGCCGGACAATGCCGACTGGCGACACCCAGGGGAAGGGCCTTCTCTGTGGCGGGCCCTGCCGTTTGGAACGACCTACCCTCTGAACTTCGCACCATCTCCGACCTCCGCCTCTTCCGCCAGTGTCTAAAGACACATTTCTTTCATCTAGCCGGCCTAGCGTAACCTCCGCTATGACTATTTTAGATAGTTTTTAAATTTTGGGGATTTTAATTTGGTTTTAGCACAGGATGGATATTAAATAAGTTTTTTAAATTTTTTATTCCATTTTTTATATATTTTTAAATTCCTGTGCACCACTTTTGGAGAAGGGCGGGGTATAAATTTAATAAAATAAAAATAAATAAATAAAATAAAATATTCTTAAGTACAAGGAAAACAATCCCATTGAAAAACCATCAAGACAGAAAGACAGTCTTAATAATCAAAAGCATCTTTAACCCCAGATAAATCTGATGTGGAGTTTTGACAATAAGCACTAAATATCTGAGTATTCTTTTCCTCTCATAAATATTATATATTTGTCTTTGCACAATGTATAAATACACTGAATATTCTTGTACAAAATATGGCAACCACTATTACCGTACCATATTATATGGCAACAAGCAAGGATGAAAACTTCCTAGAATCCATATGGGTCAATATAAACGGAAAAAAGGATGACATTGCTATAGGTGTATAGTACAGGCCACCCAACCAAGCAGAAGGAACAGATGGACTTTTTGCTAAACAATTAACAAATGTATGTAGGAAACACACAGCAGGAGTAATGGGAGACTTCAGCTACCCTGGTGTTAAGTGGGAGGCAAATTGAAGGCAGATTGAACAGGCTCCTAACCAACTTAGATCTGACAACTTTGTCATACAAAGGAAAACTATACTGGACCTAATTCTTACTAAGGGAGAAGGAGTGATAAAGGGAGGGGAAGCTGCCGGAACCTTGGGGGGGGAGGGACCATCTCATATTGGAAGTCAACAGAATGCAAACACAAGGAAGAGCACATCATCCAACCAGCCTCTTAAACTTTTTAACAAGGTTTGGAGGTTTTTAAGAGACTGGACAGCACCTGTCTGAAATGGTATGGGGTCTCTTGTTTGAACAGGAGGTTGGACTACAAGACCTCAAAGGTCCCTTCCAGCTCGATTATGATGATGATGATTGGAAAAAATATTTTTCAAAAAATGGGAAACGAATTCATAAACACAGGGGAAGAAATTATATTATAAAATGAAAACAACCCCTTTCCTGAGTGCCATGGATGAAGACTAGTAGGAACACCATAATTTATGGAGCCCTTGATGGCGCTGTGGTTAGAACGCAGTATTGCAGGTTAATTCTGCCGAATGCCAGCAGTTCGATTCTCACCGACTCAAGATTGACTCAGCCTTCCATCCCTCCGAGGTGGGTAAAATGTTGTTGGGGGCAAGAGGCTGAATTTGTAAACTGCTTGGAGAAGGCTGTAAAGCACTGCGAAGTGGCATATAAGTGCTGTGGCCATTTTGTGTTATCAGAAACAAAATGTTGAGCTAGACTGGCAGCTACTTTTGTTCTACTTGGCTTCGCTTCATTTGAGATGGAGTGTCAAAGTGCCATCATTCCACATGAGCAGTCTCCTCTTTGCCTCAGCTAAAATTCAACAATATTTGGGGAGAGGATTCTTTTCTTCTCAGTTTCAAACGAATAAATAAAACAATTAAGTGGGAAGAGAGAGAAATTAGGCTGACCGGCTATTCGGCTTTGGGAATCTGGAAAGTTAAGGCAAAATCCTGCAGAATCTGAGCAACTTAACAGAGCCAATAAGCTTACCGCAAGACATCAGAAAGCTGTTATTTTTGCTGTTATGGTGAAGGTGATGCAATGTTTACTCTCCAAGGATGGAGTGGGAATCTCACCATTTAGCAACACAAGCACGGAGAGAGTGACTAGAGAATCCTCCTGGGAGGCAGGATTCTGACTGCCACCTCAACACCCAAACTCCACCTGCACAGGGACACGATTGTTCCATGGACGATTGTTCCATCTTCAGGAGCACCTGCCTATCAAACATGGTCTCCAGTTGGAACCAAAGAGCCAAAAAAGCCTTGGGTGGGGGGAGGAGATAGGACGGACACCTCTTGCAGCACTTTGCCGGCCAAAAACGGGCCTTGAGGAGGCCTTCCCAGGTCAGCAGAGGCACCCTGGGCTGGTCCTTTGATGTTTCCAGGCCGGCCCCATGGGCTGAATTTAATCACCCCACAGGCCTCGAGTTTGACACCCCTGATCTATGTCCTGATTTTAAATTTAACCCTAGAGCAGAAGTTAAAGTTAGAGCAGGGAGGCAGGGAATGTTTTGGGTCCCATCCCTGAGGAAGATTCGCCTGGTGGGACCCAGAAGAAGGGCCTTCTCTGTGGTGGCTCCCTCTCTCTGGAACATCATTTCCCCAGAGATTTTTATTTTATTTTATTTTATTCGAATTTATATCCCGCCCTTCTCCATGGAGGACCCAGGGCGGCGCACAGGAAATTTAAAAAACATATGAAGTACAAAAAATAAATATATAATTTAAAATAAATATTAAACACTCCCACCTGTGCTAAAACCAAATTTAAAACCCAATTTAAAAACTTCCTAAAAGTGCCCATGGGAGGCTAGGCTAGGCCGGCTTGTTGGAACAAATATGTCTTGAGACATTGGCGGAAGAGGCGGAGGTCGGTGATGGTGCGTAGTTCAGGGGATAGGTCATTCCAGAGGGCTGGGCCCGCCACAGAGAAGGCTCTTCCCCTGGGTGTCGCCAGTCGGCATTGTCCGGCCGACGGCACCCTGAGAAGGCCCTCTCTGTGGGAGCGTATCGGTCTAAGCTAAGGGATGTATTAGATTAGAACGGCTCCCACTCTAATTCTCTTCCGGAAGGCGCTGAAGACCTGATTCTGCCAGTGGGCTTGGGAAACCCAGAGAGGGATGGAGCCCACTGAATGGCTCGCGTGAGCGGCTGTCTCCGGGGCGGGAGGTGGGAGATGATTTTATTACATTAGTTGATTTTTTATTAGTTTTAACTGTTTTTAGATGTGGTTTTTTTTAAATATTCTGTAAGCCGTCTTGAGATGCCATGGGTGAATAGGCTAAATAAATGTAAGGATAAATAATATAGATAAATAAATAAATAAATAGAATGTCTTGGCAGAGACATAAAATAAAGAGAGGGAGAAAGCCACACTCAAAGAGGAAATTATCACTCACCGGTAAGTTTAATTTGATGGCGTCAACTGGCTGATAGAAGGGCCAGGCAAATTGGTGCTTCCACAGGGTCTTCACCACCACATTCTGCATGTACTGGAGTTGGTTCGTCTTCCTCCCAGGCTTGGTGGGGTTGGTGACCTCTGGGGGAGGAGGGTTGACTGGCCCCTGGGGGGCCTGGATGGCTGATGTAAGGGCAGACATGGTTCCCTGCCTCCTGGCTTCACTGAGGGCAGCAGCAGCAGCAGCAAAAGGCAGGAGGTGGAGGAGGAGGAGAGCCGCCTGTTATGCTCCCCGCGTAGGATGGGCATCCCATTTCCAGGGACCAGCTATGCAGCCTGCAAAAGGCGAGGAGAAAAAGCAGGTCAGTTTCTGCAGTGGGAGCCCAAATGGAAAGGAATCCAGGCGAAGAGCTTGAGTCCCCTGTCTCTCCTCCACATTGCTGGCCCCAGAGCAGGGGAAGAGGCCACCCACTCTGAGGCCACAGGCCATCCAGGTTTATGGCTCAAATGAAGAGCTAGTTCTTCCCGTCGGGCAGAGGGAGACATGCCACCCACTCTAAAGCAGCGTTTCTCCACCTTGGCCACTTGAAGATGTCCGGACTTCAACTCCCAGAATTCCCCAGCCAGCATTCATTCGCTGGCTGGTGAATTCTGGGAGTTGCAGTCCGGACATCTTCAAGTGGCCAAGGTTGAGAAACGCTGCTCTGAAGTCTCAAACCCAATTTATCCACAGCTATGCCTAAATAACTTGTTGCCCCAAACAAGTGGTTTAACAAGGGTTGGATTCCCACAACCTACTGAAGCATTTTGTGTTGGCCGCATCTGGTGTGTCACGCAAAATCTCAAGTGAAATATGAACTGAAGCCCTGCCAAGGCCTCTGGAAGGAAGAGTGGATGACTCTACAATCATCAACACAGATCAAAACAGCCTAGAGTTTGTTCAAAATAGCTAAATATTATTTTTTTTTACATTGGGCTTAAGACTGGGGTCTGCAAAGTTGGCTCTTTTAAGACTGGTGGACTTCAACTCCCAGAATTCCCCAGTCAGCCATGCTGGCTGGGGAATTCTGGGAGTTGAAGTCCACCAGTCTTAAAAGAGCCAGCTTTGCAGACCCCTGGGCTAAGATAACGTGAAGCGAAGTACTAGCAAAGGGACTATATTAATTTAAAACTATTAACCATGAGGCATTTTCATTCTGACAATAAAATAAAACGACCCACAAAGAGCAAAATCCGATTTCTAGGCCATCAGTCATTTCAAGTGAATAAAGATTTGCTCTTTTCAAGGATTCACAAAACAAATTAAAGTACAATTTGCTCAAATATGGGAGACGTCTCAAAGCAGGCAACAGATGAATCTATTCCAGGAGTGACTCTCTTTTTTCCCCCCAGAGAAAACTGCAAACTCCACCAAATGCCTCCCATCACTGGGGTTGGACAGCCACAGAGCTCCCTGTATGAAGAGATGAGTCACCCAAAAGTGAAGCTTTTCCTCAGGGTGGAGTTTCGGTAAAATGAAAACTTCCAAGCAAAGGACCAAGGGCTTCCTCAAACATTTCTGCCCGTCCTGGGCCAGAAGAGCGGGCCGAGAGCAGGGAGGGCACAGGCAGGGGCCCTCGGCCACTGACCTTCCAATCCACTTTGGATCCCAGTAAATGGGGACAAAATTGGGGACAGATTACAAAACTGCCCCCTTTCGCCTCAAGGGGCACTGGCCGATTCCATCTTTTTCTGATATTCTGGAGCAGTTTTTCATCACCGAAGCTTATACCCTTTGGTATCAATCCCCAAAACTTTGGTATGGATTGAAACAATCGTTCCCACAGCCTAGAATTTGCAAAGTGTGACTTCTGGCTATAAATGATGGGAAACTATCCAGAAAGTCCTCCAGATTGCACACGGCTACAACTCCCTGTGTGTGAAGAACCAGAAAGTATGTTGTGTTTTCTTGTCCCTTCCCTCCTGAACAGAGGCAAGATAATGGGGGGGGAGGGACGGGGGTGGGTGGGGAGAGAAAGGGTTCTGGAAAGCTCATCCCAGCAGCCTCCCTGCCAATGTTCTATGCAGGCTCCGTAATGATGACATGAGCAATGCAGAACTCAATGGAGCCACTTCCTCCCTTTCCCAGGGCGCCTCCTGGGCACCTCCTCCTCTCATTAGCCAGGCCTCTGCTTCAAAGCAAAGCCTCCTTCAGCCATCAGGTGGAGCCCAGATGCTGAGGCTGCCCTTGGATGGATAAGTGGGCAGGCAGCCCATGCTTCTTCGAAAGGCTCCCAAGAAGCTCATCCAAAGGGCTTCCAGGAGAGCGGCTGCTCCTCCCTCAGGCCCTCTCTCTGCCCTGGGGATTCCCACTGCCCTGCTGAAGGCCCAGGGGGCTGCCTGGCTGGCAACCAGAGCGGAAAAGTGCCAGGAGAAGCCCCTGCATTGAGCCCAGGGGGCAGAGGGGCAGAGGACCTCCAAGCTCTCCAACCTGCCCAGCTCCCCCTGCAGAGGAGGGGCGTCTGTGGCAGGGCACAAGAGAGGCCCTGGAAGGCAGCAAACACCTGGTGGGCCCCTGAAAACCTTCCCCAGGTCCTGGCAATTGTGTTTTCTGCTGTTCTTTCTTTTAATTCAAGGCAGCATTTGCAGCTTAATGCCTCCTGTTTTCTCCACAACAATCCTGTGAGGTGGGTTGGGGAGGGGGGGGGGAAGGGAAGGGGGGGAGGAAGAGGGAGAGGCAGCACCTGCCCCAAAGTCACCCATCCGGCTTTCATCCCTAAGGGAGGGTGACAATTTGCATTCCTCTGGTTCCTTTCAAGTGCTACACCAAATTGGCTCTCACCAATTACTTTGCCAAGGAAAAAGAGGGGGGGAAACTTCCGAATCCCAGAAAGAAAGAAAGAAAGAAAGAAAGAAAGAAAGAAAGAAAGAAAGGAAGGAAGGAAGGAAGGAAGGAAGGAAGGAAGGAAGGAAGGAAGGAAGGAAGGAAGGAAGGAAGGAAAGGAAAGAAGGAAGGAAGGAAAGAAAGGAAAGAAAGGAAGGAAGGAAGGAAAGAAAGAAAGGAAAGAAGGAAGGAAGGAAGGAAAGAAGGAAGGAAAGAAGGAAGGAAAGAAAGGAAAGAAGGAAGGAAGGAAAGAAAGGAAAGAAAGAAAGAAAGAAGGAAGGAAGGAAAGAAAGAAGGAAGGAAAGAAAGAAAGGAAAGAAGGAAGGAAAGAAAGAAGGAAGGAAGGAAGGAAAGAAAGGAAAGAAGGAAGGAAGGAAAGAAAGGAAAGAAGGAAGGAAGGAAAGAAAGAAAGGAAAGAAGGAAGGAAGGAAAGAAAAGAAAGAAGGAAGGAAGGAAGGAAGGAAGGAAGGAAGGAAGGAAGGGGAAGGGGAAGGGGAGGGAAGGAAGGAAGGAAGGAAGGAAGGAAGGAAGGAAAGGAAGGAAAGGAAGGAAGGAAGGAAGGAAGGAAGGAAGGAAAGGAAGGAAGGAAGGAAGGAAGGAAGGAAGGAAAGAAAGAAAGAAAGAAAGAAAGAAAGAAAGAAAGAAAGAAAGAAAGAAAGAAAGAAAGAAAGAAAGAAAGAAAGAAAGAGCTAACATTTTCCAAGAATGGCATGAGCATGTGTGAGCACACACGTTTTCAGGCACCCAGTTTTGTATTTGTCAGAAACAATAAGCCTGAATGACCGAGGAATTTCTGTGATGCTCCCCAGAATTTTATACGACTGTAAATAAATCGAGAGATAAAGCATAAAGGTCAAGGACCCCCAAATAATGGAAGGGGAAGGGGTGTCCAGCAGGCACAAAGCACCCTTTTATTCCAGCTCCTCAATGAAACTTTCAGAGGCCACCGAGTCCTGGATTCCAGAAGCTTCTCTGTTATAAGGCAGCACTGCTGTGCCCACCGCTGCCCTCCCACCCCCCATCTCCTCCATCCAGGGGCTCCTTGTACCTTGGGAGTCGGCCAACCCGACCCCTTCCCTCGGCCCCTCTCTGGCCCACTGCTTAGCATTTGAGTTTTGCCCGCTGCCCTCCCTCCTGGCCACGAGGGTTTTCATCCTCTCTGACCCTTGTGACCAGGGGGTGATGGGAGCTGTAGTCCAAAGCAACCGTAGGGAATCGGGTGATTTACCCTGAGTGCCTTCTCCACAACCTGTTGCTGGGGAAGGCAAGTAATTACAAAGGCTGTGATTTAAGAAAGCCATTCAGCCGGCTGAGCTGTTTGTTTTTAAAAAGCCCAAGTGGTGCTTTTCTTCTTAGTGGGATTTATTGCGCCCTTGCATGGAATAAGAAGCCCCAGTGCCAGCGTAGCTCTTCTGCTTTTCTGTGATTCGGGCCGAGCGGGCTGTTCAAAAACCAAAACTCCCTTCCACCAACCAGCGTAGACAGAGACCTCCAGAGGCGCAGAGCCTCCAGTGCACTTATTCGTAGGAGGGAAGCCTTCAATTCCACGCCCTGCAAGGGAACCCCCACTCGGACAAGCAAGCTGACAACAAACGACAAAGAACCTCCAAGAACCACCAAGACCGCTTCCACCCACACGGACAAGGCAAGCCCCGGGTACATGAAACGAGAGCCAGCCCCTCTCCCCTACATGCCCAAGCCACAGCCCTGGAAAGCTAGTCGTGCAGCAGTCCCACAAGATCGTAAACTTTTAACATTTACACACGTGTACAAATTAACTATATTATGTGCAGTTATATAACAGGCAGAAGACTGGCAAAGGCATCCGTCAACCCCAACTGGCAGTCAGGAGACATGACCACAACTCTTTAATTACACAACAGAGGGACAGATCTAACCACAGTTTCAATTGGGAAAATGTGACCATCCTAGACCAGGCCGAGTCCAAAAACGCCAGGGATTTCTAGAAGCCTGGCACTCTGACAAATCAGCCGTCAATGGACACATAGACATCAGCAACACCTATAGACTATGCAAGGGAGACCATCAACCAGCCCAAAAGAGAAAAAGAGCCCAGCTTTTCTCCACCAGGAAACAGCATGGATTAACCCCAAGGTTAACTTCAGACTAACGATCAAGTAAATAACACCCCAAGCAAGAAATTGGCAAAGAGTCATCAGTAAACAGCCCAACCAAAGAATCCCTAAGACCACCCACCCCCACACAGACAGGCAAGACAGACACCGGGATATAAACGGACGCAAACAGCCCTCCTTACTAACCCTGATGATGTGACCTAGTTGGGTAATGAAATGTCTAAAAGAAAACAACCCAGCTGACAGAGCACCAAGGACCCCACAGAATCTCAACTGCTAGGCGACACTGCTTCTATTACACCTAGAAGCCCACAAAGAAGAGATGACGGAAGTCAGACTGACTGCCTCACGGCACCCAAAGCCATTTCAGCTGCTTTCTACGAAACGGCGGCTGTGCTGCAGTTGGTAAAGCTCAGGTGGCTTGATGTGCAAACTTTAGCCAAGCAGGGCTCATTCAATGGGCCCTGCTTAAGAAAATAATGGGTTAGGCAGTGTGTGAACCAAGCCACAGAACATCTCAAAGGTTACCAACGAAGCCTGCACTCTCTGAAATGAGGCTATGCTATCCGACTCACTGCTGAGTGAATCCACCCGGCACACAACTTAAGCACCAAACTAGGCTAACAAAGCACACATTCAGCTTCCGAAGTTCACCCACAACTTATGAGAGGCGCTCTCTCTTTCACCTGGGAGAAGGAGCACAAGCATCTCTCTCACTTCTTCAACAACGCCTGTGCCGGCTGGGCTTAGTAGGTTAGCATCATCTGGGGCAGGAATAGGAAATGTTACTTGACAACCAAACCATGTGCAATCGCAGGGCCATTGTAATCTTACAGGCACATGGATTTATTCCTAAGTGTGCACTTAAGTGTTGACATACACCTCCACCCGGTTAGTTATTGGATTTCTGCTTTTCATGAGCTCCAATCAATTGCTACTGCAATCCGAAGGCTATCCCCCGGGAGTTTAGAATAGAGAGTAGAAAGTAGGACTTCCCAGAGAGTTACAGGTCAGAAAACAAACTTCAGATCCACAGCTGAGCAAAGTGACTTGAAGCATTTTATCTCTTCTATCGCAACTGAAAAGCCTCACGTCCCCTCCTGAGAACTGAGCTGCTCTTTAAAGTTACTCTTTAAGAGGCTGAAAGTGTGTGTAGGGGGGACACGACACTTCAACAGTGCACTGGCTGTGTATGTGCTTTTCTGCCCTGGGTCAAAGTCCACCAGCACCCAGCAATACCCAGAGAAACAGTGGCTCCAACCACACTCTGCATTCAGCCATAGAGTCGCTCTGTTACTGCCCGCTAAATATGCCGGGGGTTTACAACGGTTGCTCCAAAAACGTGGCGTTTATGATGAAATTTGCACCTGCCCTTCTGCTAATATAAAGCATTCAAGTTGGCTTGCAACAGTTTTTAAAACCAATAAAACCAATCCTGATGAAAGAAATGCCCTTGGCCGGTTCCTTAAAGGAGGAGGGGGGGGGGGGGGAAGGACGCCTCCTTAGGGGGGGGACAGGAGGCCTCTTCGGCCGGCCTCCAGACTACAAGCTTCCCAGGGGCCTCCCATGGGGGCCCAAGCCTGCTTCCAGAGCTGGGCTTGGGGTCTTTCCCCCAATCGATTGGGGAATCTTTAGCCATGTTGGGCTTAGCACAGGGGTCTCCAACCTTTGCAACTTTAAGTCTGAAGGACTTCAGCTCCCTGCTTAGCTGGCTGGAGAAGTCTGGGAGCTGAAGTCCTTCAGACTTAAAGTTGCAAAAGTTGGAGACCCTGGCTTAGCAGACCTTCCACTCAGGCCTCCATTGGAACCAAGGGGGAGCCACGGATGGCACCCAGGCCGCCCAGAGAGCGGGATGAGCAGCAGAGCCCGGTGGGGGCCGCCCCTTCCTCCACCGGCTCCCAAGTTTTGACAGGTGTCAGTAACTTTCTCCGCGGCTCTTCCAGGCTGCCAAGGCCGCCGGTTTCCTTCCGCCGGGGCTTGGACAGCTGGGAGGTCCCCAGGACGGGAGGCGAGCGAGCCGGGCAAGCCCCAGCGATGAAGGGCCCGGTGGGGAAGTGCGGAGGCAGCTGCTGCCGCCGCCGCCGCCTCCATCCCGGCACCGGGCCGGCACAGCTCGTCTTGGCCCGCCCCGACTCCGCAGCCCCGGGAGACGCAGGGAGCCCGGCTTCTCCCTCCGCTGCAGCCGCCTGGGAGCCACCGGGGAGGCCGCCCCAACTTCGGGGGAAGCGCCCCGTCCCCGGCTCCACCGGGCCCCGCTTGGCGGGGAGGACGAGGCACCCCCCAGCGGGGAAGGGATCCGCGGGGGGCCCGGCTCAGGCTGCGACCGCCCCCCCCCCGGCAGGCGCCACTTCGCCGGGCCCACCGAATGGCGCCGCCGGCCTTTGTGTGGCCGCCGCCGCCGCCGCCAGCGAAGATGGCGCGGAGGGGGAGTCGCCGCTCGCCCCCCCCCACGGCTCTCCCCCCCCGCCTTTGTTGCTATGGCGACCCTCCCCCCGCGCGACGGTTGGCCCCCCCGCGCCCCTTCCCCTCCCCCCCCCCCGGGCTGGGCCCTCCCGCCCGCCCACCCGCTTACTTGGGCCCGCCGCCGCCGCCGCCGCCGCCGCCGCCGCCTGGCGGGCGGGTGGGCGGGCAGGCTGGCCGGCTGCTGGCTGGCTGGCTGGCGCTGCGTACCGAGCCGCTCCTGCCTGCCGCCGCCGCCGCTCCGGTCCGCTGCCGCCCGCCGAGGCCAGTCGGGCTGATGCGCGGACGGGGCGCAGCGCAGCGCTCATGCGCCGGCCGCGGGGGCCGCCGGGAAGCGTAGTTTCGCTGGCGCGGCCTGGCGCGGCCTGGCGCGGCGCTCCGCCCGGCGGGGACTACAAGCCCCAGCCTGCGCGCGCCCCCTTTCTTCGCCGCGCCGCCAACAAAGCGCTCGGCCTCCCCCGGCTCGAGGGTGCCGTCGGGAGAACTTCCCGCGGGGGGCTCCGTGCCAGGCTCCCCCGCCGGCTCCCCTGGGTTGCTCTGGAAGCCTCCGCGGCGCAGGCCTCGAAAGGCCCCGAAGCGCCTCTCCCGGGGCCCCTCTTTGTCCTGGGGTAGGCGGGGGGGGGGGGGGCTCTGCACGGGTCGCTGGGTCGGGGGGCCCTTCGGGTGGTGCGCGGCTTGGCTGCTGCAACGCGCTCCCTGCGGGGCTGCCGTGAGGAGGACCAGGCGGAATGCGGCGTCTTCAACAGGCCTCGGATGGGCCTGCCTCAGTTTACCCTCGCAACGCCCCTGCCCAACGTGTGCCTACAAACTCTATGCCAGGGGTCTCCAACCTTTGCAACTTTAAGTCTGAAGGACTACAGCTCCCAGAATTCTGGGAGCTGTAGTCCTTCAGCCTTAGTTGCAAAGGTTGGAGACCCCTGGCCCAGGCCCTGACACTGACAGCTTTGCTGGCTGGAGAAGTCTGGGAGCTGAAGTCCTTCAGACTTAGTTGCAAAGGTTGGAGACCCCTGGCCCAGGCCCTGACACTGACAGCTTTGCTGGCTGGAGAAGTCTGGGAGCTGAAGTCCTTCAGACTTAAAGTTGCAAAGGTCGGAGACCCCTGGCCCAGGCCCTGACACTGACAGCTTTGCTGGCTGGAGAAGTCTGGGAGCTGAAGTCCTTCAGACTTAGTTGCAAAGGTTGGAGACCCCTGGCCCAGGCCCTGACACTGACAGCTTTGCTGGCTGGAGAAGTCTGGGAGCTGAAGTCCTTCAGACTTAAAGTTGCAAAGGTCGGAGACCCCTAGCCCAGGCCCTGACACTGACAGCTTTGCTGGCTGGAGAAGTCTGGGAGCTGAAGTCCTTCAGACTTAGTTGCAAAGGTTGGAGACCCCTGGCCCAGGCCCTGACACTGACAGCTTTGCTGGCTGGAGAAGTCTGGGAGCTGAAGTCCTTCAGACTTAAAGTTGCAAAGGTTGGAGACCCCTGGCCCAGGCCCTGACACTGACAGCTTTGCTGGCTGGAGAAGTCTGGGAGCTGACGTCCTTCAGACTTAAAGTTGCAAAGGTTGGAGACCCCTGGCCCAGGCCCTGACACTGACAGCTTTGCTGGCTGGAGAAGTCTGGGAGCTGAAGTCCTTCAGACTTAAAGTTGCAAAGGTTGGAGACCCCTGGCCCAGGCCCTGACACTGACAGCTTTGCTGGCTGGAGAAGTCTGGGAGCTGAAGTCCTTCAGACTTAGTTGCAAAGGTTGGAGACCCCTGGCCCAGGCCCTGACACTGACAGCTTTGCTGGCTGGAGAAGTCTGGGAGCTGAAGTCCTTCAGACTTAAAGTTGCAAAGGTTGGAGACCCCTGGCCCAGGCCCTGACACTGACAGCTTTGCTGGCTGGAGAAGTCTGGGAGCTGACGTCCTTCAGACTTAAAGTTGCAAAGGTTGGAGACCCCTGGCCCAGGCCCTGACACTGACAGCTTTGCTGGCTGGAGAAGTCTGGGAGCTGAAGTCCTTCAGACTTAAAGTTGCAAAGGTTGGAGACCCCTGGCCCAGGCCCTGACACTGACAGCTTTGCTGGCTGGAGAAGTCTGGGAGCTGACGTCCTTCAGACTTAAAGTTGCAAAGGTTGGAGACCCCTGGCCCAGGCCCTGACACTGACAGCTTTGCTGGCTGGAGAAGTCTGGGAGCTGAAGTCCTTCAGACTTAAAGTTGCAAAGGTTGGAGACCCCTAGCCCAGGCCCTGACACTGACAGCTTTGCTGGCTGGAGAAGTCTGGGAGCTGAAGTCCTTCAGACTTAAAGTTGCAAAGGTTGGAGACCCCTGGCCCAGGCCCTGACACTGACAGCTTTGCTGGCTGGAGAAGTCTGGGAGCTGAAGTCCTTCAGACTTAAAGTTGCAAAGGTTGGAGACCCCTGGCCCAGGCCCTGACACTGACAGCTTTGCTGGCTGGAGAAGTCTGGGAGCTGAAGTCCTTCAGACTTAAAGTTGCAAAGGTTGGAGACCCTTGGCCCAGGCCCTGACACTGACAGCTTTGCTGGCTGGAGAAGTCTGGGAGCTGTAGTCCTTCAGACTTAAAGTTGCAAAGGTTGGAGACCCTTGGCCCAGGCCCTGACACTGACAGCTTTGCTGGCTGGAGAATTCTGGGAGCTGTAGTCCTTCAGACTTAAAGTTGCAAAGGTGGCTGGAGAATTCTGGGAGCTGAAGTCCTTGAGACTTAAAGTTGCAAAGGTTGGAGACCCTTGGCCCAGGCCCTGACACTGACAGCTTTGCTGGCTGGAGAATTCTGGGAGCTGTAGTCCTTCAGACTTAAAGTTGCAAAGGTTGGAGACCCCTGCTCTACGCTGGCACAGGGCAGGGATCCTTGCTGGGACCGCCTGCCTCCCGCAGCGTCTGCAAGGCTGGCACGCTCCACGGCCCTCGGAAGGGAGCCTTCCCTGCAGCAGCCCCTGCTCTGTGTCTCCCCCAGAGATCTGGATGTGCTGTGGTTTAAAACAGTGAAAACCTGGCTCCCGAACCGTAAATTCGGGTAGTCCTCATAGATGGACCGCTTGTCCGGTGACCATTCAAAGTTACAGTGGTCCCCAGGGGGGACGGAGGGGGCCACGGCCCCGCCCGCTGGCGGCCAGGAAGGAGAACAAGAAGACACAATTGCCAAGAGACAATCTAAAAAATGATCTAAATCTAAAAAATGACTTTTATTTTTATTAATACAGTATAATTTTTGTCTGGATGTTTGTACACGACTGCCAGCATAGAATTCAGAATTTATATGTATGCATTTATTTTCACCTTGTTGTATTATTGAAAAATGTATTACCAATGTCTTGTTAAGAAGCCCGGGAGGGGCCAACGATCTCGACGTGAAAGTTCTCAAAATATCTTTTTAATTCACCTTACCCTACCCTTTTTTGTTAAAAAATTTGTAAAACTCAATAAAACTTTTTCTATATAAAAAAAGTTACAGTGGTCCTTCGGGTGGGTCCTGAAAGTCCTGGCTGTCCGAGCAGCCCTTAAATGCCACATGGCTGCAATCTGGGCACCTGGCAGCTGACTTAGACAAACAACAGTTGGCAGCACCCTGAAGTCAGGTGATAGTTAATTTGGCATCTTTCCTGCCAGCTTCCTACAAGCAAAGTCAACGGGGAAGGTGGCAAGTCGTGCTAATTACTCTCTCTCCCCCACATGCTCGTTGTGCTCATGCCATGCTGGCCGCCCGCATGCCCTCCCCAGAGGGCAGCAGCCACTTACTTACCTGCCAGCCTGCTTGTGAAATACCTGGGACTCGCCGTCCTTGCTTAACAATGGCAACTGGGTGTCAGGCTTGCTTTGGTAAGTGATGTACCACTTAAGGACAAATTCCTCAGAATCATCATTGTTAACCAAGGACTTCTTTAATGACTGTAGTACCCTTAGCTATAAGGTTACCTTGCAAATCTGAAAGGACTGTTTCTCTCCCCCTCCCCCTCCCCTGCTTTTTACTGAAGTAGGGAGGGTCCCTTCTGACATCCTCCCCTCCTTTGGACTTGCATTTCATTCATCAGATCCTTGTCTAGGCTGTGGCTCTTCCAGTCACCCATAGTTTCAACTTTCACACCACTGACTGTTTACACTTGCCCTGTTTTTATCCTTTATCATAATAGTAATTACTTTGCTATGAATTGCCGAGTTATTGAGTGGCTTACAATTTTAATAAATTATCATTTTAGTATACAGGGTACATATTATTGCTGTTCAACCGTTCGAGTCTACCCAGCACTGATTTATTTCCATAATGGCAATTTCTTCTTGGGAACACTCAGTCGCTGCAAAGTAATAAAATCAAAAGATTGTTCACTCATTCAGCGCAGGATTATTCATAAAGAGGAGAAAACGATTTGAGTACATGCAGAATTACTACATTAAGTGTAATCATTTGAGGTTGACAAGTGGCTTAAAATGGAATACTTTTTAAGTCTCGATGAGTCAGGGAAAAACCCAAGGGAGCCAAGCTCAGGATCTGAGACAGAATCGGCCCCTGGTAGCCTGACTTGGGTCTTGCCCTAGACACCCACGATTGCAGAATGCTATACAGATCATCCTTGACTTAGGACTGTAAGGAAACCTCCCACTACAATCATTAGTTCCTGTGGTTGTTAAGTGAATAACCTACCGTTTTCAGCCTCAGTTGTTTAGTAGAGAAATTTTAAATTGGGTCTTAGGGATTTTAATGGGGTAGTTTTTAGCACAGGGTGTAATTTAATATAGTTTTAATGTATTTATGTATTTATTGTAATGTATTGTATTCTTATATTTTCCTGTGCACCACCCCGAGTCCCTTCGGGGAGAGGGGGCGGTTAATAAGTCGAATAAAATGAAAATGAAATGAAAATGAATTGCCTGCCTGGTAGCCTCACTCAACGACCACTGTCACAGCACTCCCAGATGCTAAGCAAAAGGAGAAAAAGGCTGGCAGTTCCTCTCCCTGTGCAGAACCAGCGTTTGGGTCAGAGAAAGATCCACACTTCCTTTCTCCTGCCCAGTGCACCAGGTCCCCTCCCCACCACCCCAGGGGCCTCACTTTCCAGCCCCTGGTAGTGGTGGCATACAGCTTCTTCCTTTCTCCAACATGTGCCCCTGGGGCACAATCACGCCTGCCCTGCCTGGGCCGGAAAGTCTTTTTAACTCTGGCCCAGGGAGGGGAAGAGGCAGAGTGGGCAGGAGAAAGGAAGTGGCTTGTGATCTTCCTCGACAATCCCCTTCATTCAACACCACTGTACTTTCAAATGGCGTTTGTAAGCGAAGGACTACCTGAGCTTCAAGCTGCCCAATGAGAAGATTGCTCCGGGGTGGCTTCTGCTTGGTGAATGACACCGGTGGCCAGTTGTCTTCTGGGTGTGCTTCAAGCGTCGTTTGTACAGCCTTACATCACACAGTGCCTGTTACTTGAGAAGCCACCTGCCGATCTGATTGGGCAGAGTTTGCAGACTTCGGGGTCCTTGGATTAAGCAGCTACATCTCTAGGGACCCACTAAGGTTCCCTCTCCCTTGCAGCGCCTGGAAAGAGGATTCCCCGAAGACCCAGGCAGCGAAAGCCCTCGCTGGTCCTCCGCACTGTTGGATGGATTCTCCTGTTGCTCTAGGACAGGGGTCCCCAAACGTGGCCACTTTAAGACTTGTGGACTTCAACTCCCAGAATTCTCCAGCCTGAGGAACTCTGGGAGTTGAAGTCCACAAGTCTTAAAAGTGGCCATGTTTGGGAACCCCTGCTCTAGGACAGGTCCCCAAACGTGGCCACTTTAAGACTTGTGGACTTCAACTCCCAGAATTCTCCAGCCTGAGGAACTCTGGGAGTTGAAGTCCACAAGTCTTAAAGTGGCCACGTTTGGGGACCCCTGCAAGTCTGAGAGATGCACTGATTCAGTCCGTGAGCTAAAACAGTGCAGAGACGCTCTGGAGCCAAGCGACACTTTAGCGCAGGGGTCGGGAACCTTTTTGGCTGAGAGAGCCAGGAACGCCACATATTTTAAAATGTAATTCCGTGAGAGCGATACAATATGTTTAAAACTAAACACAAGTAAACGTTTGCATTTTATGTAAGACCAACACTTTTAAAGTACAATAAGTTTCTTAATTCTTTTTTAATAACGTTGTTATGCTGTTGCTAACCAATGATGAATAAAGTACTTGTTTTTTGTCAAACACGTTTATTAAAACTTAAAATAGAACAGAGTGTACATGTCTTACAGTCATGCGGGTAACATAGTGTAAAAGTAAAAGGTAGTTTCAAAAGCCGGATACAAAAGTAGAGAATATTAATGCCATAATTCACGACCGTAAGTACAGGAAGGTAGTTTTTTTAAAAAATAAAGTACTTCTTTATATCAAAGTATAGCCAGCCGAACGAACAGGTTTAAAGGTAGCTTCTATCCATGGGCTGTGAGACTTTTAAATTCAACCGCAATCAATCCATGCACGTGCTAGTTTTTTTTCTTTTTTCTTTTCTCTCTTTTTTGTTTCTGTTATAATTTTGCACCAGTGAAGTTAAAACCAATTTCATTGTAATTTTTACAATGACAATAAAGATTATTATTATTACCAGAAGCTCCCATATAACACCGATCCTGCGCGAGCTGCATTGGCTTCCTGTGGTCTTTCGGGTGCGCTTCAAGGTCTTGACGACCATCTTTAAAGCGCTCCATGGCTCGGGGCCTAGTTATATGCGAGACCGCCTCTTGCCCCATACATCCCTCAGACTGATACGCTCCCACAGAGAGGGCCTTCCAGGGTGCCGTCGGCCAGACAATGCCGACTGGCGACACCCAGGGGAAGAGCCTTCTCTGTGGCGGGCCCTACCCTGTGGAACGACCTACCCCCTGAACTCCGGACCATCACCGACCTCCGCCTCTTCCGCCAATGTCTAAAGACATACTTTTTTCATCAAGCCGGCCTAGCCTAACCTCCCATGGGGACTGTAGAAAAGTTTTAAATTGGGTTTTAATTGATAATTGGTTTTAGCACAGGTTTGGGATCTAATATATATTTTAAATTATTTATGTTCTATTTTTGTATGTTTTTTAAATCTCCTGTGCGCTGCCCTGGGTCCTTTGCGGAGAAGGGCGGGATATAAATGTAATAAAATAAATAAATAAATAAATAAATAAATAAATAAATAAATAAATAAATAAATTATTATTATTATTATTATTATTATTATTATTATTATTATTATTATTATTACCATTAATGCGACTTCTGGTGTTGCATGGTTTTGCTGATAGCTTTGTAGTCTGGTTGGTGAGGTTAAGCTTCATGCAGGCATTGAGACTTCCATCCATTAAACGTGATCGTAGGTTGATCTTAATGTTCTTTAGGTGTGAGAAAGACTGCTCACATGCATACATAGAGCCAAACATTGCCAGTGCAGCAATACTCACACGTTGCAGTGTGTGGTATGTGACGGGAATCGCGTTCCAGGTTTTGACAATCAGCTGGTCTGCAGGTTGAAGTTTTTTGCAATTCTCCCCAATTCGCTTCCTGTGGTCTTTCGGGTGCGCTTCAAGGTCCTGACGACCATCTTTAAAGCGCTCCATGGCTCGGGGCCTAGTTATATGCGAGACCGCCTCCTGTCCCATACATCCCTCAGACCGATAGGCTCCCACAGAGAGGGCCTCCTCAGGGTGCCGTCGGCTGGACAGTGCCGACTGGCGACACCCAGGGGAAGAGCCTTCTCTGTGGCGGGCCCAGCCCTTTGGAACGACTTACCCCCTGAACTCCGCACCATCTCTGACCTCCGCCTCTTCCGCAAGTGTCTGAAGACACATCTGTTCCATCTAGCCGGCCTAGCGTAACCTCCATTACTGACTGTTAGATAGTTTTTAAATTTGGGTTTTTTAATTTGGTTTTAGCGCAGGTTTTTATTAGAATAAGTTTTTAAAATTTTTTAGATGTTTTGTATGTATTTTTAGTTTTCCTGTGCGCCGCCCTGAGTCCGTTTGGAGAAGGGCGGGGTATAAATTTAATTTAAAAAAAACAAAAAACAAAAACCTCAGCTCGGAGCTGTCCACTGCACTCTCGTGTGGGTGGGTGATGAACTTAAAAAGACGAGTACGCTCACGAAATTCTCCAAAGGGCGCTTTGAATGACTGCAGGAGATCAGATGTGAAGCCCGCTAGCTGCTAAAGATCAAGATGTTGAGCAGGGTCACTGGCTGTGCATGCATCTTTAAACTCTCCCAGTTTTTCAAAGTGTAGTAAACCAGGGGTCTCCAACCTTTGCAACTTTAAGTCTGAAGGACTTCAGCTTCCAGACTTCTCCAGCCAGCAAAGCTGTCAGTGTCAGGGCCTGGGCCAGGGGTCTCCAACCTTTGCAACTTTAAGTCTGAAGGACTTCAGCTCCCAGAATTCTCCAGCCAGCTTTGCTGAAGTCCTTCAGACTTAAAGTTGCAAAGGTTGGAGACCCCTGGCCCAGGCCCTGACACTGACAGCTTTGCTGGCTGGAGAATTCTGGGAGCTGAAGTCCTTCAGACTTAAAGTTGCAAAGGTTGGAGACCCCTGTAAGTAAACAACCTGTTTCAATGTCAGTGATGAAGAGTTCTAGCTTGTTTTCAAATGCAAATACTGCTTGCTGAAGGGATAAGACTGTATTTCCAACGCCTTGCATTTTCACCTGGAGCTGGTTCGGATGTTCAGTCATGTCCACGAGATAGTAGAACTTCAGGAGCCATTCGGTGTTAGTTAACTCGGGATGCTTGACGTTTCTCATTTCAAGAAAAGTCCGGATTTCGCTCGGACATGCTGCGAAACGGCTGCGCACCTTCCCTCTAGACAACCAACGCACATTGCTGTACAGAAGCAGACCAGGATAATTATTCCCAACTTCCTCCAGCAGTGTTTTAAACTGGCGATCATTTAAAGCTCGGGCAACAATAAAGTTGAGCACCCGAATGACCAGCCACATCACCTCACCAAGCTGCTCGCCACACATCTGAGCACAAAGCGCCTCCTGGTGTAGGATGCAGTGAAAACTTAGGATGCGTCCCTTTTCATGTTGCGTCTCTTTTCATCTTGCGCGAGCTGCACTGGCTACCTGTCGTCTTCCGGGTGCTCTTCAAGGTGTTAATTATCATCTTCAAAGCGCTCCATGGCTCAGGACCTAGCTATCTGCGGGATCGGATCCTGCCTCATACATCCTCACGGCCGATTCGCTCCCACAGAGAGGGACTTCTCCGGGTGCCGTCCACTAGACTTTGTCAGCGGGCGACACCCAGGGGAAGGGCTCTCTCTTGGCGGGCCCGGCCCTCTGGAACGACCTTCCCCCCGACATTAGGACGACCACGGACCTCCGCTCCTTCCGTCTTAAATTAAAAACACATCTTTTCTGTCTGGCCGGCCTAGGATAGTCTCTCTGTCTCTGGGGTTTTATTGGGAAGTTTTTTAGTATAGCTTAGTTTTAATGGGGAATTTTAGCACAGGTTTAGGTTTAATTTATTTTTTAAAGAAATGTTTGTATATATTTATTGTTTTTTATTCTTCCTGTGCACCGCCCGAGTCCCTATGGGGAGAGGGAGCGGTTTACAAATATTAAATATTATTATTATTATTATGTTCACGAAGAAGCGCTACGAATCCTCTGTTTTTCCCCACCATGCACGGAGCACCATCAGTACACCCCGAAATACGTTTATCCATCGGTAAATAAATCGGTAGATTTATTTTTTTTCGCAAGCTCAGTGAGACTTGAATAAATCCTCCCCTCTTGTTGTCCCTTGCATAGGCAAAATGTAGTGTGTCACCGACAGCATACCTGGCAATCACGCTGAACTGGGATAAATGCCTCGTCCAAAGCGAGAGAAAAGAATGGTCCTTCACTTGTGTTTCCTCAATTTGGTTTGCCATCATGCTAGTACGATCGTAAACAGTTCTTGCCGACAGAGGCATATCTTTTATTCTTTTGATTATTTTGTCTTTATCCGAAAAGTCGTCAAAAATTTCCTTGGCAACATCAAGCCATGAACGTTTTGGCATACTCGCCCGTCTGTGAATGGCTTTCCGTTTCTCACAATTGCTAAAGCACCAGCAAAACTAGCCCAATTCCGGTCACCTTGTTGGGTCCAAACACGGAGTTGCTGCTGACTTGCTTGCACTCTGCACAGGAACTCTTGACATGCTTTCTTCCTGCTGTCCGTTCCCCCCCCCCCCCCCCCAGGATATTTTGATGCAAATGTAGTTCTTTTAGCCATCTTCTTTGATGAAAGGGTTTGTGCAATTAGCTAAGCTCACCGACTACTTCAGGGGTTCCCAAACTTGGCAACTTGAAGACTTGTGGACTTCAACTCCCAGAATTCTCCAGTAAGATTCTTCTAGATCAGGGGTTCCCAAACTTGGCAACTTGAAGACTTGTGGACTTCAACTCCCAGAATTCTCCAGCCAGCTCAGAATTCTCCAGCCAGCTCCAGCCAAGTTTGGGAACCCCTGGACTACTTGATTACAAGGAGGGAAGTTTACTTCCTGATCTCACAACTACCCTGCATGTTACGCATTGATCATTATCCAATGAACATTTGGTGTTGTCCCGGAGGGCAGCTGTGATTGGCTCCAGCCACCTGCAACCATGAACGCAGGTCAGAAAGGAGGACCATGCACTGAGGCTACTATACTTCACCCAATCTGCTTTCTCAGTCTCACACACCCCCTCTTGGTTTTGCAAGGGTTTCATAGGCCAGGGGTCCCCAACCTTTGCAACTTTAAGTCTGAAGGACTTCAGCTCCCAGCTTTGCTGGCTGGAGAATTCTGGGAGCTGAAGTCCTTCAGACTTAAAGTTGCAAAGGTTGGGGACCCCTGTCATAGGCTACAGAGGTATCTGCACCCAAGCTGGAACCAACTTAGTCTTCATGAGAATGTTTTATATTTTTAACGTTACTATTTTTTTTAATTAAAAGATTTGTCTGCCAGCCAGTTGCAGCCATCAAAAGAGCCGCATCTGGCTCGCCAGCCATTAGTTCCCGGCCCCTGCTTAGCGGGGATCCACAACCGAGCAATAAAGGCGCGCGCGTGTGTGTGTGTGTGTGAAGAGGAGAAGCTTGCAGGCTGCACTTCTGTGAACCGGCATCTTCTGCCCGCGATCCTCAGGGCTACTTGCGCGCGATTCAGTTTCAGCGGGAATTGCTCCTGCCGTGCGTGGGGCGAGGACCCCTTTGCCCTCCCCGCCCGCCTTGCAAGCTCCGGCCGTAAAGATTCCCGGAGCGAAGGAGGCCTAAAGCCGCTCCCTCCCTCCGCCTGCGAAAGAACCCGGGCAGCAGCTGGAACCCCTCCCTCCTTTGGAAGTTCCCGCCGAACCCGGCTACGCGCCTGCGCCTGTTGACCCTCTAGGCCCGCCGTAGCCGCCGAGAGACGCTTCCGCCCGGCGTGTCCCGACACGCCTTGCAGGGAGCCTCTGCGCTTGCGCGAGCAGGGCTAACGCAGAGAGCGGCGTCGCGCCCGCCTCGCCTGACTGCCCGCAGTGCGCCTGCGCGAGGCCTCGCGCGGCTTCCCCTCCCTCTTCCCTGCTCCCTCCCTCCCTCCCGCCGGGCGGCCCGCAGGGAGGCGGCGGCGGCGGAGCCTGAGGAGGCCGCGACACCCGCCGCGGAGAAGGAGAAAGGCCGCGCGGTGAGTGAGCCGCGCCGGCGAGCGAACGGACGGGCGTGGTGGGCCGGCCGCAGGCTCCGGGCCCTGCATCCCACGAGGCGGCGGCGCTGGGCGGGCCTCCCGTTTGGAGCCTGTGGAGGCCTCTTGCTCCTCCTCCTCAGGAGGCCTCTGTGGGCGCCCGCCTCGGATGGCGCTGCGGGGCCCCTCCGGCAGGACCCTGGGGGGCTTCCCTGCTCCGGTGACCCTGGAGGGGAATCCCCCCCCTCCCCACGAGAGACCCTCCCCCACCCGAGTACCCCCTCCCCTCCCCCCCCCCTCGTCCTCCTCCGGCTGTGGCGGGAGCCCCGCCCCCTGGCACTGGAAGAGGCTGGACTTCAACCCCCACAATCCCCCGACTCTGGCTGGGGCATTGTGGGAATCGGAGCCCCCCCCCTTTTTTTCAAGCGCCATGTTGGAGGGGGGAGGGGTTTCACTTGGGGCCTCTCTTGAGCGACCCCCAGGAGCCTCCCACGACTCCCCTGCATGGCCATTGCAAGGGGGAAGGGGGATCAGTGGTGCCCCATGGGCTCCCTGGGAAAAAGCCTGGCCCTGTGCTGGCTTGCCTTGTCCAGACAGGACTTGCCTCTTCCAGGGCCACCGAGGGGCTTCGTAGGTCTCTGTTTATGGTTTATTAAATTTATATACCGCTCCCTTTCCCAGAAGGGACTCGGGGCGGTGCACAGGCAATTTAAAAAACATATATAAACATAACAATATACAAAATATAGAACCAGATTAAATTAGTATCCCTGTGCTAAAAATTTTAAATAGGTTAAAACAGTATCCCTAAAAACCAATTTAAAACAATTTAACTGCAGACTATAGGCTAGGTCAGGGGTCTGCAAAGTCGGCTCTTCTAAGACTGGTGGACTTCAACTCCCAGAATTCCCCAGCCAGCTATGCTGGGAGTTGAAGTCCACCAGTCTTAAAAGAGCCGACTTTGCAGACTCCTGGGCTAGGTGGTGTGAGTTAGGCCAGGCCGGCCTGTTAGAAAAAATAAGTTTTAAGGTTCTGGTGGAAGGAACGGAGGTCCGTGGTCGTTCTCAGTTCGGGGGGGTAAGTCGTTCCAGAGAGTTGGGCCCACCACAGAGAAGGCCCTTCCCCTGGGCGTCGCCCGCTGGCATTGCCTGGTGGACGGCACCCGGAGAAGTCCCTCTCTGTGGGAGCGAATCGGCCGCAGGGATGTATGAGGCAGGATGCGATCCCGTAGATAACTAGGTCCTGTGCCATGGAGCGCTTTAAAGATGATGGCCAACACCTTCTGCTTGGCCGGCAGAAGCTCAGCTGGGCAGCTTCTTCACAATGTGTGGGATGCGTCCCCCCCTTATTTCACTGGTGGGTGAAATGCCCCACTGCGCCTTCTCAGCCACGGCCATGTTGCTGCTCTCAGGTGCGATGTGTAAGTAAAATGCCTTTTCTCTCCCCCCCCCTCCCCAGAAAGAGGTGAACCTTCCTTTGAGACCGCCTAATCCTGGCTTGTGCTTCGCACCATCATGGCTACGGAAGAGAAGAAGCCTGATGCGGAGTCAGCCAAACCGCAGTCGGCTCCTTCCTCCTCAACCAATCAGGGCAAGGTGAGTGGAAAGCATCTGGCCCATCGTTCTGGCTGGGAGTCCGAGGAGAATTCCCTGGGAGAGCCTGAGGGGCATGAAAACCTGCGTTTTGCTGAGAGAAAATAGCTTACCTCTCCTCTTGCTTGTAGGATTTAGTTGCTCCCGGAGCCATTGCATCTAAACATAAACTAAATTTGTGACAGGAGAAGCAGGCTATTGTGCCATCTGTTTCTGCACAGGATAGGTTTAAGGTTAACGGCAACTTTGCAATCGTTGAATTTGCATATTTATATTCTAGTAACTTTTTGCCAGAGCTGTATTGATTTGAGCAACGTCAAATAACATGTTAACAAATAAATTCAATATACAAATACAAATATGAGGAATGCAAAAAATGTTCGACTACAATGCAAATAGAGAAATGAATGCTGAGCATCTGAAAATGAGCCACATATGTTAAAAAAAATGCACCTTTATTTCTATCTTAACTACTGGTCAAACTTTTGAGATACAGGTAATTCTCAAGTTATGATGATTCCAATGGTGCTTAAACTCTGGCCCTTCTAGTTCCAATTCTTATAGGGTCCCTGCTGGCTTCCCACAAGCAAAGAAGTCAACAGGGAAACTGGCATGAAGTCACAACTTAGCAAATGCAACTGGGACTTCTGGAATTGCCAGTGCTAAGTGATATGGTCACATGATGTCACATTTTATGACCATGTCACTTAATGACTGCCGTTGTGGTCCCAATTACTGTTGTAAGCCAAGGACTATCTATCTGCAATCATTAGAACAAACCACAAGTTAAATAAAACAACTTACAACTGAGAATAGAACCAGATACAAATGGATGTTTTCTAGCAATACAGCCTGGAATTCTTTGATTCTCTGCATTAAGTCTGTGCTCCAGAACTGAGCCCCAATCTCCACCTCCAACATTCTCAAGTGTGCGTGACTCTAGTATTTTTCTTTAAAAGTTATTGGAAAGATGCAAACTACATCTGAATAGCTTAATAAATGCATCTTCATCAGGACAGTAAGATGTTAAAGAGGAAACCACGCAGTATTGGATTTGTGACAGTTAACAGCTTTGCCAGTTGATCAGAACATACTGTTGCAAAAGAACTTCTGCCTCGGCTCAGACTTAGCTCTGGTTAGTCCAGCTCTGCTTTCCAACTGCTGTGCTGGGAGGGTTCAAACGTCACGGCCTCCCTGCTAGTCAGCCGTTGGCATTTGCAGGTACATGGCTTCTGGCCAAAAACCTTCATTTAGTTCTCTGAATGGAGAACTCTCTTTTAAAAATGAATTTTTGGACACTTATTGAAACACTTCTGATTGGTGAAGAAGCAGATTTCAAAAGTGACTCGGTACCTGCATTTGCACCGTCTTGTTTTCACATGCTTCTCTGTTAATTTGGCCAATCCTAATAAAAGGATCCTGAAAATCAGTTTGTCATAGCAGTTAAGTTCAACCCTTGGGGGTGGGGGGCGCAAAACTTCAGGGACTTGTCTTTGTGGTCGCAAGGCTGATGCAATGGGCCATGAAATAATAGATCTCCCAATTATTGTGTTACAGTGATCCCTCGTTTTTTCGCGGCTTCATTTTTCGCGGCTTCAGTGCGTCGCGGGTTTTCAAAAATAAAGAATAGGAAAAAAATGCATTGGTAGGAGGCAAGCGCCCCCTAGTGCTTGCTTTAAACGATGTCCACCAACTCAAGTTTCCGGTATAGTGTATTGCGAATCCTACTTCGCGGTTTTTCAGTTTCCGCGGAAGGTTCCGGTCTCCATTAACCGCGAAAAACGAGGGATTACTGTATTGGGATTGTTTGGCCTCCCTGAAGCCAAGGCAGCCTTCCTGCAGAGCTCGCTGCCAAGGCCCCGGGCTTGGGAGGATCCTGGCAAGGGGTGGCCAAAGAACTGCCTAGCCCCTGCTTGGCCGTGTGTGAAGAGTACACGTTGTTTCTTGACCTAACGTGACTTTTCTTTTGCCAGCCTGCACCTGTGAAACCCAACTATGCCCTGAAGTTCACATTGGCGGGACACACCAAAGCCGTCTCCTCCGTAAAATTCAGTCCCAATGGGGAATGGCTGGCTAGTTCTTGTAAGTATCCTGTGGTCCCCTTCTTTGCTTTCCACAGCACGTAATCCCAGTTAAAGGAACTAAAATTAAAACGGTTATTTTAAAGTGGAAACCAAATGTGTGAGTTTGGGTTTTTTTTTTTTTTTTTTTTTTTTTTTTTTTTTTTTACTTTTATGGATGTAGAGTGGAGGCTTCCTTCTGAGCAGATTGTTATTCAGGAGCCCCCCCAGTGTCCTTGGAGAAGAAGGGCAGGGCTTTTGACTGGGGGGGCTCCAAGGAAGGCAGTTTGCCTCGGTTCCTGGTTGTCCCAAAGGTGCTTTTTCAGGAGGATACTGTGGTTGTTTTGTCTTTTGAAGACGTTTCATTTCTCATGCAAGAAGCTTCTTCAGCTCTGATAGGAGAGTGAGGAATGAAGCGCCTGTCAGAGACGAAGAAGCTTCTTGGATGAGAAGCGGAACATCTTCTACATGCTCTCTACATGGGGCCCCCCTTGAGGTGCACCCGAAGACTTCAGCTTGTCCAGAATGCGGCCGCGCGGGCAGTTATGGGAACCTCCAGGTTCTCCCATGTAACATCGCTCCTGCGCGAGCTGCATTGGCTGCCTGTCGTCTTTCGGGTGCGCTTCAAGGTGTTGGTCATCATCTTCAAAGCGCTCCATGGCTCGGGACCTAGCTATCTGCGGGATCGCATCCTGCCCCATACATCCCTGCGGCCGATTCGCTCCCACAGAGAGGGGCTTCTCCGGGTGCCGTCCACTAGGCTGTGCCAGCGGGCGACGCCCAGGGGAAGGGCCTTCTCTGTGGCGGGCCCGACCCTCTGGAACGACCTACCCCTGGATATTAGAACAACTACGGACCTCCGCTCCTTCCGTCAAAAATTAAAAACACATTTCTTTTGCTTGGCCGGCCTGGGATAACTTAACTGTTTTTAGGGGTTTTTAGGGGTTTGTTTTAGTTTTAACATGGGATTTTAGCACAGGGTTAGTTTAATTCGTTTTAACATTGTATTGTGTTTGTAGTTTTTATTTGTATTTTTAAATTCCCTGTGCCCCGCCTCGAGTCCCTTCGGGGAGAGAGAGCAGGTTATAAATTAAATATTATATTATTATTATTATTATTATTATTAAAAGAAAAAACAAAGTCCAGTTGCCTCCTAGAAAAGCCCCTCTGGGGGAACCAGGGCCTGGAGGACTGAGAGTCTCTGCAGAGTTCCTGGTGGGTCCTCATCAGACCTTCGGCAGTTTTCACTGCAGTTGAAGGAGCTGCTAACATCATTTTCCTCTCCAAGGCATCCAGTTGTGGAGTCTCTCCTCTCTGGGAAGCTGGCATGGCTTCCCGTTTGCACTCTTCTTGAGTGTCAGGTTCAAATACTTGAATGGTTTGAAGCAATGTCCATAATATGCTAGATTTCAAAATGCAGTTTGGTACTCTATTGTTTATTGCTATTTTAATTGTGCATTTGTCATCTGCGCTTTCTTTTGAGTTACACAGGCCATTTTAACTGAAGAAAAATTGTTCTTAATACAGTGGCCGATCACATCATTTCAGAACATCTGTAAAACTGGCAGAATTAGGATTTCTTCAGGCTGTTTATATGCTCAGGGTTGTGTCAGGGAAAGCAATGTTTATGATTGGTGTAAACATTTACAATTTTGCACAACATGCTCTGGTCTTCCATCATCTGGACTCTGCAAAGGCAAATGGAAGCTTTGGAATTCTTTTACCACAGCTCACTCTGAATGGATTTGTCGGCTGGACATTTGTAAAGATGAAAGCAAACTGCCTGTGTTCGCGATACTTAATGGCTGGTTGAACTCCCTTGCAGTGCTCAGCCTCTCTCGTCATCCCAGGGGGAAAAGCAGCTCCTGCTGTTGCCCAGCTTTCTCCAACTCTCACTGAGTTAATTGTCTGCCAGATGCCAAGGACCCACGTGTCAATCACGCGTCTGCAAGGAACACTCTGAGGGCCACTGGCTGTCAGAAGTGCCCCCTTTTCACCCCTATCATAACTTCAAATGATTAAACAACATTAAATGTTTATGGGCCTAGCTATATACGCGACTGCCTCCTGCCCCATAAATCCCTTCGACCGATCCGCTCCCACAGAGAGGGCCTTCTCCAGGTGCCGTCGGCCGGGCAATGCCGGTTGGCGACGCCCAGGGGAAGAGCCTTCTCTGTGGCGGGCCCTGCCCTCTGGAACGACCTGCCCCCCGATCTACGCATCATCAGGGACCTCCGCCTTTTCTGCCAACGTCTTAAAACTTATTTATTCCAACAAGCCGGCCTAGCATAACCCCCGTTTCTGACTTTTATAGGGAAAATTTTAAATTGTAGAGTTTTATTAGTTTTAGCACAGGGATAGTTTAATAGTTTTTAATAATTATGTATTTTTGTATGGTTTTAATAATGCCTGTGCGCCGCCCTGGGTCCTTTTTTAGGAGAAGGGCGGGGTATAAATTTAAATAAAATAAAATAAATAAATAAATGAGATCTACTTGCTTTTGCAGCAAACAAAATTATGGGTGGCAAACTGACATTTATAATCATTCTCACTTTTTTCCCTTTCTTTTTTTCCAGCGGCTGATAAGCTGATTAAAATTTGGGGTGCTTATGATGGCAAGTTTGAAAAAACAATGTCGGGACATAAACTGGTAAGTGTGATACACGGAATGGGAGTTTGATGCAAATTTAACTGAGATGGTCCCAAGATACAGGATCCCCTTTCTTAATAATTAATAATAATAATTAATAAATAATAACAATAACAATTTATTAATTTATAGACCGCCCCCTCTCCCCCATGGGGACTCAGGGCGGTGCACAGGAAATTAAAAATCCAAAAATACAACAATATACAAATACAAAATGTTAAAACCGAATTAAATTAACCCCTGTGCTAAAATCACTATTAAAACCCTTAAAACCCTAACAATACCCCTAAACATTTTTATACAATTTCATTCTGCGGCTAGGAATGTAACGTTAGGCCAGGCCGGAATCCTTCCCAAGGAGGCGCTGTAATAAGCCATGAGAAGGAAGTTACAGTCTGGCCTCTATCACGGAGGTCATAACGTTAGACAGATCATACTTTGGGGACAAAAAGCAAAAAGGGAAGAGAGATTTCTAGACTAAACAATGTTCGGCCACAAAGGGGGAGACAGATTTTGAAAGCACTTCCTAAACCAGGGGTCTGCAAAGTCAGCTCTTTTAAGACTGGTGGACTTCAACTCCCAGAATTCCCCAGCCAGCTATGCTGGTTGGGGAACTCTGGGAGTTGAAGTCCACCAGTCTTAAAAGAGCCGACTTTGCAGACCCCTGTCCTAAACCACTACTGAGGAGTAGTTGGACACATCAGGAGTTGCATCAAGTGAAGGATTTGCTGGAGGAGTCGGCTGTCATCCTTCTGGGTATGTAAAGAGACACCTGTGCATCCTGAACCAAGGCTTTTCCAGGCCAAACTAATTCTTTGCGACATCCATGTAGGTGTTATAAAAAGAGATGATTATTGCGGCTCTCTGCAATTTTGTTTTAAGCTTCTAAATGCCATTTACAGCCACGAGGCCTCCTAGCAGTCTGACTTTTCATGAGCCTCTCCTGATCACCCAAGGCAGTTGGTAGTGCCAGCTGCTGGGGAGGGATGGCATCTCCCAAACTTTGGGTGAAGGTCATTGCAGAGGCATTTTTTTTCTGTTTTGCAGGGAATCTCTGATGTTGCTTGGTCATCTGATTCTAATCTTCTGGTCTCTGCCTCCGATGACAAGACTCTCAAAATTTGGGACGTCAGCTCGGTAAGAAGTTACTGATTGTGTGATTTCAATGCCCCAAAACTTTTACCTTTGGAGAAACACTTCATACCACGTCTGACATAAGCCCTGATCCCAAAAGTCCCTCTTTTTTTTTCCAATCGGGCTTAATTGCAGTCCTTAATTTTCTCTTCTCTGCCTTAATGTATAACCTGAAGGGAGTTTCTTGGGGCGGTTCCAGGATCAGTTAACCTTTACTAAGAGAATGGATGATTTCACAGGTGTTGAATCTTATTGTATGTACATATGAAAACACGGAAGGGGAGTTGCCGGTTTCCACTGCCCTCTGTCCCAGGAGGAAGTCAGGGGGCACAGGCAGGGAGTGGCTCCTCCCTCTTGCTTTGCTTCTGGCCTTGATTGGTTGGTGTGGAAAACAATGAGAGAGTAAAAAGAGAGTTACGATACAACATCAATACCTGGGAAAATCCTAAAAAAGATAATCAATTAGCGCAGGGGTCTGCAAAGTCGGCTCTTTTAAGACTGGTGGACTTCAACTCCCAGAATTCCCCAGCCAGCCAAGCTGGCTGGGGAAATCTGGGAGTTGAAGTCCACCAGTCTTAAAAGAGCCGACTTTGCAGACCCCTGGCTTAGTTGCAGACCCTTGAATTAGCGAATTTATGAGCACCTAGAAATCAATAATGAAGCCAGCATGGATTTGTTAAAAACAGATCGTGCTCCACAAACCTTACATTCTTTGACAAAATGACTAAATTAGAGAACCCAAGAAATGCTGTGAACAAGAAATGCTGTGAACATTTGTATTTCAGGGAAACCTTTGACAAAGGAGACCACAACCTATTTCTTGGCAAGATAGAAAAATGTGGGATAGAAAACATGGCCACGAGATAAATGCATAACTGGCTGACTAACCACACTCAGTGCGTAGTCCTTAATGGGACCACACCTACGTGGAGGGAAGTAGGCAGTGGGTTACCTCAAGGCTCTGTCTTGTGCCCAGCGCTCTTCAACTTTTCGATGAAGGGATAGAAGGGGGCTCGTCCGGTTTGCAGGCGATCGCAGGTTGAGGGACTTTGGAAGTCAAGTTTCAGAATGATTTTGACAGAATTGAGGGTTCGGCCCTATTCAAAAGATTCAGCTCTTCACTGGCAAGAAAAATAAGGTCCTGCACTTAGGAATGACCAGGTGCACAGGTACACAACAGGAGTACTTGGCTCAATATTTCTATCTAGTAGACCTTAAGTATGAATTAGCTGCCAAAAAAGCCAGAGCAGTCCTAGATTGTATCAATGGAGGGAGACCATCAAGATCACAGGAAACGATAGTACCGCTTTATACTGCACTGATCCAATTCTGGTCACCACAATAAAGCAAAAGGTTGTTGGGACCCTAGAAAGTGCAGAGAAGAGCAACAAAGAGGATTAGGGGTCTGGAGGCTAAACCATGCGATGAATGGCGAAGGGAACTAGGTACGTCTAGCCTGTTGAGAAGGATTAGGGCGACGTGATAGTCTTCCAATATTTGAAGGACTTTCACAGAGAAGAGGAGATTGACTTATTGTGCAAAGCACCTGAGGACAGAGCAAGAAGCTAGATACTCACCTGGACTTAAGAGAAACGTCCTGACAGAATAATTAATCAGTGGAATAATTTCTGGAGTTGTGGGTGTGCCATTGCTGGAGGCTTTTAAGAACCATTTGTCTGGGATGTTTGAGGAAAACTGCTGGAGTGACCAGAAGAGAGAAAATCAAAAATGAGACCTACAAAAACAGCAAATTAAAGGGATTTGCTCACCTGGAGAGGATATCTTGGGATTCCATACCATACAAGGCGTATATAAAACGAGAAGGTCAAAGGCTCACCCCAAAGAAGATGGAGAGACAGCATCCAAGACACACTACAGCAGCGCCACGTAGCCATGGTTGGGGCCACCAGAAGAACAAGAGTTAGAACTCTGTATTTCCCTTGACACCTGAAGTTGTAAAGGGAGAAGGAAAAGAAGGAAGGAAAAGAGACAGAGAAAGAAGGAAAAGAAAGAAACAAAAGGAAAGAGAATCAATCAATCAAATTTAATTTGTAAACCGCACCCTCTCTCCAAAGGGACTCGGGGCGGTGCACAGGAAATTAAAAAGCATACAAACATAGAAACATTTATAAATATCTAAAATCAAATTAAGCCAACTGTATCCCTGTGCTAAAAACCTAAGATCCTTAAAAAACTCCTTAAAACTCAAATTAAAACACATTTACATATTCAGACTAAGGCTGGAACGGTAGATCAGGCCAGGCCGGCCTGTTGGAAGAAGTGGGTCTTAAGCTTTTGACGGAAGGAGCGGAGGTCCGAAGTTGTTCTTAACTCGGGAGGTAGGTCGTTCCAGAGAGTTGGGCCCACTACAGAGAAGGCCCTTCCCCTGGGCGTCACCCGCTGGCATTGCCTAGTGGACGGCACCCGGAGAAGTCCCTCTCTGTGGGAGCGAACCGGTCGAAGGGATGTGTAGGGCAGGATGCGATCCCGCAGATAGCTAGGTCCCGTGCCATGGAGCGCTTTGAAGATGGTAATCAGCACCTTGTAGAGAAGGAGGAGGAGAAGAAAGGAAGGGAGAAAGAAGAAGAAGGAAAAGAAAGGAAAGAAAGAAGGAAAGGAGAAAGGAAAGGAAAGTAGGAAAGGAAGAGAAAGAGAAAAACATAAGGTTTCTTTTCCTTGGGCAGGGGATTTTGTCGAGGTCCCTTTCAGCCTTAGGATTCTATGTTGTCCAGGAGAGCTTGTCTTTCCATCGAGGAAGAGGCAGGCAGGTCAGATTGTATGTTGGCCATCTCTATGTTAGAGAGGCAAATGGATCCTGTCCTTTTGGCAGTTCTAAAGGAGCATCTGTTTTCTGCCCCATAGAAAAGGGATTCCGTCCCATTCTCCTGGAATGCAAAGATTGGGAACCAGTGCAGGCATCTCCTGCTGTAGCCTTCTCCTGGGAGGCCCTACAGCCTCCGCTGAAACATCTTGGGCCAAGGAGGCAGCTGTTCCATTGAGGAGCAGCCCGTGATTCTGAGAAGTTTTTGCTGATGTTTCCAAATCAATTTCCTTGCCACTTAACCTGGTTGTTTTTTGCTCCTGCCTTCTGGGGCAGCCTCCAGCCATTTTTGTTCATGTTCTAAATCAGTGGTCGTCAACCTGGTCCCTACCGCCCCCTAGTGGGCGTTCCAGCTTTCATGGTTGGCGGTGGGGTTTTTGTCCGATACTGAAGCACTTTCCTTTTTTTAATTTAATTGACTGCCCTGCTTTATAAATCACCATTGCTGTGGAACCGGTGGGCGGTTAGAAAATGTCACTACTAACAGAGAGACAAAAATGGGCGGTAGGTATAAAAAGGTTGCCGACCCCTGTTCTAAATGATGACCCTTTGGGTCCTTCAGCAGAGCTGTGATGTTTTCCTGTAGAGTTTCTCTTTCCCAGTTAAGAACTCCAATTATCCCTCGAAAGTTTTTCATTGCTGCCTTACTTAGTCTCCTCTGGGCACTCTCCCTTCTGTCAGTGTCCCTCTTCTGCCAAGGCCTCTGAGCTGGATGCCGTATTCTTGGCATGGGCTGCCCCCCTGGAGAGCAGAGAGGAATGGGGACTCCCCTTGATCTTGAGGCTTAGCTTGGCTTCTCTTAATGTGGCCTATGATTGCATTGGCGTTTGGCTCAGGTTGCCACCCACCGAGACTCCCAGATGCCTGTGGCCCAGAATGGCTCCTTGTCTCTGGGCCTTTGATTTCTCCCACCCAAGCATAGGAGGCCTCCTGTTGGTTTCTGTCACTTATTCTCCCTCTTCTTCTGGAAGAGCACTACCTGTCCCAGGATATTTGGGGAATTTGTAAGCCTGTTGGACACCCTGCAGGCCCTGGAGGGACGTCCTGCCCTTCCTCACTCCCACCTGAGCGTGCCCGGTTCCTCCTTCCAGCCTTGGAGGGGCTTTTGTGGGATGTGATGGTGCTGCCAGCTCTGCAGTCAACTCAGGGCAGCCCGGCTCAGTTCACATCTCTTGAATTGTTTTTCAGCATCGAGGAGAAAATGGGTTTTGTTTTGGCATCCCTCTGGATGAGCAGAGGCAGAATGAGTGACGCTTAACATCAGGGGAACAACTCATCCTCAGAGGCTGTGGGTGCTCAGTCACTGGAAGCTCTTAAGAGGAGGCTGGGCAGCCATTTGTCCGGCATGGGATAAAGTCTCCTGCTCTGGCAGCGGTTTGGGCTAGAACAGGGGTCTCCAGCCTTAGCTGGCTGGGGAAGTGTGGGAGCTGAAGTCCTTCAGACTTAAAGTTGCAAAGGTTGGAGACCCCTGGCCCAGGCCCTGACACTGACAGCTTTGCTGGCTGGAGAAGTCTGGGAGCTGAAGTCCTTCAGACTTAAAGTTGCAAAGGTTGGAGACCCCTGGCCCAGGCCCTGACACTGACAGCTTTGCTGGCTGGAGAATTCTGGGAGCTGAAGTCCTTCAGACTTAAAGTTGCAAAGGTTGGAGACCCCTGGCCCAGGCCCTGACACTGACAGCTTTGCTGGCTGGAGAAGTCTGGGAGCTGAAGTCCTTCAGGCTTAAAGTTGCAAAGGTTGGAGACTCCTGGCCCAGGCCCTGACACTGACAGCTTTGCTGGCTGGAGAATTCTGGGAGCTGAAGTCCTTCAGACTTAAAGTTGCAAAGGTTGGAGACCCCTGGCCCAGGCCCTGACACTGACAGCTTTGCTGGCTGGAGAAGTCTGGGAGCTGAAGTCCTTCAGACTTAAAGTTGCAAAGGTTGGAGACCCCTGGGCTAAAAGACCTCCAAGGTCCTTCCCAATCCTGTTGTTCGGTTAGTTTTCTGTATTTTAGCAAAACTGAAACCTAGAGAGCCTTCGGAGTTATTTTTACTGGGTGAGAAGGACAGAGCTGATGCAGATATTTGTCATGGCTGATCTTTGACCACTTCCCTGTCTGAAAATTTTGAA
>CM077652.1:5270908-5383408 GCA_039707465.1 Rhabdophis nuchalis
TGCTGGTTCTTTTCTGTGGCCTGCAGCCTCTTTCGGGGGTGGGGGAGACAGACAGAAGCCCTTTGGGGGGCTCCACAAAGCCCCATTTCTGACCGTCTTCTCGGCTTCCTTCCCAGTTTGACGAAAGTGTCCGGATCTGGGATGTCAAAACGGGGAAGTGCCTGAAAACGCTGCCAGCCCACTCGGACCCCGTTTCTGCCGTATGTTCTCTTTTTGTGTGTGTGTGGGGGGGGGGGGCAGGTTTCCCAGGGAGCCTCGGCTGGGAAGAAGGGAGGGCCTTCCTCCATGGGGCGGAAGGGGGAGGGCCCCAGAGCCCCTTCCCTCCCTTCCCCTGGCCCCCACATAGCAGGGACTCTTCTCGCCTTCAGGTGCATTTTAACCGCGATGGCTCCCTGATCGTCTCCAGCAGCTACGATGGCCTGTGGTGAGTGGAGGGCAAGGGAAGGCGCTCCTGCAAGGCCACACGACCCCTGAATTAACACGGTGACCCCACCCTTAAGTTCAAGCGTGGCAGACCTGACCTGGGGAGGGAGCTTCTATTGGGAGGCGGGGGGTCCTTTCGGCTTTTGTGTGGTCTTCCTCCTCCCTCCTGGGTTGCATGAAGCTGCCTTTCCTGTGCCATGCAGAGAGCCTCTGCGGACACCCCCAGGGCCCTGCAGGGAAGGACCGGTTGCCAGGAGGACGTCAGGGGCCTGGCTTGGCCCAAGAAGTCCCCCAGCCTTGGCCGAGACTCAAGCCGTACATTTGCACATCCCAAGGCTTTCCCGTCCTTCCCTGCCCAAACTGGGCTGCTTTGCTCTTTTGGATAACTGGAACCCGAAGAGCTCCGGCCTCCACCGAACCCCCCCTGCAGCCTCGGCTTCTCCTACCCTGGGCTCCTTCCCTGGGGGAAAACGAAGCTCTGAGCCTCTTGCCAGCATCTCCCACCCCCCCCGAGGCTTCCCTTCCCATTTCTCATTCCTTTCTGAGATCCTGTGGGGTGGGGGGGACCCTTGAAAGAAAGCCCAGCACCAGGGCTCCATTATTGTGGAGAAAACCCTCGTTTGAGGTGGTCTCGTCACCTGAGGGCCGAAGAGAGAAGTGTGGGGCAGAGATGCGATATCCAGAAGCCCTGCCTGGAACTAATAAGAACATGGAAAGGCCAGCCATGCCCCATGGAAGCCAACGCACTCGGGGAGCCGTCCTGCTCCTTGGAGCACCCCACGAAGCCAGGGAAGCTGGCAGCAGCCGGGCCTCCTGCCCTGGGAACAGAGAGCCCTGTGGGAGGGATCGTTTCTCACAGCTTCCTGGGTGGGAGTCGGGGCCTCCTCGGAGCCAGGGCAGGGGGGCAGCCTTGCGCCACCTTTTCTTCCAAGGGCCCCCGGTTTCCTCATGGGCGGCCAGTGCTGGAGGGAAGAAAGGAGGTGACCTTGGGGGAGACGTGGGCAGGGACCCTTCCCGAGGTCCAGGAGGGGCTCCGGCAGGTGCCTCCCTTGAGTCAGGGAAGGACGTGGTCAGGTTCCCCCGGGGTCTCTCCTCAGGGCCAGCCCCAGCAAGAGCAGCCTTGGCCTTCCCGTGGGGCTGAAGGCTGTGGGGAGAAGGGAAGAGGGGAAACGATGTGTCCATTGTCCCCCCTTCCCCTTCCTGGGCTGGAAGTTTCAAAAAACAGAATCTACGCACCACCGAAAATCATTGTAGGCGCTGAGCATCCTGGGTGGACTCCATGCTTCCTCCTCCTCCTCCTCCTCCTCCTCGCCTGTGGCTAAGTGAGAGGAGTGGGATGAGTGAAGCCTGGAATGTTTGACTGCCTCCTGGTTTCATCGGAGGAAAACCCCGAGGGTCTTAGGGGAGCACCGCCAGTCCCTGGCCATCTCCCTCCCTCCCTCCCTCCCTCCCTGAGCATCGGCCTGCCTGAGCCCTTCTGCCTCCCTTTGGGCTGAGCCCTTCCCTTCCCCACCTCCTTCCTTAGCTGCCTTCTGGCCTGCACGGCTCCCTCCCGGTGTCCATTTCATTATAAAAGCTTTTGTGGAGGGAAATTCTGAAAGCTTACTCTTTAAAAAAGGAGAGACCCACCCGAGCCCTTCGCTCTCACAGGCGCCAGTGCCGAGAAGCTGCTTGTGGCGCAGCCCCTGATCCAGGAGGGGCCTGTGCTTCCTCTTGAGCCAAGCGAAATGATGCTACCAGGGCCTGCTCCCTTTCTGTCCAGAGGGCCATGGCTGTGCTGTGTGCTGTGTGTGTGTGTGGTCCATCCATCTCCCCCCCCCCCCCCCCAAACTTTCTGCCTGACTAACACGACTCCCTTGGCATTGCAGCCGGATCTGGGACACGGCTTCTGGCCAGTGCTTGAAAACGTTGATTGGTGAGTTGGCTGCCCTCCAAGAGGGATTGGCTCAGGCAGATCCTCCCTCCGCCACGTGGGGCCGAGACACAGGCCTCCCTTTCATTCTCTCTTGCAGATGACGACAATCCCCCCGTGTCGTTTGTGAAGTTCTCTCCCAACGGCAAATACATTCTAGCAGCAACTCTGGACAAGTAAGAGCCAAAGAATTCTGGATTTTCCGAGGGAAGCGGCCGGAGGGAGGAGGGAAAGGCTGACCCAGGCGATGGGAGGAAGGTCCCACTGGGCTTCTAGCCCTGGAGAGTGCCGGACCAGCTGGGCTCTTCGATGTCCTCGGCTGGGCCTGGAAACCCCGGGGAGCCCAGTTGCCCCCGAAACCCCCCAAAGCTTTTGCCAGACTAGTTGTCAAGCTGTCAGAAAGGAAACTCTTTTATAAACGCATGACCGGCTTCCTTCCCCCCTTCGTTTTTACAACGGCTCTTTATGTAGCTTCCCCTTCCGTTTAGGAGTTACCTAGGAGCCTCCAAAGTGTGAAAGGGGTAAAAGAATAAGAAGAAAGAATAAAAGGGAAAGAATAAAAATTACATATCCGGGTGTGGTTTTAAAAGCCTTCCAAGAAGGGGAAAAACAGATGAGGTGAACAAACAGGGAGATTACAGGGAAGAAAGCGAGGGAAATTTTGGTGGGGAGCAAAGGAAGACGGGCCCCAAGAGAGCTGGAGGTCGGGGGGGGGGGCGTTGTGTGTGTGTGTGTGGGGGGGGGGTGTCGTTGTGTAGGCCTTTCTAACCAGAGTGTTTCCTTCCCTCCAGCACTCTCAAGCTTTGGGACTACAGCAAAGGGAAGGTGAGTGTCAGAACCCCCCGGAAGGCTTAGCCAGCCTCAGGCCCTCCACTCCCCCTGCAGCCGAGGGAGTCACGAAGCAGCCCCAGAGTAGCCCCACAGGCTGCTGGCTTCGTCCCTTGCTGCCCTCCTGCAGTAGAAGCTTCATTCAAACAGCATCCTTTATTATTCCTGTGCACCGCCCTACGGGAGAGGGCGGTATACAAATCAAATTAATAATAATAATAATAATAATAAGTTTGAAAGGAATGCTGCCTCCAGTTGCAAATATTCCCAGACCACTGACATTCAGGAGGGTGCAGCCATGCTCTCTGGGGAGTCTGGCTTTTCAGGCAAGAGGGAGGACACGCGGATGTGTCTCACCTGGGCTCTCCGGCTGAGGTGTGATAGGTGGCTCTGGGGCCTCTCTGTTTTCCAGTGCCTCAAGACCTACACGGGCCACAAGAATGAGAAGTACTGCATCTTTGCCAACTTTTCAGTTACTGGCGGAAAGGTGAGCATCTCTTTTCTGAGTTGCAGTTGCAGCGGGGGGAGGGGAGAGGGGGGGACACGACCCATGTCTCCCTCCTCGGTGCAAATGCCATCTGAATTGAACCTGCAGCATTCGAATTCAGGGCCAGGGCAAGGGGGCGAGGTCAGGTAAGGCAGCAGGAACAGGATCCAAGGCAGGGGTGTCAAACCCGATTCCACTGGGTTGTGTTTGACCCCAGGGGGGCAGGGGGGCGTGGCCATGGCGGGTGTGGCCAGCTCGTCCCTTGCGCCAGGGGCCCCCGTAGCTGGGAGGAGGGAGTAGAAGTGGCCCACCTGCCGGGATCCCCACCTGGGCCCAGCCGTGCTTCTGAACGCCTCCCCTCCCTCCAGTGGATCGTGTCCGGCTCGGAGGACAACCTGGTGTACATTTGGAACCTCCAAACGAAAGAGATTGTACAGAAGCTGCAAGGGCACACAGGTAAGGGCGCTCGGGCTGCCTGCGAAGCCGGCTTCCTCCGGATGCGATGGGGCTGCCCAAGGGGCCCCCCTCCCCTCTTGGGCTATCAACACCTGGCCTGAAACAGCTGTGGTTTTGGGGAGGGGGAGTGTTCAGATTTGTGTCCAGCACTAAGTTCCTTCCCTTTGGTCCAGAACTTTGGGGGCCCAACCCTGCAATCTGGCCGCTCCCACTATTTGCCCCCCAGATTCCCTCCCACCAGCAAGGATCCGCCTTCCACCCTAGAGGATGCCTCAATTGGGTACCTCCTCTCTCTGGCCACAAAAGTAACACACTGGCGACTGTCCAGTTGCAACGGCTGGTCTTAGCCAGACCTGCTGCTTGATGGCTGTCCAGCCCCCCTCCCCTTTCCTGGCCTGGGGGAGACTGGGGAGAAAGTTCCCCCCCCCCCCCCCCCCGGGCTTCTGGCGTGGGAGGCAGGTGGGTGCTGGCTGGTAACAGTGGGCCTCTCGGTCCCTCTTTCCCCACAGACGTTGTGATCTCCACGGCTTGCCATCCGACTGAGAACATCATTGCCTCCGCCGCCCTGGAGAACGACAAGACCATCAAGCTTTGGAAGAGTGACTGTTAAGGGCCCTGGGCACCCACATCCCGTGGAGACTGTTGGGGGGGTCCATTCAGTCGGAGGGTATTTCGTGTTTGTGTTTTTTAAAAAAGAAAGGGGGGAAACCCCCCAACCCACATTTCAGCTGCCTTAGCAGGAAATCCGGAGCGATGTTAAGAGGGGCAGCCTTGGCCGACGGAGAACCAAAGGCCCCCTTTTCCTTGGTCTGAGCCTCGTGTGGGGAAAAGGCAGTGGTCCCTGCTTGGGGGGGACGCGTTCAGTCCTGTCTCCCCCCAGAAAGAGCCACCTGAGCGGTCTGGTTTAAGGGCCCCTTCAGCAGAGAAGCTCAGGGGCCAAACGGGAGGATTTTTTCAGTGGGACCAAATCGATGCGCCCCACGTGGGCCCTTCTCTGCCCACTTTCCCAGAGCCTCCCGCCCTCCTGCTGCTTCACACTCTCCCAAGGCTTCCCCCCCCCCTTGCCCCCCTCCCTCCAGAAAAAAAAAGAGCCAGCTCTTGTGACCCCTTTTTTCTTTGTTTTTACTTTTTAAAACCATTCTGGCAAACGTCACGATATGTGTACAGTTACTTAAGTGTAAAGAATTTTTTTATCTGGAGAACTTTCTCTGTATGGACTTGTATTGCTTAATAGTATGACTGTATCTTTCCTGGCGTCGACCCTTCTTCCTCCTCCTCTTCCTCTCTCTCGGTGGCACTCTTGGTGTCCTGCGCATCCCGGACACTGACCGTCCGTTGGGCAGAATAAAAAGTGGGATTTCAAGTGGTTGACGGCAGGACCGGCTGCCTGGCGTGAGTGTTTTCAGGGTGGCCATCCAAGCAGCTTTGCCCGTATCCTGCTTCCTTCCGGTGAACCAGGCTGTAGGCCAAACCATCTGAAGAAGGGCTGCAGGCCTTGGGTCTGGCTAAGCTAAAGAAAAGGACGACTAGGGGGTGACAGGATAGCAGCCTTCCAGGATCTCGGGGGCTGCCACAAAGAAGAGGGTGTGTGTGTGTGTGTGAACCTATTCTCCAAAGCACCAGAAGGCAGGATGAGAAACAATGGATGGAAACCAACGAAAGAGAGACGCAACCTGGAATTCAGGAGAAACTTCCTAACAATGGGCCAGTGGAACAGGTTGCCACCAGAAATCGTGGGCGCTCCATCGCTGGAAGACTTTAAGAGGAGACAAGACAGTCTCTTTTCTGAGATGGTATCAGATGGGTGTCAAACATCGTCACGGTGGCATCATGTGATGTATCAGGACTCCAACCCTCCTTTGCTAAATGGGGCATGGGCATGGCTGGCACATGACCCATGAGGCCTGTGGGCCCAGGAGTTTGACAGCCTTTGCATGGGGTCTCCTGCTTGAGTCCCTTCCAGCTCCATCCTAAGGCACCCCTGGAGGCTGCCCAAGGAGGGCCCAGTGGGAGACACCCAGGGGATTAGTCTCCGTTCTCTCCCCCCCCCCCTGCAGAAAGCCCCTCACCCTGAGAATTTTGGCCAAGAAGGCTGGGGGGTGGGTGACAACTCAAGGCAGCTGCCCTGCTTGGAGCACCAGTGGCCTGGCCTGCACCCCCCCCCCCCAACTTTGCCCTTCCCCTCCTTGGGCCCAGGGGGAGGGGGTGATCGTGGTGCTGTGGCAGGGGCTTGGTTTCCTCCTGTGGGCAGAGCATTGGGGGCTCCTTCCCTCGCATTTGGGGAAGGCAGTGGGTGAGGGGGCTGAGCCTGGGAAGGCAGGTGAAGGAATGGGTAGATTTTGGGCGTTATCTGCATGATAAAATCGATCAGATTCGGGACGGGTTGGCCTCCGACTGGACTAGTTCAGACGGGTTGACTGAGGCAGGTCCTGAGAGTGTTACCTGGGAGGAGTTCGATCCTGTGACCCCTGAGGACATGGATAGGATATATTGGGGCGGCTGAGCACCACCACATGTTTATTGGACCCGTGTCCCTCCTGGCTGGTACTGGCCTCCTGGGAGGTTACACGAGGCTGGCTCCAGGGAATTGTCAACGCTTCTCTGAGTGAGGGTTTTTTGCCGGCCGCCTTGAAGGAGGCGGTGGTGAGGCCCCTTCTCAAGAAGCCATCTCTGGATCCGGTTGTTCTGGCCAACTATCGTCCTGTCTCCAACCTTCGGTTTATTGCGGAGGTTGTTGAGAGTGTGGTGGCGCGACAGCTCCCTCAGCATCTGGATGAAGCTTATCTGGACTCGCGCCAGTCCGGCCCAGACACAGCATAGAGACAGCGTTGGTCGCGTTGGTGGATGATCTCTGGAGGACTCGGGATAAAGACTGTTCCTCTATCCTGGTCCTATTAGATCTCTCAGCGGCTTTTGATACCATTGACCATGATATGCTGCACCAGTTGGAGAGGTTAGGGGTGGGGGCACCGTTCTATGGTGGTTCTATCTCTCTGATCGGACGCAGTTTGTGTTGGCGGGGGTAGAGGTCGACTTCGAGGCGCCTCACTTGTGGGGTTCCACAGGGGCCAGTCCTCTCGCCCCTCCTGTTCAACATCTATGTGAAGCTGTTGGGTGAGATCATCCGTGGTTTTGGGGTAGAGTTCCATCAGTACGCTGATGATACTCAGCTGTACATCTCTACCCCTAACCACCCCAACGATGCCGTGGAAGTGATGTCCCAATGTCTGGAGGCTGTGCGAGTCTGGATGGGGAGGAACAGGCTTCGACTCAACCCATCCAAAACCGAGTGGCTGTGGCTTCCGGTGTCACGGTATAGCCAGTTGATGCCATCTCTGGCTATTGGGGGCAAGTCATTGGCCCCCACAGAGAGGGCTCGCAAATTGGGTGTCCTCCTGGACTCTCGGCTGTCTTTAGAAGAGCACATGATGGCCGTGGCCAGGGGGGGCTTTTATCAGGTTCGCCTGATACGCCAATTGCGTCCCTTTCTGGATCCTAACGCCCTACGCACTGTCACTCAAGCTCTCATCACCTCCCGCCTGGACTACTGTAACGCTCTCTACATGGGGCTTCCCTTGAGGTGCACCCGGACGCTCCAGTTAGTTCAGAATGCAGCTGCGTGGGGGATTTTGGGAGCACCTGGACGCTCCCATGTGACACCTCTCCTGCGTGAGCTGCACTGGCTGCCTGTGGCTTTCCGGGTGCGCTTCAAGGTACTACCGACCACCTTCAAAGCGCTCCATGGCAAGGGACCTGGTTATCTGCAAGACCGCCTCCTGCTACCAAATACCTCCCACCGACCAGTTCGCTCCCACAGAGGGGGGCTCCTCAGGGTGCCATCTGCCAGGCAATGTTCGCTGGTGACCCCCAGGGGGAGAGCCTTCTCTGTGGCAGCCCCTGCCCTCTGGAATGACCTACCCACTGGACTACGGACGATCACAGACCGACACCTCTTCCGTCGGGCCCTGAAGACGCATCTATTTCGTGTAGCCGGCCTGTCATAGTCTTTTAATTGGGTTTTAGCATTGGGTGTTATAATTAAGAGGCCAATCTATTGAATATTTATTAATGGAGTCCCATTTTGGGAGATAGGGCGGGATAGAAATCTAATAAAGTAAGTAAAGTAAGTAATCTGCTCTCTTAACTTTTGTATTTCTTCTTATTGTGGCTGTTCACCGCCCTGAGTCCCGAGAGGGAGAAGGGCGGTATATAAATTAAATAAAACTAAAGTAAACTAAACCCCCCTTGGCCATCTCACCAAACTGATTTTTGTGGATCTTTGAAAAAGACTCCAGAGCTGCTTCGGATTAAGGAAATGGGGGTGGGGAGAGAGGGGAGAGGACCCCCGGGTAACCCTACAGTGGGGCTGCCCTCTGGCTGCTTTCGCATGCGGTGACCTGAAATGCAGAGCCAGGCGGCCGGTGGGGCTTCGCTGCTTTAAAAGAGCTGCCGGTGTGGATGTGGCAAAAGGGAGCAAGGCCAAAACTGGTAAGATGCCACGAAGTAAGTGGCAGAGCCTTAACCATATGCGTGTTGCAAAGACCACAAGGGCCTCTTCCATCCTTATCAAGGGGAGTGCTAACCTTCTCTCCTTTCATACAACACGAATGGGCAAGATGCGCCATGGCTATTTAAACCTCCGACACAGCAAAGCCTCCAGATTATGGTTAAAAAAATGGGATGCATGCAAGGAGATTCAGACTTTTTCAGACACTTCCTACAACCATGTGATTAATCTAAAGCGTATTTTCGGTGCAATATAGCTAATAAATCTAACGCAATTGGATTCTGTTCCCGTCAGTGGCCAATTTCCCATGCAGCCCGCGATAATATATGCACGAGTCTATCCAATCGGAAGGCAAAGCGCGTCTCCGCTTTGCCTCTTTGCAATACGAGGAAGATGTTCATTGACTCGGCGGCGAAGCCTCGCGATAAGAGAAATCACCGCCGACAGGAAAGACCTCGGCCCCGGGGCGTCGGCTTCTCCTGCCCTCTTCAAAGATGGCGGTCGAGCGGATTCGAGGACGTCGAGTTCGAATCCCCGTCGCGCTCCTTCTCCCCCCCCCCCCGAGCCCTCGGTCGTTTCGACCCCGGGGGGCTTCTCCGGAAAGGGTCGGGGGGCGCTGCGGGAGGGGATCCAGGCGAGGGTGGGGGAGTTGGGGACCACGGCCTACACCTGCGGAGAATCACCTGATCTGGAATTACATAAGGCGAGGCTCCCTCCCACCTGCGGCGACCCCGCAGCGCCTTTTCCGGGGCTCCCTCTCCCCAACCCCTCCGCCTCTCGCCCCGGAGTCTCCCCCCTCTTCCCAAGTTGGGTCTGTTCCTGGAGGGGGGGGCTCACTTTCTCCCCGTGGCCTTTTCCCACCCGCGTCCCCCTCCTGTCGCGCTAAGACCCCGCACCGGTGGTCCCAAGCTCGGGAAGAGCTCGGCTGACCCAGGAGAAGCCAGCAGGCGGCCCGAGATCATCGGGTCGAGCCCTCCCAGGCTACCGCTGCCTCCCAGAAGAAACTTGGCGGGGGTAGCCTCCCTTGGCGAGTGGCCGGTGGGTCAGGCTCCCGGTTTCTCTGCCCGTGAAGACCAGCCCCACGGAAGCCCCCAGCCAGTCCTGCGACCTCTCCTCCTGGAGGCTGCGGGACCGGCACCTCCCTTCACAGAGCCCGGAGACTCTAGGGCTGAACCCGGTGGCAGAGGCCAGGGGGCAGAGCCCAGTCTTGGCCGTGATCCTTATAGAAGGAGGGGGGAAGGAGAGGAGATGCCTGGTCCTTTCACACTGGAGGGAGAAACCAGGCCAAGTTCCAGGTTTCTGGAACTCCCAACTGCCTGGCAGCCAGACATCCATGCCCCCCTTTGCCCCATCAGATTGAGGCCCCTGTGAGGTTCTCTTGCAGAATGGGCTGCCCAGAAGGATCCATTCACCAGCATCACAGGGACCCTCTGCACGGTTTTGGGGGAAAGGGGCAGGGGCCTCTTTTACCCCACACTGCTGAATTAGGGGTGGTTTTTGTCCAGGTTCTTCTTATAGCCAGGTGGAGGAGCAGTGGTGGGTTTCTGCAGGCTCGCAGCTACTCGCGAGAGCCGGTTGGTGAAATTTAGAGAACCGGTGAGAGGGGGTTCCACCGATGTACCTGGAAATAAATCTGGCCCGCCACTGCCAGTGACCCAACGGGAAGGAAAGGAAAGGAAGGGAAGGAAGGAAGGAAGGAAGGAAAGAAAGAAAGAAAGAAAGAAAGAAAGAAAGAAAGAAAGAAAGAAAGAAAGAAAGAAAGAAAGAAAGAATTTATCATCACAATTGAGTCCAAAATTTTGGTTGCTATGCAAGAGCGTTGTTAAATGAGTTTCACCACATTTTAAAAGGTGGCCACTCCCACCCTGTCACATGACTGCCAAGCCACGCCCACAAAATAGGCCACACCTACAGAGTAGGTTCTAAAAAAAATTGAAACCCACCACTGTGGAGGAGGAAGGGACACACCTATCATGGCAAATGCATGTCTTCTGGTTGCCTGGAGAGCAGCTGAAGGAACTTGGCACAGCTGACGGCATTTGTCTCCACAAGACCTCTGCCAACTTGAAGTGGCTGATTGCCCAGCTGGCTCCCCTGAGGAATGGTCTTGGCTGGGCTCTTGACACTCCTTTGCTCCACCCCCATCCCAAGCAGTCCATTCTTCCTGATCTTCAAGCGGGGTCCTCAAGCATTCATCCAAGCGCAGCTCAGGGGTGAGAAAAGGAACCTAGGCAAGGAAAACCAAACCCAGAGCGATGGGACAGGTAGCACCTGGCTCAACGGCAGCATCTGCAGAGGGGCCTAGCATTACTAGCCACTGAGATAGGAGCCAGCAGGTGCCAAAGGAGCTCAGGCAATTATAAGCTGCACTAACAGAGGGTGTGAAATGTCTATGGGGATCCTCAGTCTCCATAGAAAGGGCACCTTTGGGAACAAGCATGCGGAATGTTAGTGCCACTTGATGATGCCTTGCCAAGACCAGACGTTGAATGTTGCATCCAGTCCTGATCACCACAATTGCAGGAAAAGACGCTGAGGCTCTAGAAAGAGTGCAAAGAAAAAGCACAACCAAGATGCTCAGGGGGCTGGAGGTTAAAACGTACGAAGATCGGTTGCAGGAATTGGGCATGTCTAGGGCAGTGGTGGGTTTCTGCAGGCTCCCACCTACTCGCGAGAGCCAGTTGGTGAAATTTAGAGAACCGGTGAGAGGGGGTTCCACCGGCGGACCTGGAAGAAAATCTGGCCCGCCGCTGCCAGTGACCCAACAGGAAGGAAAGGAAAGGAAAGGAAGGAAAGAAAGAAAGAAAGAAAGAAAGAAAGAAAGAAAGAAAGAAAGAAAGAAAGAAAGAAAGAAAGAAAGAATTTATCATCACAATTGAGTCCAAAATTTTGGTTGCTAAGCAAGAGCGTTGTTAAATGAGTTTCACCACATTTTAAAAGGTGGCCACTCCCACCCTGTCACATGACTGCCAAGCCACGCCCACAAAATAGGCCACACCTACAGAGTAGCTTCTAAAAAATTTGAAACCCACCACTGGTCTAGGCGCAGGGGTCTGCAAAGTCGGCTCTTTTAAGACTGGTGGACATCAACTCCCAGAATTCCCCAGCCAGCTATGCTGGCTGGGGAACTCTGGGAGTTGAAGTCCACCAGTCTTAAAAGAGCCGACTTTGCAGACCCCTGGTCTAGGGTAACAAACAGAAGGACGAGGGGTGACATAGCTGGGTTCCAATAGTTGAAGGACTTCCCAAAAGAAGAGGGAGGGAGGGCAGACTATTTTTCAAAGCACCAGAAGACAAGACAAGAAGCAATGGGTGGAAACTGACCAAAGAGAGAAGAAACCTAGAATTAAGGAGAAATTTCTTGACAGGGAGAGCAATCAACCAGTGGAATGGGTTGCCTACAGAAATGGTGCGTGCTCCAACACTGGAGGTTTTCAAAAAGAGATTGGACAGCCACTTGTTGAAGATGCAATAAATAACCTCCTGCCTTAGTCAGGGGGGGGGGGTGGACTAGAAGACCTCCAAGGGCAGGGCAGCAGGCGGGAGACAGGCCAGGCGTGTCCAGGGCAAGAGCGGCAGTTCACATCCGCCCTTGATGCAGAGACAATTCCCTGCCAAGCCCTCAAGAGGAGGAAAGGGCCGGCTGTCCTGGGAGACCCCCACAGGCTGTGCCTACAGGCAGGGAGAGGCCGAGAGGGCAGCCAGGCCTCCTGATGCAGGCCAGCCCCCTGGCCCTGTTTGGGGAGTCGGTGGTGGGGAGGGCCTCCCGAGCTGCAGTTGGGGGGAAAGAGGGTCAGTGCTGCCACTTTGGTCTCTGCTGCTTCAGGAAGGGCACAGCTGTTTCCCCCCCTCCCATCCTCTGCCTGTTCTGTAGTGAGGGATGCCCCCTTCCCAGTAATAATAATAATAATAATAATAATAATAATAATAATAATAATAATAATAATAATAATAATAATAATAATAATAATGGCCACGGCTGTCACTTGATCTTCCATGGACAGCCGGGCATCCAGGAGGACACCCAAGTTGCGCGCCCCATCCACAGGGGCAAGATGTTCGCCCCCTATGGCCAGCGATGGAGTCAACTGGTTGAATCGGGCAGCCGGAAACCACAGCCACTCGGTCTTGGTCGGGTTGAGCTTGAGTCCGTTTCTTCCCATCCAGTAGAAGGCTGCATCTTCTGGAAGGAAGCCTGCAGCAGCTGCTGATCCTCCACTTCAAGCCTGAAGTCCCAGGAAAAGCTCCCTCCTTCCTCTAGTGAGGCGGGTGGGAAACGGGACATTTTCCTTAGGGGTTCCCAGCCTGGGGGAGGGGGGCTTGGCAGGTGCCGAGAGTGGCTGCCGCCCTGAGTTTCCTCTTTGCCCTCCTTTGTCCTTGGCAGCGGTGCTGGGGGTCCTTCTGACCAGCGGATGCGCCACGTCCCTGGATCCGGATCCACTGCTGCACCAGAGACTTTTGCAACGGAGGCCCCGCCTGCGCCGCCCGCCCCCTCCTGATCCTCTGGACGGTCCTGCTTCCCTTCCTCCTGTGAAGCGGTGCAAAAGGGGCCAGGAGCCTCTCCGGCCACTCTGCCGTTGCTGCTGCCGCCTGCTGGACCTCCCCTCTCCTCCCCCTCCTTGGTCCCCTGGCAGCCATGGGAGGAGGGGGCTTCATTGGCCTTTTTCCCTGAGTTCCCTAAGGACTAAATCAGGGGTGTCCAAACTTGGGAACTTTAAGACTTGTGGACTTCAACTCCCAGAATTCCCCAGCCAGCCATGCTGGCTGGGGAATTCTGGATGTTGAAGTCCACAAGTCTTAAAGTTCCCAAGTTTGGACACCCCTGGACTAAATAAAGCCTCCACAGAGAAATTGCTTTCGCTTCTGCCTGGTCTTCATCCATCTGCCTTCCTCCCTTTGCCCCTGGAGCGCCCCGGAGACTTCAGCTTCTCCAAAGCCCCTCCGGTCACCCCACCCTGGGTTTCCTCTCAGGGATCTCCCCGTCTACGTAGGACAATGGTAGCCAACCTGCTCCCTACCGCCCCCTAGTGGACGTTCCAGCTTTCCTGGTGGGCAGGAGGGTTTTTGTCCGATATTGAAGTATTTTCCTTTTTGTAATTTAATTGACTTCCCTCCTTTATAAATCACCCTGACTGTGGAACCGGTGGGCGGTTAGAAAATTTCACTACTAACAGAGATTCAAAAGTGGGCAGTAGGTATAAAAAAGGTTGACTACCCCTGTTATAGATAGATAGATAGATAGATAGATAGATAGATAGATAGATAGATAGATAGATAGATAGATAGATAGATATCAGTGGTAATCAACCTGATCCCTACTACCCACTAGTGGGCGTTCCAGCTTTCCTGGTGGGCGGTAGGGGTTGTGTCCGATATTGAAGCATTTTCCTTTTTGTAATTTAATTGACTTCCCTCCTTTATAAATCACCATTCCTGTGGAACCGGGGGGCGGTTAGAAAATTTCACTACTAACAGAGAGACAAAAGTGGGCGGTGGGTATAAAAAGGTTGACTACCCCTGTCGTAGATGAGAAACTGTCCCCCATTGTGTGTTTGTGTCTTTGAGTCATTGTGGAGTCCAGGCAACCGCAAGATTTTACAAGGCCATTGCCTGCCTTATAGGGCTGAGGGAGGGAGGCTGGCCCAAAGTCTTCCCCCTGGCTTCATGCCTAGGGCAGATTCTACCCCCACCCTCACATTTTCTAACCCGGCCCCTTAACCACTGCATCAAATTGGGTCTCCATATACATTTACCTAGGCTTAGGTATTCTAGCAATAGCTGTGGTCCTTAGACTTATATACTGCTTTTCGGTGCTTTTGCAAGCCCCCCTCCAAGTGGTTTACAGAGTCAGCCTCTTTCCCCCCAACAATTTGGGTCCTCATTTGACCCAACTGGGAAGGATGGAAAATTGAGTCAATCTTGAGCCTGGTGAGACTCAAAACTGCCCAATTGCAGCCGAAGGAGCCTGCAGTCCTGCACTCTGACCACTGAGCTACTACGGCTCATTATAGGATGGAGAGCAGCGGATCACAGAATTCAGGGGAGGAATCCTCTAAGAGCCCCATTTTGAATGCGGCCACGCGGGTGATTACGGGAGCCTCTAGATGCTCCCATATAACACCGATCCTGCGCGAGCTGCACTGGCTTCCTGTGGTCTTTCGGGTGCGCTTCAAGGTCTTGACGACCATCTTCAAAGCGCTCCATGGCTCGGGACATAGTTACATGCGTGACCGTCTTCTGCCCCATACATCCCTCAGACCGATACGCTCCCACAAAGAGGGCCGTCTCAGGGTGCCGTCGGCCGGGCAATGCCGGTTGGTGACACCCAGGGGAAGAGCCTTCTCTGTGACGGGCCCTGCCCTGTGGAACGACCTACCCCCTGAATTACGTACCATCTCAGACCTCCGCCTCTTCCACCAGTGCATTAAGACACACCTTTTCCATCAAGCCGGCCTAGCGTTACCTCCCGTTGTGACTGCTCCTAGATAGTTTTAATTCGGGGGATTTTAATCGATTTTAGCACAGGGTAGGGATTTAATATGCTTTTAAATTTTGTATTTTGTAATATTTGTTATGTTTTAAATTTCCTGTGCGCCGCCCTGGGTCCTTTCTGGAGAAGGGCGGGGTATAAATCTAAATTAAATTTAATAAAATAAAATAAAATAAATAAATCTGCTCAGGGTTCCCCAGGCGAGATGTGGCTGGTGTGTCTTCAGGACTGGAGCCCTTCTGCCAGCCGATGCGAGACCCCAGAGACCCTCCGGCTGGGCTTTCCCAGCTCTCCCTTTCGCAAGGGCTGCCACCCTCGGCCAGCCAATGAAGCAGGCCCATTGGTTTCCTCTCCTCCCTTGGCACGGCCGCCCCCTTGCTCCCTCTGGCCTCACGGGGGCACTGCTGATCACGCCAGGGAGGCCTCGCCTGGCCAGGGAGGAGGGGGAAGCCGGAGTCTCCCCAGCTCCTTCACCCCTGCTTCCAGCTCTGCTGCTACCTGCCAGGCTGGGTGGCCACTTCACCGGTTGTCCTCCCCCACCCCCACCCCCGGACTGTCCCCAGACACCCTAAGGGCGACTCTGCTGACGGGCTTCCTGGGAAATGGGTGGCAAACTCCCATCTAAAGGAGAAAAGAGAACCGGTGGTGGTGGGGAATGACACCCCAGAAACCCAGCTGGCCAACATCTTTCCTGGCCAAGAAGGTGTGGAAGCAGCAGAGCTTCTGTGGCAGCCCACAAAGGTCTCCAGAAGAGGCCACTGGGCTTTTAACCACTGTGGGCTCTCCCCCTTCCTTCCTCCCTCCCTCCCTTCTTTCTTCCTTCCCTCCAGTGGTGGGTTTCAATTTTTTTAGAACCTACTCTGTAGGTGTGGCCTATTTTGTGGGCGTGGCTTGGCAGTCATGTGACAGGGTGAGAGTGGCCAACTTGTAAAATGTGGTGAAACTCATTTAACAACGCTCTTCTTAGCAACCAAAATTTTGGGCTCAATTGTGATGATAAATTCTTTCTTTCTTTCTTTCTTTCTTTCTTTCTTTCTTTCTTTCTTTCTTTTTCTTTCTTTCTTTCTTTCTTTCTTTCTTTCCTTCCCTCCCTCCCTCCCTCCCTCCCTCCTTCCTTCCTTCCTTCCTTTCTTACTTTCTGCCTTCCTATTGGGTTACTGGCAGCAGCAGGCCAGAGTTACTTCTGGGTCCGCTGGTGGAACCCCCTCTCACCGGCTCTCTAAATTTCACCATCCGGTTCTTGTGAGTAGGTGGGAGCCTGCAGAAACCCACCACTGCTTCCCTCCCTCCCTCCCTCCCTCCGTTCAGAGGAAGCCCTGGGCCTCCAAACCCCCACCCCCACCCCCCCAAACCCAGTGGCCAAACTATTCTTTGCTTCCCTTGGAGTAACTCCTGGTAAGGCGCTGGCTTTGCCCTCCCAGGGGCCAGGAAGGGTCTTCACCTCACCCAAGGGCTCTGGCTCCCCCTCCTCCTGGGCAGGAGCTCCTCAGAGGCGGGGATCGGAGGGGCGAGGGACCTCCATGGTCCCTCCTCTGCCAGCTTGAGCTGGGCTCTCAAAAGCCAAGCCCCCCCGCCTTTATCTGCCTGAGCAAAATTTGTGAAGCTACTTCCTCACAACCCTGCCAAACTGGCATTTCCATTCACAGAACCTTGTGGGTCTCTGCACAACTACACACACACACACACACACACACACACAAGTCCTGGAAAGGCAGTCCCAGAGAATTGGGGGGGGGGCTTCACACAGGGCTTCTGCTGCTGCTCGGGGTGCCTTCAGCCCCGCCAGAGAGTTGCCCTCCATTCTGTCTGGCCAGGAGCCCCTGGGAAAGGGTTCAGGTGGGGCGTCCCTGCCCTCCCCATCGCAGAAGATCCTCTTCGGCCGATCCGCTCCCACAGAGAGGGACTTCTTCGGGTGCCGTCCACTAGGCAGTGCCAGCGGACAACGCCCAGGAGAAGGGCCTTCTCTGTGGCGGGCCCGACCCTCTGGAACGACCTTCCCCCCGAAATCAGAACAACCACGGACCTCTGCTCCTTCCGCCAAAGTCTGAAGACGCATTTCTTCCATCTCGCCGGCCTGGCCTAATTCTACACCATCAAGCTATAGACTGAAGTTTAAATTGTTTTAATTTCGGATTTTAAGGGTAAAGTTATAGGATTTTAATGGTTTTAGGGTTTTTTAGCACAGGGGATTGGGATTTAATTTATTTTTAGTGCTATTTATTGTCATGTTTGTGCTTTTTCTATTTTTTAACTTCCTGTGCACCGCCCTGAGTCCCTTTGGGGAGAGTGGCACGGTTTATAAATTTAATAAATAAATAAAATAAAAGAGCTGAGCTCAGCATCTTCCCGGGTTGCCTCGAATTGGGAGGTTTCCTTCGAGTGGGAGAATGGGGGAGAAAAAGCCGTTTTTGGAAGAGGGGGAATTGCATGAATTATTTATTGACATTTCTGTACGCCAAACTATAAATAGATCTCACGGTGTTGAACAATCCAGATCAAAAGGAGAAGAAGCCATGTTGAAAAAGCCTCAACAATATTTCATTCACGCCATAAAACCAATCTTGCTGGGGGGGAAACCATTTCTTTTGCACCCTCCCCAGAGGGCAGGGGCCCCAGGGCAGCTTCTGAGTTGCAAGAGCTCCATGGGAGGGCAGCAGGACCCCCCCCGCAGGCTGGCCCTGGGAACTGGGAAGGATGGGTTCTGGAGCAGCTGTGCCTGACTCCCTGCCTTTTCTAGATTCCCCATCCTTTCCAAAAGAGAAGCCGCAAATGTCTGGTTTTGGGTTGCTGATGGTCAAAAAGCCATCCTTGCTCAGGTGGATCCTAACTGGCCGGCCCTTCTCGCTGCTGCATGTCGTCCCCAGGCCAAGGTACAAATCTGGGGGGTTGGGGGAGGGCACTCCTGGCACACTTGGGGGTCTTCCCCGCAGAGGCCTCTTTGTTCAGCATATGTGGGGCAGGATGGAGACCTGCTGGCTGGCCTGCTGCCACAACTCTGGTCAATGCAGAGCCAGGCGAGTCCTTCCACCCCTCCTTATCCACCTCTCTCTCTTATGCGGCAGGTTTGAGACTCAGGACTCCCCCTCCTTTGCTCAATATAAGAGAAGAGAAGAACAGAAAAGAACAGGAACACAAGAGAAGAGAAGAGAAGAGAATATAGGAATAGAGTAGAGTAGAATAAGAACATAAGAACATAAGAAGAGCCTTGCTGGAAGAGGCCACAGCCCATCCAGTCCAGCCTTCTGTCTCCCACAGTGGCTCCCCATTTGCTTCAGGGTCTTCCCAAGCAGATGTCTTCACCTGCTTATGATTCCCTGCAAATGGCCTTGAGAGACATCCTGCCTATCTCTCCATCCCGGAGGGTGTCCTTAGGCGTCCATCATGATAGCCACGGATACCCTTGTTCTCCAGGAACTCCTCTCATCCTTTCTTAAAGGTGTCGAGGCTGACAGCTGTCACCACTTCTTCTGGCAGGGAGTTCCATAGACCAGGGATCCTCTGGGTGAAAAAGTCCTTCCTCTTATTTGTTTGAGGTCTAGCTTCCAAAAGTTTCATGGAGTTTCCCCTAGTTCTAGTGTTGTGCGACAGGGAAAAACAGTGTTTCCTTTTCTACTTTGTCCACACTGTGCATGATTTGATAGACTTCAATCAGGTCACCTCTTAGGCGCCGTCGTTCTAGAGTGAAGAGGCCCAGCCGTTGCAGCCTCAGATGGTAAGGAAGGTGTTCCAGAATAGAATAGAATAGAATAGAATAGAATAGAATAGAATAGAATAGAAATCTTTATTGGCCAATTGTAATTGGACATGCAAGGAATCTGTCTTCAGTGCATAAGCTCTCATGGTACATAAAGTTAGGAGTGATAAACCATGATCATAAAAATACATTCATCCTAAATTAATAAGATACAATATCAGAGAGCATTTCACTGGGGCTGGGGCTGTTGGCAGTGCCATCTTGGCATGGCAGTCCTTTCATCAGAGCTCTCATTTTTTCACCCACAAACCACCTGTCAATCCACCTAACAAAATGCCCTGGAGCTAGGCTGCAATATGCCAGCTACTGTAAGGGTCACCTGGCCCTCGAACCCACGGCAGCCTCCATTTTCCCTCTGTCCTCCTGCAGCCACCTGATCACCTGGGAATGCCTGGAAACCTTTCAGAGTTGCTGGCCCTGATGAAGAGAACCTCAGACTGACACCCCCCCATAGACGCTTGGGAGATGCCCATCTTACTGAGGCATGCCCAGCATTCCCATTTCTTACTGAGAAATGGCTCTCCTTGTTGCCTTTCGTCCATGGGAAATTGAGGGGGAGGACTCAGCATCCAGAGTTCCCCTCCCCAATGAAAGTGACCTCCCACCCACTCACCCAACTGTGCCATAGGCTGCGCTCCCTTTCATACCATGATGGTTGGGTGGGCCTTTCCTGCAAGACCTCCCGAAAGATGCCGTTGAGGGAGTTGAGACTGGCAGAAGAGAATGCCCCCCCCCGGGGGCCATTTCTTCTATATTATTTCACATAATATGAGCCCCAGGAGCACAGTGGTTAGAGTGCAGTACTGCGGGCTCCTTCTGCTGACTGCCAGCTGCCTGCAATTTGGCAGATCAAATCTCACCAGGCTCCAGGTGGACTCAGCCTCCCGTCCTTCCCAGGTGGGTCAAATGAGGACCCAGATTGTTGGGGGCAAGAGGCTGACTCTGTAAACCGCTTACAGAGGGCTGGAAAGGACTGTAAAGTGGTATATAAGTCCAAGGGCTATGGCTAATATCCTTGCAATGTATCAAAAACTAATTCAGCACCTTTTGAGAGGGCATATGGTTAACCGAATAGGTTGAAATGGGAGGCCAATCCTTTCATGCTAGTTTGAACAAAGGTTCATCGTCACCTGACACGCCAGTTGTGCCCCTTTCTGGATCGTGACGCCCTGCGCACAGTCACGCAAGCGCTTGTCATTTCCCGCCGAGACTACTGCAATGCTCTCTACATGGGGCTTCCCTTGAGGTGCGCCCGGAGGCTCCAGTTAGTGCAGAACGCGGCCGCGCGGGGGATCTTGGGAGCACCAAGACACTCCCACATAACACCTCTCTTGCGCGAGCTGCACTGGCTGCCTATGGCTTTCCGGGTGCGCTTCAAGGTTTTGGTAACCGTCTTCAAAGCTCTCCATGGCATGGGTCCTGGTTACTTGCAGAACCGCCTCCTCCCACATAACCCCATCCGACCTGTCCACTCCCAGGGGGAGGGCCTCCTCAGGGTGCCGTCCGCTGGACAATGCCGGCTGGCGGCTCCCAGGGGAAGGACCTTCTCTGTGGCGGGCCCAGCCCTCTGGAACGACCTGCCCCCCGACCTTCGCACTACCACGGACCTTCGCCTCTTCCGTCGAGCATTGAAAACTTACTTTTTTCATGCGGCCGGCCTGGCATAGTTTGTTTTTATCATCATTTAATAGGGTTTCTTAATTATTTATTTTAATTCAAGTTTAAGTTTACTTAATTGAATTTTAACATTTAAATTTATCTATGGTATTTAGATATACCTTTTATTATCCCTGTGCCCCGCCCTGAGTCCCTACGGGAGAGAGGGCGGTATACAAATTAAATAAATAAATAAATAAATAAACAAACAAACAAATAAATAAATAAATAAATAAATAAATAAATAAATAAAATAAATAAAATAAATAAAATAAATAAAATAAATAAAATAAATAAAATAAATAAAATAAATAAAATAAATAAAATAAATAAAATAAATAAAATAAATAAAAATTGAGCACTGTTGGCAGCATTTATGAAAAGTTCTGCTCTGCTCATTATATCTCCACAATCTCCTGAAAATGACCCATCCATTTCGGCAGTCAAGCCAACAACAGTCCTTCTTATATCAGTTTCCTTTGCGTATAATGTTGGGAGTAAATTTAATGTCCTTCTGTTGAAATTCCCATGGTGGCCGCTCTAGTGCTGTATTCAAGTTCTACAGCCTTTTCATCATCCAGTTTTTCACCTGCTTGGTTTCTGAGCCATTCGTTACCAGCAATCTCTAAAGAGGGACAACGAATGTTCCCACGTTGGAAGATGCTCAGTGGAAACTCTCTTGGATAACTGAGTTGTGCATTTGGAGGTATTGAAGCAGGGCAGCTAAACTGATACTTCGATTAGATAAATACTCCCATGTAACACCTCTCCTGCGCGAGCTGCACTGGCTGCTGGTAGCCTTCCGGGTGCGTTTCAAGGTTCTAGTGACCATCTTTAAAGCGCTCCATGGCAGCGGGCCTGGTTACTTGCAGGACCGCCATCAACCTGTCCACTCCCACAGGGAGGTCCTTGTTAGGGTGCCGTCTGCTGGACAATGCCGGCTGGCGACGCCCAGGGGAAGAGCCTTCTCTGTGGCAGGCCCCGCCCTCTGGAATGACCTCTCCCCAGACCTCCGGACTATCACTGAACTTCGCCTCTTCCGCCGGACTTTAAAAACCTATTTCTTCCATATGGCCGGCCTGGCATAGTGGCTACAACCATGTTTTATTAGATCTGGGTTTTAAATTAACTGTCTCTTTTTAGCACGGGTTAAATTGTTTAATAGTAGTTTTAAATTTTGTAGAATTTGTACTATTTGTATTGTTGGATTTTAAGTTCCTGTGCGCCGCCCTGAGTCCCTTTTTGGGGAGATAGGGCGGGATAGAAATTTAATAAATATAATAATATAAAGAGTTTCATGGCATTTGGAGTTTGCTATCTGCATCAATTGCTCTCTGCTGAATGAATTTCTTTTTTTACAAAAGAAGGGAGAGATTTAAGGTGGATTCTTTTTTTTTTTTAAATTGAAAAAGTTTTTTTTTTTATATTGAAAAAGTTTTATTGGTTTTACATTTTTTAACAGGGTAGGGTAATGGTTACAAAGAAATTTTGAGAGCATTCACGTCAGAGTCGTCGGACCTTCCGAGACCTCAAAATACACATTAAAAAAGTTAACATAGAAAACATTTTCCATACCACTACAAGATGAAAGCAAGTACATTTGCCTAAATTCTCCCTTCCATGCTGTCAGACATTTACAAAAAGTCTGGATAGAAATATTATGCAAAATTGTTCAAGAAAAATCAAGGCAAAGTTATTTTTTTGATCTAAGTCTTTTGGCTATTGTGTCTTCTTTCTCTCCTCCCTGGCCCCCCGCGGGCGGGGCCGTGGCCCCCTCCGTCCCCCCTGGATCTTCCCCCAGGGCAGAGGAATGTTTTTTAAGAAAGGCTTCCGCCTCAGCAACTGTTTTAATCCTCACTCTTCCTCCTTCCCAGAACACCAGCATCCCTTCAGGTGTCATCCACTTGAACCAAATCCCGTGATCAAACAAGGTTTTAGACAAGAAGGAAAATTTCCTTCTTGAATCTCTAATTTTTCTAGGGATCTGCTTCAAGATAGTGACCGTTTCTCGTTGATAAGTTAAAGGTTTCTCTCTCTGCGCTTTCAGGATTTCCTCTCTGGTTGACCTTCTAACAAATTTCACATGTATCTCTCTAGGCACTTCATTTATCCTGGCATATGCTGAGTTAATTCTGTAGGCTAGGTCAATGTCCCCCCTGATCTCATCCTTAGGTTTTTGTAAATAGTCTGCTAAAATTGTGCTCATAAGATCAGGGAGGTATTCACCAGATTCCTCAGAAACATTTTGAAATCTCAAAAAGTATGTCATTCTTTCCATATCCATCCTAGACACATGCCCATTTATTTCCACAACCTCATTAGTAACATTTTTAATTTCCCCCTTAGCCCCCTCCAACCCCCCTTCCAGTTCTTTGTTCTTCTGTGTGTTATCCAGCACTTGTCTTCTTGTATCCAACAACTCCTTCTTGAAGATAATATTTTCAGCCCTCTGGGCCTTTATTTCTGATATCAAAGTTAGCATAGAGGTTTCAAGAGAAGCCATCCTTTGTTCCAAATTTACAAGTGCTGCTTCTTGTGCCATGGTTAAAAGTTAGAGTCACTGCCACCAAGATGGCGTTTTCCGGGTGGGGCTGGTGGGGCAAACCAGGAGCTCAGTTCAGTTCAGGGCTGTGAAGTTGCAAACAATTCAGAAACCAAAAGAGACACAGTTTCCCAGGTCAGCAAATAGTAATAACGAAGGTATTCCAGAGAAGAAGTCACAAATCCATCAAAAGAAATTTTTTTTAAAAAATCCAGAGAGAGTCCTGTTTTCAAAGAGACGCTGGAAATTTTCCTTAGTTGAAATAGTCAGGCAGGGACAAAGAGAAGCCACTTCCACCGCCCATCTCAGAGCCAGAGGGAGAGAGTAGCAAAAAAAGGAATTTTTTTTACTCAGCCAGACCTAGAAACAATGTTGCAAAGAATCGCATTCCACTTTCCCTTGTTAAAGACCGTCCGGAGTGAAAGTTTCCGCTTTCTCTTTGCAGAGAAGCCATTTTAACGTGCCGCTTAAATCCGAGGGGTTTTTTTTTTAAAATAAACACCCCCCTCCCAGTCCGTTCAGCCTGGCTGGCAGCAGAAAAAAAAGTTTTTTAAAAACTCACTCTCTCCTCGCAGCTGAAGCCTCGGGAGTCCTTCAACTGAGCCGATCAGCCCTCCTCATTGTTGTGAATGGCGCCGTCTTCCTTAGGCGAAGGGAGAACCCCCCGCTAGCATGTTCTCCCTCACCTGAGCCGCGCCGGGAGCCACTTCCTCCACCGGCGTGGGGGGGGGCGCCCCCCGACGAGCCGGCCCTACGGGAGACCCTCAATAATAATAATAATTTAATAATAATAATAATTTAATTTTATATCCCGTTCTCTCTCCCCAAGGGGACTCGAGGCGGGGCACAGGCAATTAAAAATACAAATAAAACCACAGACAAATACAAAATACAAAGTTAAAAATAGATTAAATTGATCCTGCGCTAAAACCCATAAACTAAACTAAAAATTACCCCTAAAAACCCCTAACCTAAAAAGAGACTACCCAAGGCCGGCCAGACGAAAAAAGTGCGTCTTTAATTTTAAGCGGAAGGAGCGGAGGTCCGTGGTTGTCCTGATATCGGGGGGAAGGTCATTCCAGAGGGCTGGGCCCGCCACAGAGAAGGCCCTTCCCCTGGGCGTCGCCCGCTGACAAAGTCTAGTGGACGGCACCCGGAGAAGTCCCTCTCTGTGGGAGCGAATCGGCCGTGAGGATGTATGGGGCAGGATCCGATCCCGCAGGTACCTAGGTCCCGAGCCATGGAGCGCTTTGAAGATGGTAATTAACACCTTGAAGCGCACCCGGAAGACGACAGGTAGCCAGTGCAGCTCGCGCAAGAGCGGTGTTACGTGGGCAAACCTAGACGTGCCCATAATTGCTCGCGCGGCTGCATTCTGGACCAACTGAAGCCTCCGGGTACACCTCAAGGGGAGCCCCATGTAGAGAGAGTTGCAATAATCCAGTCGGGATGTCACGAGAGCATGAGTGACTGTGCGAAGGGCGTCCCGATCCAATAGGGGGCGCAACTGGCGTACCAGGCGAACCTGGTAAAACGCCCTCCTGGCCACGGCTGTCACTTGATCTTCCATGGACAGCCGGGTATCCAGGAGGACACCCAAGTTGCGCGCCCCATCCACAGGGGCAAGATGTTCGCCCCCTATGGCCAGCGTTGGAGAGAGCTGGTTGAATCGGGCAGCCGGAAACCACAGCCACTCGGTCTTGGTCGGGTTGAGCCTAAGTCCGTTACTTCCCATCCAGATCCGCACGGCTTCCAGGCACTGGCACATCACCGCTACGGCATCGTTGGGGTGGTTTGGGGTAGATATGTACAGCTGGGTGTCATCAGCGTACAGGTGGTACTCTACCCCAAAACCACGGATGATCTCACCCAGCGGCTTCATGTATGCGTTAAACAGGAGAGGCGAGAGGACCGACCCCTGAGGCACCCCGCATGTGAGGGGTCTCGGGGTCGACCTCTGCTCTCCTGCCTGCACAAATTGCGATCGGCCAGAGAGGTAGGAGGAGAACCACCGTAAAACGGTGCCTCCCACCCCCAACCCCCCCAGCCGATGCAATAGGATACCATGGTCGATGGTATCGAAAGCCGCCGAGAGGTCTAATAGGACCAGGATGGAGGAACATCCCCCATCTCTGGCCCTCCAGAGATCATCTACCAACGCGACCAATGCCGTCTCGGTGCTATGCCCGGGCCGAAAGCCGGACTGGCGCGGATCTAGATAGTCAACTTCCTCCAGGTGACGGGGAAACTGTTGTGCCACCACACTCTCAACAACCTTCGCCAAGAAGGGAAGGTTGGAGACTGGACGGTAGTTGTTCAAAAGAGCTGGGTCCAAAGAGGGCTTCTTGAGGAGGGGCCTCACCATGGCCTCTTTTAGGGAGGCAGGCAAGGAACCCTCACTCAAGGATGCGTTGACAACCTCTTGGAGCCAGCCTCGTGTCACCTCCCAGGATGCCAGTACAAGCCAGGAGGGGCACGGGTCCAATAAACATGTGGTGGCTCGCAGTCGCCCACGTAGCCTGTCCATATCCTCGGAAGTAACGGAGTCAAACTCCTCCCAAACAAGATCTCTCTCGTGGCATCCCACTGGGCCATGAATGGGGGTTAGCTCACTCTGTATCTGGGCGGTTTTCTCCTGCAGAAAAATCACAAATTCCTCTGCTCTACCCTGTAGTGGGGCTTCCCGTTCCCTCTGTTGAAGGAGGGCGCGGGTCACCCTAAACAGGGCGGCAGGGCGGTTTTCTGCGGATGCTATGAGAGTGGCACAATGATGACGTTTGGCCACCCTCAGCGCCACAATGTAAGTCCGTAAATGGGCTCTTACCTGTGTCCGGTCAGATTCAGAGCGGCTAGCCCTCCATCTTCTCTCTAGGCATCTCTTGCGGCGTTTCATCACCCGCAGCTCCTCAGTGAACCAAGGAGCCAGGGTGGTTCGCCGCCGCGAGAGAGGCCGCAAGGGCGCGACCCGATCTAAGGCTCCCCCGGCCGCACTATTCCATGCGGCCGTGAGGTCCTCCATCAGGGCGCGGGTCAGGGATACAGGAAATGGCCCAAGCGCTGTCTGGAACCCATCCGGGTCCATCAAGCGCCTGGGGCGGTACCAGATGGGTGACTCTGGTTCCGCCTCCCCGCGGAGGGGAGCAGCGGTCGGAAAGTCGAGCCGGAGAAGTGAGTGGTCTGACCATGACAAGGGTGTGATGACTATATCCCCTGTACCCAGATCACTTTTCCATTGGCCCGAGACAAAGATGAGGTCCGGCGTATGTCCACCCTCGTGGGTGGGGCCCTGAATTACTTGGGTCAGGTCCATGGCCGTCATGGAAGCCATGAACTCCCGAGCTACCACGGATGATTCGCCCAACGATGGCAGGTTAAAGTCCCCCATGACTATAAGTCTGGGGGTCTCCACTGCCACCGTAGCGATCACCTCCAGGAGCTCGGGCAGGGCTGCTGCTACATAGCGGGGAGCCAGGTATACAACCAGCAAGCCCAACTGCCTCCCTAGGCCCCACTTCACTCAGAGGGACTCACAGCCGGAAGTCTGGGGCACAATGGTCTCTCTCGGCTCAAGGATCTTCCTTAATAATGACCGCTACCCCACCACCCCTGCCTAGGGCCCGCGGCTGATGAAATGCGCGGTAGCCTGGTGGGCACATTTCAACGAGGGGATGTCCTCCCTCGTGGCCCAACCAGGTCTCCGCAATTCCTACCAGGTCCGGCTCCCCCTCTGACACAAGGTCACTAATGAGGGGGGCTTTGTTGACAACGGACCTGGCGTTGCAAAACATCAGCCGCAGACCCTGGCTCTGAATTCCCTGGCCACCTAGCCTGCGGGGGTTGTGGCACCTGACCGTTTGTAACCAACGGCTACGTGCCTCCAACCGGGAGGAAGGAACTTGTCTCCCCTCGGACCTGCCCCTCCCCACGACCCTCTGGATGGGGAAGCCCTCCACCGGAATGACTTGTGTTTCCCCCCTCTTAACGGAACCATCCGCCTCCCTCCGTCGTCTGCTGGCTTGGCCCGTTCCCTTCTGGCTAGTCTCAACCTGTCTAAACCCTCCCCCCTCCCTGGTACCCCCTAAAATAAACAACAATTTTTTAACTAAAAAACCCCTACACCTGCGCTTTCGCCACTTCTCCTGACTTATTAGTCCCTCATCAAAGTGTGCCCTTGATAACACAGCGGGCCATACCTGCGAGAGGGGGGACTCCCGCAGTAGGATTAGGTCTGCCCTTGAATATATTACGGGTCACATCAACAGCAGGGAATCAATTGGGTACAGAGATGCTTAGATGGTCAGAATAAATATTAAATATTAAATAAGATGTTAAAATATATATTCAATAAATATTAAAAGATGTTAAAATTAATTAATTCCAGTAAGTCAATAATACGGTGTAGGGAAGTTAAAATCCTGGGTATGATGGTCCATAAATAATCGTATAAAGTGCACATGATCACATAAGTGCACTATCACAGGCGTGGCCTTAGCAAGTCCAGTCCAGTCCCACTCTTCCAGAGCCTCAGGCCTCAGCCAAAGATGGTACATGGTTGGGCCCCTTGCAGGATCTCCCGGCCCCCCTTGTGGGTCCTGGTTTAAGTTGGTTTAAACAGAGTCAGTAGGGAACAGGGCCTCAGCCTGGATCTTCTTAGGCCTCGGCCCAGCTGTTATGCGGCCTCCCGGCTCCCGGCTCCCGGCTGCTAGACCTCCGATTTTCCCACTCACCGGTACTCTAATGGAGTCGGCCAAATAAAGGAGTCCAGATTGGGTCATCTTGGCTACGGCCCTGTTGTTATCGGGCCTAGATCGTCCTCGCCAGGTGTCCCTCCCAGACTGGCATCCCGGCCTTCCGCGTCCTGGCCCCCCATGGCCCTCCGCACTCGGCAGTCCCAGCTTGCCTTCTGTCCAGCCTGGCGTCCCGGCCTCTGGCAGCCCGGCCTCTCACGTCCTTCGGCCTTCGGCATTCGGCACGCCTCGGCAGACCTTCTGGCAAGCCTCCTGCCCAGCCTCCTGCCCGGTTTCCGCCTCTCCAACGTCCAGCAGACCTTCTGCCCGGTCTCCAGCACTCCGCTTCCTCCCCCGCTTTCTCCCCCCGGCGGGCTCTACAAGCCCGGCATCGGCCCGCCATCGGCCTGACGCCCGGCGTCTCCAGCTGACCGGCGCCTTCCGGTCCGCAAAACCCCCGTTCTTGGCCGTCAACTCACCCTGGGAGGCCGTCCATGGCCTCGATGGTAAGCCAGGGTGGTCACTTACTGGGCCCGACCCTCAAAGCTGGTAAGGAGGGTCGGGCGGCATCCCCATTAACCAAAAAGCCCCCGCGGCCCGCGCGGATCTCAGAGGCAGACCGCCATCTCTTCGCGCATGCGCAAATCTTTATCAGAGGAGTCAGAGAATCTTTATCAGAGGAGTCAGAGAATCTTTATCAAACAAGAGGAGTCTCGCCCCCGTTGGGGGGCAGAAGAAGAAACAAAGCGGCGAGCGAGCGCTAGGCTCGCCCGTCGCCGCAGGAGCCGGAACCGGAAGCCCTAAATTGAAAAAGTTTTATTCAAACAAATTTCCCCCCTTTTTACCCCCCGACATATAATATAAATCACATACAAATAATATACCCCCTCCCCTCCCCCTGTCTTAAAATAAATTTCTCATTCAGATATTGTATCCCCTCATCTCCCAACAATCATAATATAAATTTCTCTTAAAGTAACAATATCCCATTAACCCCATCTTCTAAATTAATTGAACATATATAAATCATAATATAAATTTCTCTTAGAGTAACCGTATCCCATTAATCCCATCTTCTATATTAGTTATACATATATAATTCCCCACCCTCCACCCTAACCCACCCCCACCTCCCACTCAATCCCACCCCCCTGACTTCCGCTATACACCACTCTAATAATTCCAAACATCCCATATAATATTTGCTCTGTTCACATTGTATCCCTTGCTTATCACCCTATCAATCTAAACATTCTTACCTAAAGGCTACATAATACTTCCTAGTCTGATATCTATTCTGTATATAATCAATCCACTTTGCCCATTCATGTGCATAATTCTCCTGTTTCTGGTCTTTTAAGAAAGCTGAAATTTTTGCCATTTCCGCAAACCCCGCCAGGTGGATTCTTTTCCTTGTATTTGTTATTTAGCATTGCGCAATCTCCTATAGGCTGCTTGTTCCTGCTTGTGTCTACCCAGAGAGGTATGCAAAGAATCTGCTGGAGCTTCCTGTTCCTCGTAGGATCCGTCGGTGGACCCGAAACCACGGCTAGGTGAGACTTGCTCAGAGACACAACAAACACCCTTGCAAGCCGGTGGAAATGTGAATCACACGTAGCGCAGAGCTGGAACTGAGAATGCTGTAGAGCTCATTGTCTGTAGTCATCATCTCGTAGTTCTCAGTCCTCCAAGGTCACAGTTGCCCCAAAGGTGTTTTTTCAGGAGGCAACTGGACTTTCTGACGTTTCCCTTCTCCTCCAAGGAGCTTCCTCAGCTCTGACTGGATGGTGGGGACCAGAAGGATTTCTACTCCTTGCTGGTCATCTGCATCCTTTGAGAGGGTCCTTGAAGCACTTGGAGGTTTACCTGTGTCCCAGTGGTGGGTTTCAAATTTTTTAGAACCTACTCTGTAGGTGTGGCCTATTTTGTGGGCGTGGCTTGGCAGTCATGTGACAGGGTGGGAGTGGCCACCTTTTAAAATGTGGTGAAACTCATTTAACAACGCTCTTGCTTAGCAACCCAAATTTTGGACTCAATTGTGATGATAAATTCTTTCTTTCTTTCTTTCTTTCTTTCTTTCTTTCTTTCTTTCTTTCTTTCTTTCTTTCTTTCTTTCTTTCTTTCTTTCTTTCTTTCTTTCTTTCCTTTCTTTCCTTCCTTTCCTTTCCTTTCCTTTCCTTTCCGTTGGGTCACTGGCAGCGGCGGGCCAGATTTACTTCCAGGTCCGCCAGTGGAACCCTCTCTCACCGGTTCTCTAAATTTCACCAACCGGTTCTCGCGAGTAGGTGGGAGCCTGCAGAAACCCACCACTGCTGTGTCCTCAGGGTCAAATGGCTCCTCTAGTCTGCAATTTAAAACTCCACCTCAAACCACTGGATGAAATTAATTTTGATTTGAAATAAAGCATCACTAGGTTAATTCTCAAAATGCACCTGGGCCAGGCTGAAGTCCTGAGCCCACCGGTTACCAGGGGTGTCAAACTGAGGGGCCCATGGGCTGGATGCGTCCTGCAGAGGCCATGCCCGCCTCAGCTCCACGAAGGCAAAAAAGGTCACAATACATCCCATGACACCAGCGTGACACGGCGAGTTTGACACCCGCGAGCTAAAGGAGCTGGATGGGCCAAAACAAGCTCAAATCCTGATATTGGGACACCTGCTCCATTATGGCCTCCAAGTGGAGAAGCAAAGGTTTCATCCACCAAACCCGGAACTGACGCCAGTCATGTGCAGTTAATGGCCCTACAGAGCCCACTGCCCTGGCTGCCTCTCAATCAGATCATGGCAGGGTCCCTGCTTTAAGATGGCCTGGACACTGCAGCTGTTGATGCTGCAGCTGGGCTGGCAGATGTTGCGTTGCAAATCACACCTGGGTGGGGCACCACTAAACATGCTGCTTTGAACTGATAATGCAGAGTCTGTCACCTGTAATTCTTTAGCTGGCCTTGCTAAGAGATGAGTCTGCAAATCTCCCTTTTCCTTTGGGTTCAGACCAGTGGTGGGTTTCTGCAGGCTCGCACCTACTCGCGAGAACCGGTTGGTGAAATTTAGAGAACCGGTGAGAGGGGGTTCCACCGGCGTACCTGGAAGTAAATCTGGGCCGCCGCTGCCAGTGACCCAACGGGAAGGAAAGGAAAGAAAGGAAGGAAGGAAGGAAGGAAAGAAAGGAAAGAAAGAATTTATCATCACAATTGAGTCCAAAATTTTGGTTGCTAAGCAAGAGTGTTGTTAAATGAGTTTCACCACATTTTAAAAGGTGGCCACTCCCACCCTGTTACATGACTGCCAAGCCACGCCCATAAAATAGGCCACACCTACAGAGTAGGTTCTAAAAAATTTGAAACCCACCACTGGTTCAGAACCTCTGTGGGTTTTTCTGCCTCGGAGCCTCTAAACATGATTTATTCCAATCTTTGAGGGGCTTCCCCAGAGAGGAGGGGGTCACCTTCTTCTCAAAGGACAGACAAGGGACAATGGATGGAAATTGATCAAAGAGGAATTTCCTGACAGGGAGAACAATCCACCCATGGAACAGAAGTTGCCTTCGGAAGTTGTGGGAGCTTCATCCCTGGAAACTTTCAAGAAGAGACTGGACTGCCATCTGTCAGAAATGGAGTAGGGTCTCCTGCTTGGGTGGGGAGTTGGACTAGATGACCCACAAGACCCCCTCCAACTCTATTTTGATTGATTGATTGATTGATTGAGTCAACCTAGAAATAAGGAGGAATTTCCTGACAGTGAGAACGATCGACCCCTGGAACAGACGTTATGGGAGCTTCATTCCTGGAATCTTTCAAGAAAAGACTGGACTGCCCTCTGTCAGAAATGGAGTAGGGTCTCCTGCTTGGGCAGGTGGGGGTTGGACTAGATGACCTACAAGGTCCCGTCCAACTCTGTTAAACAGGATAAGACCTGCCAAGAGCCATCACAATACATTAAACAGAAGAGTAGAATTATACTCCTAACAGTAAGCAGCTGGCAGTTGGAGAAAGAAAGCAACAGAGACATTAACATTCATTAATATCAGTTTTGCAGCTTTCTAAAATAAAAGCTCTGGCAGAAGCTCCGAAACAAGAATGGTAAATTCTTTCATCTGTGAGCAGCACTTCAAAGGGCGTCAAAAGATTTCCTGAGACAAAAGGATGATTCAATATGACCGTGAAGTGATTCCAATTGGTCCCCATGTTGGGCTGCTGCCTGTGGCCGTTTTCCACTCATTCGCATTCACTCTAATTTACATTGATCTCTGTACAACCAGAGCCAGCCTGGAAATGGGCGGCACCTCGGTCGAAGTGAAATAAATAAAAATAGGACTTCTTTTACATATTTACATTTTGATATGTGGCAAAAAATAATGCAAGCAATTAAAAGATGGGAATATGGCAAGGCTAGGGAGCCTGATAACCTTTGGGCAGGAATATTTAGACCAATGGGCAAACCGGCACCAGTAATTTCGTAGTTATTGGTCAATAATGATTTGATGGATCTTCTGTTATTCCAGAAGATCATCTTAACAAACTATAAGTGCAAAAGGCCTCTATTACATAAGAACAATCCACCTGAGATACCTTCAGCCACCAGGCGTCATTGTGGGTCTTCAGGCCGGACCCCCAATGAGACCTGGAAGGGTGGGGGGAGAGAAGGTTTTGAAATGAAGAAGTTCAGAATGGGATAATCTGCATTAAATATTATGGCCCTTTCAAGGAAGAGGCGAAGAATGTGAATTGTGAACGGAGGAAGAGGAAGAGGAAGAGGAGGAGGAGGAAGAGAAGAAGAAGAAGAAGAAGAAGAAGAAGAAGAAGAAGAAGAAGAAGAAGAAGAAGAAGAAGAAGAAGAAGAAGAAGAAGAAGAAGAAGAAGAAGAAGAAGAAGAAGAAGAAGAAGAAGAAGAAATGTGGCATGGAAGCATCAGATGGGAACTTGTGGGTCATCTAGTTCAACTCCTGCTCAGTACAGCAATCACAGCAATCGTTCATCTCACAAATGTTTAAAGACTCTTTGTTTGAGTCTCTAGTCAACTTGAGCACAGTTTTGGTAGTGAAAAATGGGCCGTAGGTTATTATCTCAACAAACAAATAACAATACAGCTTCTTCTAATGCAAGCCTTGGCGAAAGGGGAAAAAATTTGAATTCACAATTGAGTAAGAAAATAAACATAGATCCAAGAAAGGGAAAAAAATTGCTTTTATTGTAAAATATGGAGAAACTACAGCAATCAGTAGCCCCATAAGAAGCTGCAAAAAAATTCCAGCTGCAAGAAAGGGATTTCTTTTGCAAAGGGGTGAGGCAGGGTGTGTTTGTGTGATTTCTGGCTTTTCTCCTTCCTGCTTTTCGCTGACTGACCCCGTCCAGCTCGGGGGCCTTGAGTCTCCTCCAAGCCACTCAACCACCCTCAGCCCAGCCGCATCTTCAGCCGAGACTCATTAATGCAGCAGCCCCAGCACTGAAAATCAATCCCCTTAAGTGGAAATCGATAGCTGTAACTAATATTAATAGAGATTATGCCGCCTCTGTTGCACTTTGCAGTTGGAAAGGGATTATTTTTAGTAGCCATTCAGCTTCGCAGGCCAAGGGGAGGCTGGGGCTTTGCTGGGGTTTATTTTTATTTTATTTTATTCAATTTATATCCCGCCCTTCTCCAAAAGGACCCAGGGCGGTTGAGGCAGGGGTGGGTTTCAATTTTTTTTAGAACCTACTCTGTAGGTGTGGCCTATTTTGTGGGCATGGCTTGGCAGTCATGTGACAGGGTGGGAGTGGCCACCTTTTAAAATGTGGTGAAACTCATTTAACAACGCTCTTGCTTAGCAACCAAAATTTTGGACTCAATTGTGATGATAAATTCTTTCTTTCTTTCTTTCTTTCTTTCTTTCTTTCTTTCTTTCTTTCTTTCTTTCTTTCTTTCTTTCTTTCTTTCTTTCTTTCTTTCTTTCCTTCCTTCCTTCCTTCCTTCCTTCCTTCCTTCCTTCCTTCCTTCTCCACGAAAAGCCCAGCTGCCCCTGGGGGACCTGCAGGAATGGGAGATGCTGAACGAGAGAGATTTATGACAGCCCAAATGTATGACCGTTATAACAGCCCTAGGGCGACATGATTCTCATGCACTTGCTGTGGGGTGCCAAGCGCCCCTCCATCATGTGTGACCCCCTTGTGCAATCTCCCCTGCTGGCTTCCGCAACAAGCCAGTGGGGAAACCACAGGGATGGCCACAAGCCACTGGTGCCTGCCCAGGCGACTCCGTCTGGCTCTTGGGGAGGGGGGATTGGCTGAAAAACGACCATCCCAAAATCCAACCAGGATTTCCCACTTGGCTTTTGGGAGGGATTTTTTTTCACCCAGCCTCCTTGGGAGCAAAAGCCTCACTTGGTTGAAAGGCTCCATCCTGTGTGGAATTAAATCAATCTGCTGTCAAGAAGGCTGAGCGAAAAAGGATCAGGTGGAGGGATTTCGTGGGAGCAAAGGGGCTGCCTGGTGGAGGGACTTCGCCTGGGGTGGGCTCTGAGCAGCAGGCTGGGCTGGAGAAAAGACACTCGGCTCACAAAGACCCAAGTTCCATTCCGCAGTCCTCCTGCTCCACCCACTTAATGACCTGCACACTGCAGTCACTTAATGACTGCAACAGAGAGAGAGCCAGGATTGCAAGCGTTGAGTGAGGCAGTCCCAGGGCGCCTTGGTTGACGACTGCAATGAATTACGACATAAATTCTGGGCTTGGTTGTGGTTATAAGTCGAGACAATCTGAACAAATTCTATTTTTTTTTTATGTACACTGACAGCATAGACAAATTCCTTGTGTGTCCAATCACACTTGGACAATAAAGAATTCTACTATTCTATTCTATTCTGTTCTGTTCTGTTCTATTCTCTAATAAATCTATTCTATTCTATTCTGTTCTATTCTATTCTGTTCTGTTCTGTTCTGTTCTATTCTCTAATAAATCTATTCTATTCTATTCTGTCCTGTTCTGTTCTGTTCTCTAATAATTCTATTCTATTCTGTTCTGTTCTATTCTCTAATAAATCTATTCTATTCTGTTCTGTTCTATTCTATTCTCTAATAATTCTATTTTGTTCTGTTCTGTTCTTATGTTCTGTTCTATTCTATTCTCTAATAATTCTATTCTATTCTGTTCTGTTCTATTCTATTCTCTAATAATTCTATTTTGTTCTGTTCTGTTCTTATGTTCTGTTCTATTCTATTCTCTAATAATTCTATTCTATTCTGTTCTATTCTATTCTCTAATAAATCTATTCTATTCTGTTCTGTTCTATTCTATTCTCTAATAATTCTATTTTGTTCTGTTCTGTTCTTATGTTCTGTTCTATTCTATTCTCTAATAATTCTATTTTGTTCTGTTCTGTTCTTATGTTCTGTTCTATTCTATTCTCTAATAATTCTATTCTATTCTGTTCTGTTCTATTCTCTAATAAATCTATTCTATTCTGTTCTGTTCTATTCTATTCTCTAATAATTCTATTTTGTTCTGTTCTGTTCTTATGTTCTGTTCTATTCTATTCTCTAATAATTCTATTCTATTCTGTTCTGTTCTATTCTATTCTCTAATAATTATATTCTATTCTGTTCTGTTCTGTTCTGTTCTATTCTATTCTCTAATAATTCTATTCTATTCTGTTCTATTCTATTCTCTAATAATTCTATTCTATTCTGTTCTATTCTATTCTCGAATAGTTCTATTCTATTCTGTTCTATTCTATTCTCTAATAGTTCTATTTTGTTCTGTTCTGTTCTTCTGTTCTGTTCTATTCTATTCTCTAATAATTCTATTCTATTCTGTTCTGTTCTATTCTATTCTCTAATAGTTCTATTTTGTTCTGTTCTGTTCTATTCTATTCTCTAATAATTCTATTTTGTTCTGTTCTGTTCTTCTGTTCTGTTCTATTCTATTCTCTAATAATTCTATTCTATTCTGTTCTGTTCTATTCTATTCTCTAATAATTCTATTTTGTTCTGTTCTGTTCTTCTGTTCTGTTCTATTCTATTCTATTCTGTTCTGTTCTATTCTATTCTCTAATAGTTCTATTTTGTTCTGTTCTGTTCTATTCTATTCTCTAATAGTTCTATTTTGTTCTGTTCTGTTCTTCTGTTCTGTTCTATTCTATTCTCTAATAATCCTATTCTATTCTGTTCTATTCTATTCTCTAATAGTTCTATTTTGTTCTGTTCTGTTCTATTCTATTCTCTAATAGTTCTATTTTGTTCTGTTCTGTTCTTCTGTTCTGTTCTATTCTATTCTCTAATAATTCTATTCTATTCTGTTCTATTCTATTCTCTAATAGTTCTATTCTATTCTGTTCTATTCTATTCTCTAATAGTTCTATTTTGTTCTGTTCTGTTCTTCTGTTCTGTTCTATTCTATTCTCTAATAATTCTATTCTATTCTGTTCTGTTCTATTCTCTAATAATTCTATTCTATTCTGTTCTGTTCTATTCTATTCTCTAATAATTCTATTCTATTCTGTTCTGTTCTATTCTATTCTCTAATAGTTCTATTTTGTTCTGTTCTGTTCTATTCTATTCTCTAATAATTCTATTTTGTTCTGTTCTGTTCTTCTGTTTTGTTCTATTCTATTCTATTCTGTTCTGTTCTATTCTATTCTCTAATAGTTCTATTTTGTTCTGTTCTGTTCTATTCTATTCTCTAATAGTTCTATTTTGTTCTGTTCTGTTCTTCTGTTCTGTTCTATTCTATTCTCTAATAATTCTATTCTGTTCTGTTCTATTCTATTCTCTAATAGTTCTATTTTGTTCTGTTCTGTTCTATTCTATTCTCTAATAGTTCTATTTTGTTCTGTTCTTCTGTTCTGTTCTATTCTATTCTCTAATAATTCTATTCTATTCTGTTCTATTCTATTCTCTAATAGTTCTATTCTATTCTGTTCTATTCTATTCTCTAATAGTTCTATTTTGTTCTGTTCTGTTCTTCTGTTCTGTTCTATTTTATTCTCTAATAATTCTATTCTATTCTGTTCTGTTCTATTCTATTCTCTAATAATTCTATTCTATTCTGTTCTGTTCTATTCTATTCTCTAATAATTCTATTCTATTCTGTTCTATTCTATTCTCTAATAGTTCTATTTTGTTCTGTTCTGTTCTTATGTTCTGTTCTATTCTATTCTCTAATAATTCTATTCTATTCTGTTCTGTTCTATTCTATTCTCTAATAATTCTATTCTATTCTGTTCTTATGTTCTGTTCTGTTCTATTCTATTCTCTAATTAATCTATTCTATTCTATTCTATTTCTAAAAAAAGAACCTAAAGATGGCTTATATAATGAGAGTTAAAATGGGATATGTTATTATTTGGGGGGGAATAATTTCTGGACTGAAAAAGCTGTTGGGTATTGAAAGTACTTGCAATTGGGAATTGAGATACCTTACGATGAGTTTTATCACTGTTAACTGATTATTTAAAGGCCGTGGAGTTTTTGCTGACACCCGGATTGGAAAAGAAGTTTTGGATTGGGTTGGCCTTTAAGTCAGAGTTTATGGGATAAACACCCCCACCCCCAGCTGTTTCTCTTATTTTATTTTATTCATTTCATCAAGCATGAAATGCATTAGATCAGGGGTCTCCAACCTTTGCAACTTTAAGTCTGAAGGACTTCAGCTCCCAGAATTCTCCAGCCAGCAAAGCTGTCAGTGTCAGGGCCTGGGCCAGGGGTCTCCAACCTTTGCAACTTTAAGTCTGAAGGACTTCAGCTCCCAGAATTCTCCAGCCAGCAAAGCTGGAGCAAAGCTGGCTGGAGAATTCTGGGAGCTGAAGTCCTTGAGACTTAAAGTTGCAAAGGTTGGAGACTCCTGCATTAGGTCACATATATAAGTATAAACATGATTCTGAATACACGAAATGGACAGGAATCAAAAGAAAGATGAGGACAGGGACGGTGGGCACGCCCCCTTTACAGACCTCATCGTTTCATATGGAGATGTTCTCGATGTTATTTGATCTCCCCAACAGCCAGTTTTTGTCTTCCGAGTCTCCGAAGGGCCTTGGGTGAATCTTCTTTTGTGGCAGGAAAGCAGCTGCCCAATCAGGTCACTCAAGCCCTCGTCCGCCCAGAGGCTCTCTGTCGCCAGGTAAATCTCCAGCTGGGCCTCCCATGGAGATCTGGAGAAGTTAAGGATTCCCCCCCACACACACACACCTTTAGGAGCCTCAGAAGCCGTTTAGCCCTGGGAGGGACTCTGGGGCCTCCCCAGGTATCCCGGTCAGAAGGAAGAGCAAATATTTGTCTGGGTTCCTTTGGCTTCCCCTTCAGACAGAGGCCAGATTTACACCCCGTGTGTGTGTGTGTGTGTGTGTGTGTGTGTGTGTTGCGTTGCAACGTCTGTGGCTTTTTGCTTCCCATTCAATGCCCTGAGCAAAGCAAAGGCAACAAGGGGCTTCTGGCAAGAGTTCAAACACGGATCTCATCAGGAAAGCTCTCAAGGCTTGGAGGGAGGGAGGGATGGATGGATGGATGGATGGATGGATGGATGGAAGGAAGGAGGGAGGGAGGGAGGGAGGGAGGGAGGGATGGAAGGAAGGATGGATAGATGGATGAATGGATGGATGAAAGGAAGGAAGGATGGATAGATAGATGGATGAATGGATGATGGATGGATGGATGGATGGATGGATGGATGGAAAGGAAGGAAGGATGGATAGATAGATGGATGAATGGATGATGGATGGATGGATGGAAAGAAGGAAGGAAGGATGGATAGATAGATGGATGAATGGATGATGGATGGATGGATGGATGGATGAAAGGAAGGAAGGAAGGATGGATAGATAGATGGATGAATGGATGATGGATGGATGGATGGAAAGAAGGAAGGAAGGATGGATAGATAGATGGATGAATGGATGATGCATGGATGGATGGATGAAAGGAAGGAAGGAAGGATGGATAGATAGATGGATGAATGGATGATGGATGGATGGATGAAAGGAAGGAAGGAAGGATGGATAGATAGATGGATGAATGGATGATGGATGGATGGATGGATGGAAAGAAGGAAGGAAGGATGGAGGGAGGGAGGGAGCGAAGGAAGAAAGGATGGATGGAGGGATGATGGATAGATGGAAGGAAGGATGGATGGATGGATGGATGGAAGGAAGGATGGATGGATGGAGGGAGGGAGGGAGCGAAGGAAGGATGGATGGATGGATGGATGAAAACAGGCATGGAAGCCATCCTGGGTGAAGGGATTGGCAAAAGCTACTTCTGAAAACATTGTCAATAAAGCGACAGGATTTGAACCTGCAGGAGTCAGGATTGACTCAGAAGAAAACAAGGAATGAATTGTGGGGATTTTCTCCTTCAAGATGATCTTTGCAGGCTGCCAGGAGGATGGCTCTTGCTGGAACTGCCACTGGGCAGGTGGGCAGTGAGGGAGGCAATCCCTCCAGGCCCTGCTGAGCAAGGAAGACCTTTGAGGGGCCCCGTCAAAGGAATCCAACCCTGATGCTTTTAGCTGAATTGCATTTGCAGGAAAACATTTGACCAGTCTCTGCTGGGACAGATCTGCTGCCCGCTTTCCCATCCCAACTCACCATGGCCAACTCACCATGGCCAACTCACCATGGCCAACTCATCATGGCCAACTCATCATGGCCAACTCTCCATGGCCAACTCTCCATGGCCAACTCACCATGGCCAACTCATCATGGCCTACTCACCATGGCCAACTCATCGTGGCCAACTCACCGTGGCCAACTCACCGTGGCCAACTCTCCATGGCCAACTCTCTATGGCCAACTCTCCATGGCCAACTCACCGTGGCCAACTCACCGTGGCCAACTCTCCATGGCCAACTCTCCATGGCCAACTCTCCATGGCCAACTCTCCATGGCCAACTCTCCATGGCCAGCTCGCCACAGGACCAAATTCCTTATCAAAGGAATCCAACCCTGATGATTTTAACTGAATTGCATTTGCAGGAAAACATTTGACCAGTCACTGCTGGGACAGATCTGTTGCCCGCTTTCCCATCCCTGTGCCCTTGGCCTGCCCAGTCTGATGACAAGAAGGGGACCCAGACAGAGATGCCCCCCTGGCAACAGATGCGATTTCCCAACAGCAGGATCCTCTGGTCACGGCTTTCCCTTCGGAAGCCTTCCTATGACAGGAGGGCCAGGGAGAGGCAGGGGGAACGGGGGGCCTGCAGCTAAAGGCTCAGGCAGCCCCATAGCGTTTGTCTTGTCCCACAGAAACTGCACGAACGCCCTCTGCCCCAACTTCGATTTCTGGGAAGGGCTTTTGAAATCAGCTCTGTGACGTAGTGAAAATCGTGGGTGGGCCCTCCTACCTGCCCCGGCCCTCTGCCATACTATCCAGGCGTGCTTTTGAGGCTGGGCGCATATGCGGAAGAGACGCGCGCGAGACGAACCAGTGGTAACACAACGTGAAACCCACCACTGCTCCTCTGGCTCTCCCCAGAGTCGCCTCCAGGACAGGTTGCCCTCTCAGCTCCAGGTTGGGGACTGGGGGCAAAGCAAGTGCCAAGAAGGGGCACACACACACACACACACACACACACACACACACACACACGCACACAGCCCCTGTGCCAGAGACTTAGAAGGGCCCTCCCGCTCACCCCAGAGGTTGCTCTTCAAAGCCTCCGCTCGATTCCATTCCCTCCATCTCCGAGGGATTCCTCCTCCTCCATCAGGGCCCTTAAGAGAAGCAGGTGGGGATTTAGGCTGCCAAGCTGCAGCAGTAACTGTGCTGAAGGGTATTGCAGAGCCCAGCCTTGGAGCCTCAAAGGGAAGGGCCCCCACTTCCCTCCCTTGGCCTTGGGGTGATGGGACGGTGCAGCGGCAGCATAGGACCACCTGGCTGAGTGGAAGGTGCCTACTGCCCCTCTGAGGGAGCCACCGCTGAAACAGAGGAGGCCTGCCCAGAACACTGATGCACCCAGGGAGGGCCTCTTGCAGGGTGCTGGTTTTTGAAGGGTTGCCTGCAGAGATTGTGGCCCCAACCTGAACAGGGGAGGGGGCAGAATCTCAGCGTTCGAAACCTGCCATATTGGCTTAGCGGGTGTTGCAGAGATCCATCGGAAGACACAGGCCCCCCGCCTCCCATTTTCTGCCTCTGGATGTCAGGCAAAGTTCATGGCAGTTAAACTTTAACCAAGAGGGTTGCAGCACCCACCAGGCACTGGCAAGGGGGCAGCGCTCTTCACGCACACACGCACCCTTGCTGGCTATGCTGGCGCCAAGGATGGAGCACCAAGAATTGTTCCATCAATTTGAACAAATCTCTGCTGGGATTTTCATCATTTACCCAGATCTGGTGGCCTTAATTTATACTTCCCCCTTCTTCCCATTCAGAGACACAATGACGTTGAGTCGAAAATGATAATGGTTGCATCCATGTTACAGATTTAAATCGGTTTATTTAGTTATCTTATTTTAATTTAATTTAATTTATTCGAATTTATACCCCGCACCTTCTCCTAAAAAAGGACCCAGAGCGGCGCACAGGAAAATTTAAAAACAATACAAATATAACAAAAATACCATTTTTTAAAAAACTATTAAACCCGTACCCTGTGCTAAAATAGTGTAAACTCCCCCTAATTAAAATCTAGCTAATAACAGTCAAGAACAGGGAGGTTATGCTAGGCCGGCTTGTTGGAATAGGTGCGTTTTAAGATGCTGGCGGAAGAGGCGGAGGTCTGAGATGGTGCGTAGTTCGGGGGGCAGGTCGTTCCAGAGGGTAGGGCCCGCCACAGAGAAGGCACTTCCCCTGGGTGTCGCCAACCGGCATTGCCCAGCTGACGGCACCCTGAGAAGGCCCTCTCTGTGGGAGCAGATTGGTCGAAGGGATGTATGGGGCAGGAGACGGTCTCGCATGTAGCTAGGCCCCGAGCTTTATTAATTGAAAATGTATATGGTTGCCCAAATCTTTCCAAGTCACTCCAGGTAGCTTACAAAAGCCAATAAACTTATTGACTTCATGCATTTTCTAGGTTTCTACAACAAAGATCATGTGACTTACAGTAATGCAATGGCTGTAAGACTGAATCCTACATCCTTTTGCCAAGGCTGACATAAATTCAAATTATTTTAAATTGAAAATGAGATAAGAACTACCTACATAGGAAACGCTAATTCTTCATTCCAGTCATTTCTTAACGTCTGCATTATCGCATTATTTTGTTGACAATATCTATAAAACCAATAAGAGAAGTTTTAGTTTTAAAGGATTTAACAAGTTGTCCTAACATCTCAGATGTCTCGGAAGCTGAAAATGGTGCTTGCCCAAACAATTTTATTAATAAATGTTGTAATTGCAAATATTGCCATTGAGTTTATACCCGAAGTGTGATATTTATCTCTTAACCAAAGGTATGTTAACCCATCTCTATCTGTTGAGCTAAAGACAATATTCCAGCTTCTATCCCATCTTTCATATCAACGTCTTTTCCCCAAGTTTCAAAGTTGGGTTTCCCCATAAAGTTAATTTGGCATGAGAAATAAAGTAGAACCTTTTTTCCATTAGACATTCCATGCAATCACTTCCTAAGGAGGGAATCATTGTTTCCAGAGTTTTAGTGCCTCCACTTTCGACAGTTCATTTGGGGACTGTTCAAAGTTACAACAGCACTGAAAACTGACTTATGGCCACTTTTCAAAGTTACGACCTTTGCAGCATCCCCACGTGATCAAAATTCAGATGCTTAATTATTTTAATTAGGCGAAGAAATAATTAAAGGCACTATGATCGCCTGGGGAAGGAATATAGGAAAGAACATCAATCTTGAAAAATGGCAAACTATTTGGAATAAACCTATGAAAATGACCCTGTCCTCCTCCTTTAAGGAGAATTTATATAAAATGCTTTACAGATGGTATTTACCACCAGCCAGAATTGCCTATATGTTCCCGAACTCATCGGACAGATGCTGGAAATGCAAAACAGCTAGGGGCACATTTTTTCACCAATGGTGGACCTGCCCAATTTCCGCACTGCTCTGGGAAAAAATACAAATTTGGCTCATGGAAATAATAGGCATTAACTTTCCCCTTAAACCAGAATTATATTTGCTTGGTATCAAGCCACAAGAAACCCCAAACCAGGACTGGTACCTCTTTACACACATCACAACAGCGACCAGAATGGCCATTGCACAACAGTGGAAAAATAACAATCCACCAACTGAAAGCCTAATTATATCTAAAATCTTTAGCTGTGCAGAATCAGATAAATTAACGTATATTTTAAAGGACAAGTCAACCTCAATTTATGCCCAATCCTGGGAGAAATGGTACAGATGGTACGATAAGAGAATGACGGATAACAAAGAAACCAATTAGATAGAATAATAGCGAAATAGATACAAGGAGTTATAAGACAATACTATATTTAAGACAATGTTATAGATCTAAATGTAAGCATCTAAGTACGATTATAAATAATTTGCCCAATTTGGAAAACGGCCACAGACCGGTGGCTTCCAAATCTTAATACTTAGGCAACACCCCCCCCCCCCAAATCCAGTGTCCTCCCTGCGCCAAGGCTTTTCCCTCCCGGGATCTGTCTGATGGGCAGAAGCAGCCAGTCCTGGTTGGGAACTGAACCTTGCTCAAAAGACCCCTGGGGAAGGGAGGGGGGGATGTCTCAGGAGCAAGCCAATCCATAGTCCCACAGAGCGGGATGGAGGTAGGGAGAATGGAACCCCCTCCAATATTGTTTCTTGTTATCCCTGACACACTGTGGGTCTATTTTACAATGGATGCGGACCCTGCCGTGAACCCTCATGCTATGGTGCCTTCAATGTCCTCCCACACGTATGGAGGAAAATGCTGTTGATGGGATCCTGGGGGAAGGTCATTTTAATCCCATTTACACACTTTTTGCATGTGCTATACTTTTATGAGTTATTTTATGTCTATTTTATTTTCTCAGTGTTGAAGGTTATGTATCTACAAGCTTCTGACACGAATGAAGCACGGTTGCCCTAGATCTCTTTCCTGGTCAGCCTGACCGATGGCAGTCCAGCCTCTTCTTGAAAGCCTCCAGGGATGAAGTTCCCACAACTTCTGAAGGCAACTTCAGTTCCCTGGATTGATTGTTCTCACTGTCAGGAAATTCCTTTTTATTTCTAGGTTGAATGTCTCCAGTTTCCATCCATTCTTCCTTGTCTGGCCTTCAGGTGCCTTGGAAAATAGCTTGATCCCCTCCTCTCTGTGGCAGCCCCTCAAATATTGGAAGGCTGCTCTCCTGTCTCCCCTGGTCCTTCTCTTCCCTAGACCAGCCATGCCCAGTTCCTGCAACCGTCCATCGTATGTTTGAGCCTCCAGTCCCCTCAACATCCTGGTTGCTCTTCTCTGCACTCTTTCGAGAGTCTCAACCTCTTTTTTATAATGTGGTGACTGAAACCGGATGCAGTAGTCTAGGTGTGGCCTTCCTAAGGCTTTATAGAGTGGTAGTAGCACCTCCCTTGATCTTGATTCTATCCCTCTGTCAATGCAATTTAGGATTGCGTTGGCTTTTTTGGCTGCTGCTGCACACGGCTGGCTAATATTTAGCTGGTTGCCCACTAAGCCTCCAAGATCCCACTCACAGGCCAGAGCCCCCCAATCCTCACCTCCCCAAGCAAGAAAGAGTGCAAGTCTGTGCTGCTCTCTTCTGCCTAGTTCGGAGGCAATTTCTCTGCCGGGACCAGATTCTGCTGCAGAATCAGGAGGACTCTCTCTACCTGTGCATGCTCTCAGGGTGGAGAACCCCCAGAGGCATGGCTGCTGGAGGACAAGGACCGGCTGATTTGGGAGCCCAGTTCCCACCTCTAGCCGTCCAACACGTTGCATCCCTATCCAGCCCTTCCCCAATGTCTCCACCCACCTTTTTTGTGGTCACAACAACACTGTGATGGGAAGGACGGTGGTTTCCCCAGGAGCCAGGGGCACCAACCGGGATGGGGTGGGGGAAACCTTAGTGCATCCCCAGCACTCCAACTACTGCACCACAGCATTGAAGAGATACTTTCCAGAGGAAGGATGCAATGAAACAATGACAGGAAAAGAAAAAAAGGCACCCTCGTGTTGCTGGACTCCATCGGTCAGAAGGAGAAACAGCGGCCAGAGGAAAGGCAGCGGAAACTGTCCCCAGACGTCCTCCAGCCAGTCCAACCAAATGCGGAAAAGCCTCCTGTCCTGGGCTCTCAGTAATTCGGCCTTGCTCATTTGCGCTTCGTGGAGGCTTTCCACGGGAAAGGAAGGAAGAGGGGCTGCAGCGGACGCCCAAGGGCCCCGCTTGGATGGCATGGAGCCTCCAGGCAGAGAAGGAACCAGGAACAGGATGAAAACGGCCTCTCAGCCTCAGCCGCATCTGGGGTGTCCTTGAGTGTGAAAGACTCCGGTCCCTGTCCTCGGGGAATGTATTCGACACCAGGGATGGCTGGGGAAACGGCTACCACAGATGGAGCCCAGAAGGGGAGCTGGGATTTGTGCTTCTGTTTAACCTTCTTCCGTGTCAGATGAGCCATCATCATCATCATCATCATCATCATCATCATCATCATCATCATCATCATCATCATCGCTTCAGATAGATTGCAGTGGGGTTTCCCCTCCACCCAAAGCCGGAAGGGGTTTGGCCTTTCTTTTAAAAGGCCGCTTTAATTTAAATCTGACCCCCATGAGTCATTCTGTTCACATTTCTGTGGCTGATCAGTGGCTGGAAAAGACAAAGACGTCCATTCTCTTTGCGTTTTCAGGGAAACGTACGTTCCCACTCCTTAAAGCTAAGAGAAAAGGACTTGCCTTTTATAACATTCACATCTCCCAGCATTTTGCATGCTTTTTAAAAGAAAATCACTGCATTTGGAGGAAAGTCAAATAGTTAAATTTCAAACGTTGGGCTGGCTGGCTGGCTGAAAAAAAATCAAATGAGGTGGGACAAACTCCAGGTTAGATCAGGGGTGTCAAACTCGATTTCATTGAGGGCTGCATCTGGATTGTGTTTGACCTTGGGGGGGGGGGGCAAAGTGGGCATGCCTAGGGTGGGCATGGCCAGCTCAATGTTATTCATGCCAGAGGTTGCCTGTGGTGGACTGAGCGCTCTGCCAGCGAAAATGGGCTCCTGACCTCCGTTTTCAGCTGTGGTGGCTTCCTGCAGAGGGTTCTGTCAGCGAAAACAGAGCTCAGCAGGGCATGGCCCTCCTGAACTCCGTTTTTGCTGGCAGAGGCATTGCGCACTGGTCCTTTGCTGGGTCCATTTCGATGGAGAAGGCGCGGTATATAAATCGAATAAAATCAAATCCAGGTCGGCCAGATTCGGACCCTGGGCCTTTGAGTTGGACACCCCTGGGTTAGATCAATGCGAAACGAATCAAATCCAACCTGACCAATTGTAACTGAACGAAAGTCTTGCAGTTGGTTTGGATTGATTGACTTCAAATATCCATGACGCAGCCTGAGCTGGGTTGATTGACCAGAGAGATTTGAGGTGCCTTTGCAAATGCTGAGGTCGTGGAATGAAAACATGGCATGATTAGTATCTCGTATGAAAATATGCCTCCTGCAATGAAGCTATTCAGATTTCATTTCTTTGGTGCAAAAAAAAAAAAAAGGATATAGAAGTGTTGGAAAAGATAGAGAAAAAGGCCAGGCAGGTGGAGAGTCAAGATGACTATTGGAATCAGGACCCTTAGGTGGACTGAATTTATTTATTTATTTTATTTTATTAAATTTATACCCCGCCCTTCTCGTTAGGACCCAGGGCGGCGCACAGGCATTATTAAAACCACAAAATACAATAAATAACAGTTAAAATATATTAAATTAGTTAACCCGTGCTAAAACCCATGTTAAAACCTTCCCAAATTATAATTTATTTTTAAAAAGTCAGAAACGGGGGGCTATCCTAGGCCGGCTTGCTGAAATAAATACGTCTTAAGACGTTGGCGGAAGAGGCGGAGGTCCGAGATAGTGCGAAGGTCGGGGGGTAGGTCGTTCCAGAGGGCCGGGCCCGCCACAGAGAAGACCCTTCCCCTGGGTGTCGCCAACCGGCATTGCCCCGCCGATGGCACCCGGAGAAGGCCCTCTCTGTGGGAGCGGATCGGACGGAGGGATGTATGGGGCACTCAGTTCATGGAAGGCTTTCAACTGGTGACTCCATTTCCCCAGAAATGATGGCTGCTCGGTGTGTGTGTGTGTTGGGAGCTCATCATTTGTGCTTTTCCTCTGTTAGAGAAACCCCACCTGTTGTGTCCCTGAGAAGACAGGAGATCCTTCTGCCAGGATCCCGTGAAAGCATGGATGAAGGAAGACTCAGCAGCCACCATTGCCAAGGCGAAGAGCCCTGGGGAGCCTCCTCTGGCATTGACATCACAGCACCAGCCTCTTCTTTCCCCATCCCTGATCCAAAGACTCTTCCAGAAATGCCAACTTTCTCCTACCAGGTTTGGTGTGTGAAGGAGCCACGGACTCCTTCAAAGGAACTGCCTGGTTTTTGGAGAAGGGGAGGAAGGAGGAGGACTGGAAAAGAAGAGGCCTACAGATGCACTTCCAAGGCCCTCCATTCAGTCAGTAAAGCGGCTTTACTGTGTTTGTTAGCACGGAAAGATATTTATGTTCATACATGCTGCGTTTCGCCCATATATAATGCTCCCCTCCTGGGAGGAGGGACCTCTGGGAGGATTTGGGGTTGGTGCTGTGGCCCTCTGGGTCGGTGGCACCAGCCAATTCCGGTCCTTGTTTTTCCTTCTCCGTATTAATTAGGGATTTGTTCCTGCGCCAACCAGTGAGGGATTTACAGCCACTGCCAGGAAAAAATGACCCCAGTCGAGAAAGTGGCCTTCCTATCCAATTCCCACGGAGCCAGAAGCTGTGGTTGCCTTGAGAAGGTCTTGGCCCTTTCATTTCTCCCGCAGAAGTCCTCCTTCTCTGAAGCTCCTTCCCAAGCGAAATCCTCATTTAGTTTTCTGGGACGGGGGTCTCCAACTCTGGCAACTTTTAAGACTTAGGGACTCCGATTCCCAGAATTCTGGGAGTTTAAATCCACAGGTCTTCAAGTGGCCAAGATTGGAGACCTTTGGCTCTGGACATAATCGGACCATGTCAGTGTGAGTGCAGTAGCTTTCCCTCACCACAATTTTCCGACAGATGTTGGAGGAGATAATACAGTTTTGACATGAACTAATTTTCAAAGGGCATTTGTTAGATAGCACAGTAAAATTAAGCAGCTGTTAATTGTATTCATTCTTCATATATCCCATTTATCCCTTGTGAGCATTACTGACCTTCGATTTCTTCTAAATCTGAATTTCACAAGGACTATGGGGCCAGCATGAATGATGAACTGAAAGGACAACACAACTTTAAGTCTTTAAAAATCCACACGAAATCTAAATCAGTTAATGATCAGTTTTTAAAATTGCACATCTACAAAAGATTTCTTTTGCAGATGAGACTATGGTGTCTATCATAAACCCAACAGATTACTGACTTCTCTATACTCCGTGTAAACTTTTCTCATCACAAATGATGATGATAGTGCAATGTACACATGGCTTCGTTCCATCTGATTGATATCGAACTACATGTTGTTGTCTTATCTGTTCTTTTAACGGAGAAGAACCCTGACCTCTAGGAAGCAAGCATTATGTCATTCTTGAACAAGATAAAGACTCTGTTATCTGTTCCCAACACATTTCTTTGATATCTGTGCAGCCTAATATTTCAGCCAGTCTCGGCTAAAGTCTGAGTCAGCAGATCTCAAGGGCTTCTTCTGGTTATGATAGAACCAGCTCCATTTGGACTTATACGAAGACTCTGATAACAAATAATAGAATTGTTAAGCTAAACGTTTTCTATGTAAAAACTGAAATTGAGGATGTATGTGGTTTATAGCAAAATAGGTTAATAGATGAAAGAGGAGGTTGCCAGGTTGCTGGTGGCAGAGTATTAGAAGAAGCAAGATCCACCCACTACAGTGGAATGGACTTTAAAAGTTGTGCATTTGGCCGAGATGGCAAAAATTTCATTGTATCTTAAAGACCACTCAAATGAAAGATATATATTAGAATGGAGAAGATGGATCGATTATATGCAAAAAAAGTATCCAAATAAGGTTTATATAGCATATGAATGAAATATTTTTAAGTAGTTTATGTTTAAGATGTTTTGAGTTATAAGGAGTTAAAGAATTAGGATAATATGTATGTATTATTTTGTTAAGATATTTTAGTTCTATGTTAGTGAATGTTATACTCTGTGCTTGTTCTGGGAAATCTGGGGAGGGGGGAGGGGGGGAGGGAGGGGGGGGAGAAAATGTTTGTAATCTTCACAAAATCTTCTAATAAAAAAATAGATGAAAGAGGAAAGGATAATTTGGTTTAAGCTGATGATATTGTTTAGATACTAAGAAGAAAATAAGTTTAAGATGAAAAGATGGAAAGAGAATAAATTGGGATGAAAATGGAAACAGATGTACGATGAAAAAATCGTTGATTTGTCAAATTGGTATCATGGATGCATAATGAACTATTTGAGATGTTAAAACATGTGTGTGAAACTTCGGAGGGCAAGGATGAGCCAGACATTGAGATGGAGCACTCGGACCAGGAAATGGAAGAGAGTAAAAGAGGGATTCATTAAAAGTCAAGAATAGAAGAAAAAGGGATGGAAAATACGAGAAGAGAATAATAGAGTTGACATTGGAAATAGAATTATGATGTAAAATGGATTATGTATAAAAGGGGAAAACCTGGACGACCCTTTGTTCATAAATATGTTATTTGTATTAAAAATAAAAACTTTATAAAAAAAAAAAGAATGGTAACATTCAAACAGTGGAGATGCCTCAACGACCTACCCTCCGACCTTCGCACAATCTTGGACCTCCGCCTCTTCCGGCAACGTCTTAAGACGTACTTATTCCAACAAGCCGGCCTAGGATAGCCCCCCGTTTCTGACGTTTTAAGGAAATTTGTAATTTGGTAGGGTTTTTAATATTGGGTTTTTAGCACGGGTTAATGAATTTAATTACATTTTAATCGATATTTATTGTATTTTTGTGTTTTTAAGATGCCTGTGCGCCGCCCTGGGTCCTAACAAGGAGAAGGGCGGGGTATAAATTTAATAAAATAAAATAAATAAATAACAGAATCCAGTAGCTCCAATGTATTTTGAAAGCTTGTGCCCTGGTCACCTGGAGGTCTCTGAGGCCGGTGTTGATAGAAGCATGATTTATTCAGAGTTATGAGGCTGGCCTGCCAGATTCCCTCCGTGCTTTTTCACTTACTCCCTAAATCACATACAATTCTCAGTGCATCAACTTTGTCATCATCTTGGATTAAGGAGGCAGCGAAACATCGGAAGGATACTTGATATTTTCTATCTGGAGCCTCTTCCTTCTGCTCCTGGACAACCCGAGGGCTTGAAAGGGATCCCAGCAGAAGCCTCAGAGCGCAAGGGTGGCAATTCACACGTTTTGTACCTCAGCCAGAAACTCCCGGTCCTCATCTCATTTGGATAACCGGCCTCTTGACAGCATAAATGGAGAAAACTAGCGGGAGGCCATTGGGTCTCAAGAATTAAATTTTACTTAATTTAAACCGCTGCAAAACTCCCATTGACTTTGGGTGGTTCACAAATGACTTAAAACAGGGTTTTGCAAAGGTTGAGACCCCTGGCCCAGGCCCTGACACTGACAGCTTTGCTGGCTGGAGAATTCTGGGAGCTGAAGTCATTCAGACTTAAAGTTGCAAAGGTTGGAGACCCCTGGCCCAGGCCCTGACACTGACAGCTTTGCTGGCTGGAGAATTCTGGGAGCTGAAGTCCTTCAGACTTAAAGTTGCAAAGGTTGGGGACCCCTGACTTAAAAGATAAAAAACAGGACATGAATACAAAGGGAAAAAGTAGAAATGGCAGAATAACAAACTCAGATGGGAAGAAAGAAAATTATCCAATTATTCCCCCCCCCCCCCCCATCAAAGAGCCACGTCTCAGGGTGGGGCACCGTCAAAAATCAGGAGGACCCTCATGCCAGAGAGCAGGTGCTTCTATGGAGAAAGTGTCTCTCCCGGGCCCCAAGAGAGGCACCATTTAATTGAAGGAACAAGGGAAGTGCCAGCCCTATCAGATCAGATCGGCTGGGCAGATGCTTTGGTGGCCCTTCAGGGAAGTGGGACCTCTGCTCTATAAGGCTTTCTAAGCAGCACCCTTGAATCACTCCCAGAGGCAAGTTGGCAACCAGTGCAGCTCACAAAGGTCACTTCTGCCACCACTACATTCTGGGCCACTGAAGTTGAAACTTCAATATGGTCTCCATGGCTTAGGACCTGGGTACCTACGAGATTGCCTTCTACCACCGAGAGCCTCCCACCGGCCAGTACGCTCCCATAGAGAGGGTCTCCTCATGGTGCCGTCGGCTAAACAATGTCGACTGGTGACACCGAGGGGGAGAGCCTTCTCCGTGGGAGCCCCTTCCCTCTGGAACGAATTGCCCCCGGAATTAAGAACTATCCCTGACCTACGCACTTTCCACCGTGCTCTCAAAAGCTTTCTTTTCCAACAAGCCGGGCAGGCATAACAAATGCATTTTTTAAATATGAATTTTTATTAATTTTAATTGGGGTTTCTTGGTTTTTTAATCTTATGAGAGGCCAAATTATCCAATATGTTTTAAAAACTGTTTTTAACTTTTATATATTTGTTTTACTTTGGCTGTACACCGCCCTGCGTCCTTCGGGAGTAGGGCAGTATAAAAAACTAATAAACTAAACCAAACTGCAATAGATGCTGCCATATTCAAGGTGCTCCATGGCACGGGGCCTAGCTACCTTCGAGACCGTCTTCTACCCCATACATCCCTTCGACCGACTCGCTCCCAGGGAGGGTCTTCTCCGGGTGCCGTCGACTGGACAATGCCGGTTGGTGGCTCCCAGGGGAAGGGCCTTCTCTGTGGTGGGCCCTGCCCTCTGGAATGGCCTACCTCCCGACCTCCGTTCCATCACAGACCTCCGCTTGTTTCGCCAGCCCCTAAAAACTTATTATTTTCATCTGGCCGGCCTAGCATGATCTACTCCACACCCATTATTTTATAACAAATCAAAATTGTAATTTGGGTTTTAAATTTTACCTTATTTTAAGCAGGGTATTGATTTAATTTAGTTATTATTTAATAATATTTTATATTTATGTATAATTGATTTTAAATCTCTGTTCGCCGCCCCGAGTCCCTTTGTGGTGAGATGGGTGTGGGTTATAAATGTGAAAAATGAATAAATAAATAGTTAAGTCAGCTGGTGACCAGGGCATCTGAAGGGACATGCTGGGGAAGACTGCAACTGGCACACCGATGCAAAGGTCTTCTTGGCTACACATGTCCAACAAGATAACAGGAAGACTCCCAAATAGCACCTCCCCCTTGAATGGGGAAGAGTCCATCTGCTCAAGGTCAAAGGTGTACTGGCTTTGAATGGTGCCATTCCATTCTGGTAGGATTTAAGAACTCAGTTTGGAAGTTATGTTCCTTGTGTCTTTTGATTCAGATCCCTAGAAAGTTTTCTCTGTGGGTAATTCTGGACTTTATGAAGAAGAAACTTGTTTTACAGATGCCCTAGGATTCCATGGAGTGTCTGGGGAAGATGAATATGGCTAATGCGATTTAGCTACAAGTTTGTCTTATATTTTGAAGGTCTTCTCGGCTTTATTTCTTCATAATATTTCAAGTAACTTTGTAGTATATACAATAACTTTATATGACAGGGGACACCTCAAGATTTCCAGTAGATAAATTACTGTCACCGGTTGGGAAAAGTGGATTTAATTTTCCAAATTAAGGATTTTTTAAATTTTGGTATTAGTTGAAATTAGGAACTTCAGAATTTAGTTCTCTTTGGCCTCGGTGTGAAAGCTATTATCTTATTGGTTAATTTCAATTTTATTCGATTTATATACCGCGCCTTCTCCATCAAAGAGATGGAGCTAGTTATCTAGTAACTTGATGGTTTAATGATGTGTGCCATCAAGCCATTCTTGATTCTTGATCAAGTCATTCTTGATTCTTAGAAACCACATAGCTAGATTGCAGATCTGTCCTCAACCTGATCTTTCAGATTTCCCAAATTCTGCCCTCATCCTCACTGTGACTGAGCCCATCCACCTTACTGTTTCTTTCTTTCTTTCTTTCTTTCTTTCTTTCTTTCTTTCTTTCTTTCTTTCTTTCTTTCTTTCTTTCTTTCTTTCTTTCTTTCTTTTTCTTTCTTTCTTCCTTCCTTCCTTCCTTCCTCCCTCCCTCCCTCCCTCCCTCCCTCTCTCTCTCTCTTTCTTTCTTTCCACCTTTCCCAGCATCAAAACCACCTCCGGAGCCCTGGATCAATAGCAGTAACTGTGAGAGAGAACTTGGAATTCTAGTAGACAGTCGCTTAAATATGAGGTAACAATGTGTAAGCAGCCACCAAAAAAGTCAACAGAATCCAAGGCTGCATCATCAGAGGGATGGAATCAAGATCACGTGAAGCGTTAATGCCACTTTATAAGGCTTTGGCAAGGCCACACTTGGAATATATGGCATTCTGTTTTGGTAACCACAATATAAAGAAGATGCTGAGACTCTGGAAAGAAGGCAGAGAAGAGCAATAAAGAGGGGCTAAAACAGTGGTGGGTTCCGGACCCCGTTGCAGCCGGTACACTGTGCATGGGGCCGGGCATCCTAGTCGGGCACATATACTGGCACGCATGTGCAGGCCACTGCCCTGCGACACCCAGCTGCTCGGTGGAGGTTGTGCATGTGTGTGTGTATAATTGGCTGGTTGCATTATAAACAGCCATGGAATGCGGGCGGGCAGCTGGGCCAAACGAGCCACCATATCGGTGGGCCGTACCGCCTGCGACCCACCACTGGGCTAAAGCCTATAATATTTGAAGAAGAGTTGAAGGAATTGGGTATGTCTAGTCAATTCCTCCTTGTTTCCAGGTTGAATCTCTCCTTGTTCAGTTTCCATCCATTGTTCCTTGTCTGGCCTTCAGGTGCCTTGGAGAAGAGCTTGACCCCCTTCCTCCTCTCTGGGGCAGCCCCTCAAGTATTGGAAGACTGCTCTCCTGTCTCCCCTGGTCCTTCTCTTCCCTAGAGCAGCCTCCAAGGTCCCTTCCACCCTATTTTTCTATGTTCTAATCTCCAACTTGTTCAGGGGGGATTCTGGAGAAGGTCCTCTCGCCTCTCCTGTTCAACACATACATGAAGCCGCTGGGTGAGATCATCCGTGGTTTTGGGGTGGAGTACCATCTTTACGCTGATGATACTCAGCTGTATATTTCCACCCCAAACCACCCCAACGATGCCGTAGCGGTGATGTGCCAGTGCCTGGAAGCCGTACGGATCTGGATGGGAAGGAACGGACTCAGACTCAACCCGACCAAGACTGAGTGGCTGTGGTTTCCGGCTGCCCGATTCAACCAGCTCACTCCATCGCTGGCCATAGGGGGCGAACATCTTGCCCCTGTGGATGGGGCGCGCAATTTGGGTGTCCTCCTGGATACCCGGCTGTCCATGGAAGATCAAGTGACAGCCGTGGCCAGGAGGGCGTTTTACCAGGTTCGCCTGGTTCGCCAATTGCGCCCCCTATTGGATCGGGACGCCCTTCGCACAGTCACTCATGCGCTCGTGACATCCCGACTGGACTATTGCAACTCTCTCTACATGGGGCTCCCCTTGAGGTGCACCCGGAGGCTTCAGCTAGTCCAGAATGCAGCCGCGCGAGCAATTATGGGGACCACTAGGTCGACCCACATAACACCGCTCTTGCGCGAGCTGCACTGGCTACCTGTCGTCTTCCGGGTGCGCTTCAAGGTGTTAGTTATCATCTTCAAAGTGCTCCATGGCTCGGGACCTAGCTATCTGCGGGATCGGATCCTGCCCCATACATCCTCACGGCCGATCCGCTCCCACAGAGAGGGACTTCTCCGGGTGCCGTCCACTAGACTCTGTCAGCGGGCGACTCCCAGGGGAAGGGCCTTCTCTGTGGCGGGCCCGGCCCTCTGGAACGACCTTCCCCCCGATACCAGGATGACCACTGACCTCCGCTCCTTCCATCTCAAGCTAAAAACACACTTCTTCTGTCTGGCCGGCCTAGGATAGTCTCTCTGTCTTTGGGGTTTTTTAATGGGGTAGCACATTTTTAGCGAATTTTTAGCACAGGGTTGGTTTAATTGTTTTTTATGAAATGTATGTATTTTTTGACTGTTTTTATTCTGCCTGTGCACCGCCCCGGGTCCCTGTGGGGAGAGGGTGCGGTTTAAAAATAAAATTATTATTATTATTATTATTATTATTATTATTATTATTATTATTATTGAAGTGCGAATCTCTGTGACGTTTTCAGGACCACCAACCAGGATGTCCTGGGGGTTCAAGGTCCCAGTCTGACAAAGGCTGCGGGTGCCTCTTGAGGCGGGCTCTGCATCTCCTTGGCTGAGTGGGCAATTCCAGGGCTGAGCAGTGGGGTCCCTTGTTGCTGTAATATGGGGGGGGGGGGGGGCTGAGCAGAGATTCTTTAGCATCTCTGCCAATTGCTCCAAGGGGCTCCTCTGCTGGGTTGGAGGGAGCTTTCATCACTGTCCCCATCGTGCTCGCTTAAGGGGCCTTCCTGTGGTGGGCTGGCAACGGCCCTTTCCAGGCCATGTTATCTGCTGACAGTGAGACCTCAGGGCCACACGCTTAGACCGCTGCACCAGGCTCGAGATGGGGCGGCCCCTGAGGCATCCCAGAAGCTGCTGTGGTTTGGCATCCTAAGCTCGTCCTTCCACTGCGGCTTTTGGGTCCAATCCAAAGTGATCTTGCCTGTCTCTTAAGTACCAAGGCCTGGCCGGAAGGGGAAAGACCCCCCACTTGACCCCGGTGTCCCCACTTGACCCGGGTGGGAGGGCGGACCTCCAGGCCATCGCCATGGGGCATCCCGACGTTCCTGGCAGATGGTTGTCCAAAGGTCTCCCCTTCTCCGGCCGACTCCGCCGGCTCACCCCAGGCGCTTGCTCGGCAGGCAAGGAGAAGCCCCGTTGCCGGCTGACCAGCTCCGTCTCCCCGCGTCTCCGGGGGCTTCTCCGGCCGCGCGCGTCCCCTCCACGAACCCAAAACGGGGGCCGCGCGCGCTGCTGGCCCCGCCCCCTCGCTGCCATTGGAGGGCCGGAGGAGAGGAGCCCCGCCCGGCTCGGAATAAGCGGTGTGGGGGGGCGGGGTTGCGCTCCGGCCTTCGGTCCGTCCTGCCGGGCAGCCAAGGGTCGGGCGGGGTCGTCGGCCGCCCCTCCAGCTCAGCCTCCGCGGCGTCGAGCGCTCTCGCCCGGCCGCCCCGGCCGTCTTTGCGGAGGCGACGCTAAGGCCAGCCCAGCTCGGGGGCCTTCCCGGCACGGCGCTGCCAGCGGTCCGTGGGGGTCGCGCCGGGCGGCAGCCGACCATCCCATCCCGGCTTCGCTTTGCAAGCCAGAAGCCGGCCGAGAGCCGCCGCTGCCGCCTGAGCGATGGCCCGGGTGTCGGGCGGTTGGCCGGAGCAGTGCGGAGAGGGGGGAAGCGGTGCCCCCCTCCCCACTTCCCGCAGCGCTCGCAGGGCTCCGGCTAGTCGGCTTCCTTCCGCGCAGGACCCGCCGCCCCCGGCCCTCCTCCATGGCGGGCAGGAAGGGTCCGGGACCCCCGCGGCTTCCACGCCCCTTCCCTCCCCCCCAAGCCTCCGAGGCCGACGCCCGCCCGCCGCGAAGACGTCGGAGCCGGTCCGGGGAAGCCGATTCCCTGGGCACGCGGGGAGGGCCGCCGAGAGCCCCCGCCCCGGGGACAGCCCATCGCCCCGCCCCATCGCCGTGGCCGGTCGGCCGTCGGGCTCCCCCTTCGCCGGGCCCCTTTGCACTGCGGCGCCTGGAGAGAGCGAGCGGGGAGAGGCGGGCGGGCGCGCGCACGGGCTGGCTCCTCGCTCGCCCCCGGGCCGCCAGCGGGCGCGCGCGCCGGCCCCGACACAAGTCCTGTACTTTAGTTACATTGTTGGGCGAGTTTTCCCAACTCCCTCCGCCGCGGCGTTGCGCACACCCCGCGGGACTGGCTCGGCTCCTCTGGGCTCTGCCTCCGGCGGCCTTTCGGAAGGCGCCGCTGCCTGCCAGGAGGAGGAGGAGGAGGAGGCGAGGCCGGGAGCGAGGCTCCGGAGCCGCCGCGGCGGGAGGGGGGAGGAGAGCCCCGGCCCCCCGTCCGCCAGCGCGACGCGGAGAGACGCGGAAGGGCCCTGCCAGCCGGACGCCCCGGGATCCGCCTCCCTGCGCCTCTGGCTCGGCGGGCTCCGCAGCGGGGCCCTCCCGCCGCCTCGGCTCTCCCCCCGCCGCCGATCGCCACGCCGAGCCGCTGGGCATGAGTTAAGCCGCCGCCGACATGGACACCAAGCATTTCCTCCCGCTGGGTGAGTGGCTGCTGTCTCCTCGCCCAGGAAAGGGCCGGGGAGGAGGGCTGGGCGGCACGGGAGCCCGCGCGCTGGGGGCGGCCACCCGGGCAGCCGCTGCCTCTGTCGCCGCCGAGCAGGCTCGGGCCGGGGGAGGCGGCGAGGGGAGCGGCCGCCTCGGCCAGTTGGGCGGCCCGGAGCGTTTCTCTGCGCGGCTGGAAGCTTCGGCCGGGCGCCAGGCCTCCTCGCCGCCGGGCGGACTCAGTCCGAGTTGCCGGGAGCGGCGGCGGCGGCGGCAAGTCGCGGGGGGTCTGCAACTCCCGCCGGTGGGCCGGCAGGTCGGGAGGCCGAAGTGACCCGAAGAGCTGGAGCTTCCTGGACGGTCTCCCGTTCTCGGTTGGAGCGGGCGACCTTCCAGTCCGGTCCGGCCGAGGCTCCTCCCGGGCGGCTCGCAAGGCTCCGCCGGGGACCTTCGGGAGAGCCTCCTGCCGCCCCCCGCGCTGCCGGCCACCGCGTCAAACTTGCCGCGCTCCGGCCTCGCCTCCCCGCCCTGTTCCCGGGGCCTCGTGGAAGTTCGCGGAGCCCCTTTTCCCGAAGGCGGCCGGGCGTCCCGAGGCCCCGCGGAGTTCGGCGCCGCCTCCCAGGCAGCGGGCCGGCCTCTCGGTCGGGGTCGGCATTGAGAGGGGCGCCGGTGGGAAAGGGCGTTCCAGGCAGAAGGGCCGGGAAGGGCCGGCGCTCGCAGCGGTGCCGTGGCTCGTCGCCTCGGAGGGCGGTGGGGCTGGCCTGCGCCGCGCTTGCCGCTCCGCCTGCGAACTCTGCCCCCAACACCCGGGGCAGGAAGGCCGGAGCCTCGCCAGGCCCGGAGGCGGCTGGAGCTGTTGTTGACAACTGGGAGCATCAGCGGGCGGGTTGTTGCTGTTGTGGGTGTGAGGCAGAGGCGCTCCGGAGTGTGTGTGTGTGGGGGGCGGCGGCTGGGGCTCAGCAGGCGTGTAAACAACTCCCAGATCCCGTCCGCCGCTCCGGCTTTGTTGCCTCTTCTCCGCCTCGACAGCAAGCAGGGATCCCCGGGCGGGTTTTTAAGCGTGGAAATCCGCGATTTGTGTGGCTGAAGCTCCGCCGGGAACGGTTGTGTTCGTTGTGGCGGTTTGTCCAGGGCTGATCAGCTAATCGCAAACGCTGCGATTCTAGGAGGGTTCAGGCTGACTCCCCAGCTCAGGGGTCTGCAAAGGAGGCTCTTTTAAGACTGGTGGACTTCAACTCCCAGAATTCCCCAGCCAGCATAGCTGGCTGGGGAATTCTGGGAGTTGAAGTCCACCAGTCTTAAAAGAGCCGACTTTGCAGACCCCTGCGCCCAGCTGGAGCGTTGGCCAAGCGAGGGAGCCTGGGAAGCATGTGGGGCAGGGCTGCCCTTTGGGGGGGGCTCTTTGACCGCCACACAGGTGCCTTGTTCCATCACAGCCTCTGATTCACCATCTCTGGGAGGCGGATGGGTCTCCTCCACCCACTCAGGGTCCCCGGCCCACGACTGGCATCTGGTGGAGGGGGGGGGGAGGCAGAGACCATCACACAGGTGGGCCTTTCTGATCCAGGTGAGTTTGCCTGCTCGGTTGTGGAATTTCTCCTCTGCAGATGCCCAGGGTCCGAGGCTGCAGAATTTGCCCCTGGGTGATGTTTTGAGTCCCCATTGGGCAGAAGGTGGTAATTATATTTAGCCTTGATTAACATAATCCTAATTTATTTATTTTTATTAAATTTATACCCCGCCCTTCTCCAAAAGGACCCAGTGACCCAGTGAAGTGAGTTTGACTCTTCCCCCCACTGGGGCTGCCCTGCCAGCGCTTGTGGGAGATTGGGCTCCCTGCTCTAAGGCCCTATTGACCGATGGGCTGTGGTGTCCTGGAAGGATCACGGACCTTGCAGCCACTGTGGCTGTTGGCATTGTGTGGAGCTCCTCACTGGCTGCCCCAAAGGATGCTGGGTAGGGAGCATCTGCCTTCCTGGCTCTACCGCTCCCATTCACCTGTGGGCAGCAGTCGGGGGTGTGTGTGTGGCATTTTGCCCCCTTTGCAAGCAGGGCTGAGATTCTCCTCACTGGGATTGTGCCGGAGGCGCTTGGACTGGGCTGAAAGGTCCAGAGCAGGGAATGGTCTGCCTGCTGGACGGTCGGACATTCAGAACCAGGGCTCTGCTGACGCAAGGAATTACTGACGTGTTGATTCGTGTGTCGATTTTCCTTTTTCAAACAGAATTTGATGCCGGTTTAAACTTTTGTGGGTCTGTTTGTCTTGAACTCCAGCCAGCTGTGCTTCTCTCCCAAGGAGAGTCCCAGCCAAATTGGCTTCTTTGCACTTCTTTGCATGCAAGGTCGGGGCTCTTCTGCTGCCCCTCCCCTCCATTTTGTGCCAGGGCAGAATGGACCTGTTGGGAGAACTTGGGGCAGGGGTGACCTGTGTCATCCATCCCATTGAGACCTCTGGGGCACTCAAGTGGCAGAGGTGAGGAAGGCGATTCAGCTCATTGTCAGGGGCCGTTGGCAGAGAGGGGGGGGTGTCCAGGATGCTCCTGTAGGGCTGGGGTCTCCAACCTTTGCAACCTTTAAGTCTGCAGGACTTCAGCTCCCAGAATTCTCCAGCCAGCAAAGCTGGGAGCTGAAGTCCTTCAGACTTAAAGTTGCAAAGCCTGGAGACCCCTGCTGTAGGGAAAGCCCCGGCTTCTTCATGGGGGCTGGCCTTCGTGCTGCAGATGCTGGCCTTCCAGCCGCAGGGAAAGGGAGAAAACTCTCCCGGGATTCGGGTTGGAGTGGAGTCTGCCCAGGCAGACAACCAATGCGCCATGCCAAGCCCCGGCGAGCCTAGGTGGCCGGCAGGGATCGTGGCCGCTTCCGAGCTCCTCTCGGGGAGCCAGAAACTTGAGGAGGACAAACGGGGAGGGAGGGGGGGGCGCACTGGAGTGAACTATCGGCCATTGGGGGCGGGGCGGGGCCTTCCTCTATTGCGGGGGGGGGGCTTCCCCAGAAGGCCAGGAAGGGGGCGGGGCGGGGCGGGGAAGCGGAGGATCCGCAGCCTCCCCGGCGGCTCTTCGGCCCCGAAAGCGCCTCGTCCGCGGCAGACAAGGCGGAGCCGGAGCGGGGTGGGTGGGTGGGGGCTACCTGTGGCGGCTGCCCACCGGAGGCGACCCTTGGCCCCTTTCAACCGGGCCGATGATCCGGGACGGCTCGGCTCCTTGCTTGGCTTGAGGATGCGAGGGCGCGAGCGCAGCCGCCGGCAGGGCTCTCGGGGTCTCGAGGCAGCTTCTGTGCGGAAGGCACGCAGGGACCCAGGCCGGACGGGAGCTCCGGGAGTCGCGGGTGGTGGGGCGAGGCGGGGTCCTTGCAGGGCGTGAATCCAGCCGGGAGAACTCTGGGGGGCGGAGGGAGGGGAGGGGCCGCTTTCCTTGCCAGCCCTTCGCTTTTGGGGAGGGGGCCCCAGAGGAGGAGGAAGGGTCTGCAGGAGGGGAGGGGTCTCTTTCCCCTCCTCCCTTGGCGGCTTCGGAGTTGGGCCTCCTGGGACTTCTCCCCCGACTTCCTGGACTACTGTAACGCTCTCTAGATGGGGCTTCCCTTGAGTTGTACTCGGAGGCTACAGCTGGTCCAGAACACGTCCGCGCGGGCAGTTATGGGAGCTACTAGATACTCTCATGTAACACCACTCCTGAGCTGCACTGGCTGCCTGTGGCCTTTCGGGTGCGTTTCAAGGTGTTAATCATCATCTTTAAAGCGCTCCATGGCACAGGACCTCGCTATCTGCGAGATCGCATCCTGCCCCATACATCCCTTCGGCCGATTCACTTCCACAGAGAGGGACTTCTCCGGGTGCTGTCCACCAGGCAATGCCAGCGGACGACGCCCAGGAGAAGGGCCTTCTCTGTGATGGGCCCGACCCTCTGGAACGACCTCCCCCCCTCCCCCCGATATTAGAACGACCACGGACCTCCGCGCCTTCCGCCTAAAAGTAAAAACTTATTTGTTCCATTAGGCCGGCTTGGCCTAATTCACGCTCTCGCCCCAGTCTGTAATTTCAAATTGTCTACTCGGTTTTAATGGGTTGTAATTTTAATGTTCATAAATTTTAGTACAGGGTAATTTAATTCGTTTTTAACTTTGTATGTATTGTATGTTTTTAGATGCTTTTTAATTTTCCTGTACGGGGAGAGGGGGCGGTTTATAAATTTAATAAATAATTCTTCTTCTTCTTCTTCTTCTTCTTCTTCTTCTTCTTCTTCTTCTTCTTCTTCTTCTTCTTCTTCTTCTTCTTCTTCTTCTTCTTCTTCTTCTTCTTCTTCTTCTTCTTCTTCTTCTTCTTCTTCTTCTTCTTCTTCTTCTTCTTCTTCTTCTTCTTCTTCTTCTTCTTCTTCTTCTTCTTCTTCTTCTTCTTCTTCTTCTTCTTCTTCTTCTTCTTCTTCTTCTTCCTGGTGCCTTTCAGACCATTTGATAGACTTTGAGGGAAAAGGCCACTCAAGGCCAAGAGGCTTCAAGGGTCCAGGACCAGCCTGGATTTCTCTCTGGCCTTCCACCTGCTCGCCATAGGACCTCTTAGCCTGGACCACTCAGAGACTCTCGCCAAAAGTAGCTAGCTAACCAACTGACTATGATGTGATGTAATAAGATATGATATATGACATGATCCAATATAATGCGGTTTGTGTGCTGCTCATGTTGGTTAGAGGGGGCGCTTCTCCTTTTAGGAGCAGCTCATCTTCAAATGGTGGCCTGGGGTCTTTCCTCAGGGTCAGAAGGGCAGGACCCCTTCCAGCTCTCCTCCTCCACTGCTAAGCCTTGGTGGTGTGGACTTTGTCTTTTAAAATGAGAGGCTTTCCTTACGATGCTGTGTGGAATTACTCAGAACTCTCATTGGTGCATCTGCTGATGTTTTCTACAGTGTATTATTCTACTCCTACGGGGAAGGTGAAGGAGCTACAATAAAACCTGCCCTTGACTTCTTTCTCCTTTGTTAGGCTTGTCATTCTGTTCTTGCTTCCAGATGTTTTACTTGTCCAATTTCCACCCATCGCAATCAAAAGACTTAGTGGGCTGCCATGACATCCAATCACAACACTTAAGAGTGCACAGTCTCTTCACAGCAAATCTGCCACCTTCCGCGGAGGAGACAGAGCCAGGGGGCTTTGTGGCCCAGTGTGGAGCTGAACCCTCCTCTTCGGAGTGAAAGGGAGGACGTGTGCCGGCTCTTCCTAAACCCTCACAAATTTTGTGACTTTGTTATTATTTATTTTTTTATTTTTCGAATTTATACCCCCGCCCTTCTCCTTGTTAGGACCCAGGGCGGCGCATTATTAAAAACCATAACAAAAGACAATATACATTATTAAAAACATATTAAATTAAATCCCGTGCTAAAACCCATTTAAAACCCTGAAAATTAAAATTTATAGATAAAAGTCAGAAACGGGGGGTTATGCTAGGCCGGCTTGTTGGAATAAATATGTCTTAAGACGTTGGCGGAAGAGGCGGAAGTCCGAGATAGTGCGTACGTCGGGGGGTAGGTCGTTCCACAGGGCCGGGCCCACCACAGAGAAGGCCCTTCCCCTGGGTGTCGCCAACCGGCATTGCCCGGCCGACGGTACCCGGAGAAGACCCTCTCTGTGGGAGCGGATCGGATGAAGGGATGTATGGGGCAGAAGGCGGTCTCGTATATAGCTAGGCCCCGAGCCATGAAGCGATTTGAAGATGGTCGTCAACACCTTGAAGCGCACTCGAAAGGCCACAGGCAGCCAGTGCAGCTCGCGCAGGAGAGGTGTTATGTGGGGTTGCCTTGGGGCACCCATAATCACCCACGCGGCCGCATTCTGCACTAACTGTAGCCTTCGAGTGCACCTCAAGGGGAGCCCCATGTAGAGAGCGTTACAGTAATCCAGCCGAGATGTCACAAGCGCTTGAGTGACTTTGGATTTCAGATCAGATTTGTAGGCTGTGAGATGTACTAACGCTTGGTGTGACCTTGATTCTACCCCTCTGTTAATTTGGCTTCTTTGGCAGCTGCTGGCTCAGAGTTAAGTGATTGTCCACTAAGACTCCCAGATCCCTCTCACAGTCTCAACTGTTGAGCCAGGTAATACCTGTTTTGTACCCGTGTATTTGGCTTTGGTGGCCTAAGTGACCTTACTTTTCTCATCATTGAATTTCATTTTGTTAGGTATAGCCAGAGGTGGTACTCAGCAGGTTCTGACCAGTTCTGGAGAACCGGCAGTGGAAATTTTGAGTAGTTCGGAGAACCGGCAAATGCCACCTGTGGCTGGCCGCGCTCCCATCTATTCTCTGCCTCCGGAGTCCCAGCTGATCAGGAGGGAATGGGGATTTTGCAGCATCCTTCCCCAGCCACGCCCACCAAGCCACGCCCACAGAACCGGTAGTAAAAGAAATTGAATCCCACCACAGGGCATAGCCCAGTGTTGAAGTCTGTCAAGATCCTTCTATATCTTGAGTCTATCTTTAAAAGTGTTTGGCTACTCCCCCCCCAGTTTAGTGTCATCTGTAAAATTTAATCCGTTTCCCTTCTATCTATCCCCTCATCCAAATCATTTATGAAGATATTGAAGAATCCTGGGCCTAAGGTAGAACTCTTGAGTGTCTCCTTGCTTCCATCCGTGTAAATGTCGTACCATTAAGGACTACTCATTGAGTTTGGTTTCTCAGCCATTAGCAATCCATCTGGTGGTGATGTTGTCTGTTTCACATTTTTCTAGCTTACCAAGAAGTAGATTGCGGTTTACTTTGTCAAATGCCTTACTGAAGTCCAAGTGCACTCTGTTCACAACATTTCACTGGTCTGTCTACTAGTTTAATCACTTTGTCAAAGAATGAAATAAGATTGGTCATTGACAAACCCATGTTGGTTGCTAGTAATAGCTTTGTTTGTTCCTAGGTGTTCACAGATCCCTTGCTTGGTTATCTTTTCCAGGATTTTCTCAGGTGTTGATGTCAGGCTGATTGATCTGTGGTTTCCTCGGTCCATTTTTCTCTCTTTTTTCTGAGGATTGGAACAATCAGCTGTTTTCCAGTCCTCTGATAGTTCCCTGGTGCTCCAGGATATTTGAACGATACAGTTCAGCAGTTCCAAGATCGCATCTCTCAACTCCTTCAGCACCCTGGGATATAATTCATCTGGTCCTGGTGATTGAACTCCTGTCTACAACGGACAGGTGTTGTCGTACCACTTTCTTGCCTATTTTGATTTGTATTCCTAATCTGCCTTTTATGGTACTCATTTTGTTAGGTTTTCCTTTTGTGTAAAGTAGGGGTCTCCAACCTTTGCAACTTTAAGTCTGAAGGACTTCAGCTCCCAGACTTCTCCAGCCAGCAAAGCTGTCAGTGTCAGGGCCTGGGCCAGGGGTCCCCAACCTTTGCAACTTTAAGTCTGAAGGACTTCAGCTCCCAGACTCCTCCAGCCAGCAAAGCTGTCAGTGTCAGGACCTGGGCCAGGGGTCTCCAACCTTTGCAACTTTAAGTCTGAAGGACTTCAGCTCCCAGACTTCTCCAGCCAGCAAAGCTGTCAGTGTCAGGGCCTGGGCCACGGGTCTCCAACCTTTGCCACTTTAAGTCTGAAGGACTACAGCTCCCAGACTTCTCCAGCCAGCAAAGCTGTCAGTGTCAGGGCCTGGTGTAAAGGAGATGTAAAAATGAATTAAGCAGTTCCACTTTCTGCGTGCTGCCCATCAGCTCCTTGCTATCTTCTCCCACTAGTAGACGGATTGTTTCCTTGACTTTTTTTCTTGGTTTTTACATGTTGAAAGAAACTTTCGTTATTGTTATTATTGTTAAAATTTGCTGCAAGTCTTAATTCATTCTGAGCCTTAGCTTTCCTAACTTCATCTTTGTAGATTTGGTATTCTGCCTTAGTTAGGAGTCCCTCTTTCAAATTTTAATACTTTATAAAGTACCGCTTTATAAAACCCTGGTAAGACCATGCCTAGAATACTGCAACCAATTTCGGTCACCAGACTACGAAGAAGATGTTGAGACCTTGGAAAAAGTTCAGAGAAGAGCAACTAAGATGATCAAAGGCCTGGAGACTAAAACATATGAAGAACGGCTGCAGGATTTGGGTCTGGCTAGTCTAGAGAAAAGAAGAATTAGGGGTGACATGATAGCAATATTGCAGTATTTGAGGGGCTTCCACAAAGCAGAGGGTGATCAAATTATTCTCCAAAGCACCAGAAGGCAGGACAAGAAACCATGGATGGAAACTAATCAAAGAGAGAAGCAATATGGAATTAAGGAGAAACTTCCTAACAGTGTGGACAATTAAGCAGTGGAACAGCTTGCCACCAGAAATTGTGGTCGCTCCATCACTGGAGGTTTTTAAGAAGAGACTGGGCAGTCACTTATCTGAAATAGTATACGTTCTCATGCTTGAGCAGGGGGCTGGACTAGAAGACCTCCAAGGTCCCTTCCAGCTCTCTTCTCCTGTTTCTTTTGAACAATTTAAATCCCGGGAGCTGTAGAATGATGGGCAGGGTCCTTCCTGACCTCCTATCCTCTGGTTAGGTAGGAAGCCCTTTGCTTCCAGCTGTGTCCCACTAATTTCTTTCTCTTCCTGTTCCCCTTGTTCCTCCTCACTGTGTCCTTGATGTTCAAATGGGGAACTTTTGAAAGGCCCCTCAGCTTTGTCCAGAGGGAGAGGGGGGATCTCTTGGGAGGCCGAAGCCATGGTGGCTGGCCTGGTGCTCTGGGTGGGACGCCAGCTGCTCCCAGGAGCTTGTGGGAACGTTGCAGAAAAAGAAAATAAATCCTGCGTCAAAGTGGCGTTGCCGTTGATCCAGTGTGGCATGGGGAAGGAGAGGGAGCATCCGAGCACTTTCCTGTCTCCTTGCCGGCTCTCATTTTGCTCCAGCTGCTTGAAGGTTCTTTGATGCTGCAAGAGGCACAGCCATCCTTTGCCACAATCCTTTGCCACAGCCATCCTTTGCCACAATTCCCCCGCATTGTGGTGCCAGGCACATCTGGAAAAGAAGCAGCTGCGGTGGTTGTCCCTGGTTGCCGAGATGCCCCTAGACTTCCCTCCCCTGTGCCCCACGTACAGAGGGGATGCCCGCTTCTTCCTTGGGAGTGTGAGCCTGATGCGTGGGAGGTGGGCACTTGGGTGGGTTGCTGGCAAGGGCCCCTTGTTTCAAAACAGCCAGATATTCATATATCTGCCTGTGCAGGTGGGGGTGGGGGGTGGGGCTGAATGCTGGTTTCTTCCTTTCCACCTTTCAACTACAGACGCTGGTTGTGCTCTGCCACCCTGTGCCACCCTCTTCGGTTGTTCTGCTTTTTTAGTGGGATCCCGCTTGTCTCCCACCCAGGCAGCTCCGTCTTCGGCCGAGGACGTTGCAGCTCAGAATCAGTGGTGAAATTTGATGGGCTCCGTGGGGCCGAGGACGATGGTCCTGTTTACAGGCCCCTCTCTTTGTTCCCCATGAGGGCTAGTCTCAGCAGAGGTACAACCAGGGGGCTGAGCATGGAAGGCTCCATGGGGCCCATGTTGCCCCCTCCTTCCCTAGAATCGTTAGAACCTTTCCAACTCTCAGGGGTTGCCTCTTGAGGGGCTTGGGAGGGGGGCAGAAGCAGTGAAGCCCTCAGGGAGGGAGGGGGGAGGTTGTTCCCTTGAAGGCAGCTGGAGTGGAGCTCTTTCCTTCTCGAGGGTGTGTGTGTGTGCCTTTGTGAGGGAGGAGGGGGGTTGTGGCCTTTCATCCACTGGGCTGAAGCCCCCTCGCGTCTCACACTCCTTGGAAAGCTGGGCAGGGGGTCTCAGAACTCCAGTGCCCCCCACCCTGCCTCTGTTTCTCTCCACTGGGCTAAATGGAGGATTTGGAGAGGTGCAAGGTTATGGAGATGAGCCAACCTGAAGGGGTCTCCAGCAGAAAGCCCTCCCCACCCCAAGGCCCCCCACGGCAGGAGCGCCTGGCTCCTAACCCAAACTGAGCTTGCAGAGAGAAGGCCCTGCAGGGGATGGAGAGCAAGGGTCACTTTGGGTCCAGCGGCTTCAGCGTCTGTGTCTCCTACGGTCACAAGCCCTGGGTTCCATTGGGGGCTACTGTCAAGCATATCCATGAGGGCCAGGAGCATGCCTTCTCTTTTAAACAACAACGACAGCGTGAAGTCCTCCCAAGCTGAATTTCCTGCTCTGCAGCTTTCCCAGTCCTCTGGATGACCTCCTTGGCCAAACCCCCTGGGAAGAGACGTCACCTGCCTAAAGTGACAGGGTTGCTGGCCAATAAAGAGAGGCCGGAGGCCGGTGTGGCTAGGAAGAGCAGGAGGGGCCTTCCTGGGGCTTTGAACCCGGAAATGCCTCTTTCTGCCCGGGACAGCTGGGAGCCCTTGGGGGGCGTGGATCGGAATCCCTTCCGTTGGGTTCCCCCTGCTCTGAAGCCTTCTCCAGGCCCTCTGCAGCTGGACAGCTCTGCTCACCAGCCCTTATCACCCCCCCTCCCTCATTGGGGGTGGGGAAAGGAAGGGTTTGGAGGGGGAGGGAGAAGGAAGCTGCCCCCCCTTCCTTTGCTTCAAGAGGAGACCCTCCCTCCCCCCTTGTCCAAGTGAAACCCCCGGGGGTAGGAAGAGGGTGGCTTGGAGCTCCCCAACGGGCAAAGCACACTGGATCTTTGGCCTCGATGGGGAAAGTGTGTGGGTTCCCCTCCTGGCATGGGCAGCGCAGGCGTCCTGGATCAGTTCAAAGAGCCCAGAAGACCCTGCCCTGACCCTGGGGAGGAACGTCTGCTGCTGGGTGGGGTGGTCTCTGGGATTCTCCAGCCGTGGGGACCTGGGCCAGTCTTAGCCCCAACTCACGAGTCGTTTGTTCACTGTGTCGGCTTCAGTCATGGCGACCAACCCTTGGTCGTTCCACTCCCTCTGCCTCCGTGTCCCTCGTCTTCCTCAGTGGAGACCCCCCCCCCCCGTGGCTTCTCCGGAGCCTTTCGCCCCCCTGGCCGTCCTGAGGCAGAGCTTGCCACAGGGACTAGGGCAGGGGTCCCCAACCTTTGCAACTTTAAGTCTGAAGGACTTCAGCTCCCAGACTTCTCCAGCCAGCAAAGCTGTCAGTGTCAGGGCCTGGGCCAGGGGTCTCCAACCTTTGCAACTTTAAGTCTGAAGGACTTCAGCTCCCAGACTTCTCCAGCCAGCAAAGCTGTCAGTGTCAGGGCCTGGGCCAGGGGTCTCCAACCTTTGCAACTTTAAGTCTGAAGGACTACAGCTCCCAGAATTCTCCAGCCAGCAAAGCTGTCAGTGTCAGGGCCTGGGCCAGGGGTCTCCAACCTTTGCAACTTTAAGTCTGAAGGACTACAGCTCCCAGAATTCTCCAGCCAGCAAAGCTGTCAGTGTCAGGGCCTGGGCCAGGGGTCTCCAACCTTTGCAACTTTAAGTCTGAAGGACTTCAGCTCCCAGACTTCTCCAGCCAGCTTTGCTGGAAGTCTGGGAGCTGAAGTCCTTCAGACTTAAAGTTGCAAAGGTTGGGGACCCCTGGACTAGGGGATCTGAGTGGGGTGGCCCCTGTAGGACTGCTCCCCCTCCAATTCTGGAACGCAACAAGGGCAAAGCTGTCCTAGAAAGGGAGGGGGCTACACCCCCACCCACCCAAATGCATTTGCAGCGGCTCCGGGATATCTTCCTGAGCGGGATTTAAACTTGATGGAAAGATTCGTCCCTGGATCCCATCAAACACCCCGTAGTCTCCCTATCCAGGGGTAGCAGCCCGGATGGTCCCTCGTGGGGAATCCTTTGATGGGCTATGAATTCAAGGCATGCGGAGATCCTTTGCCCCTCCCTTGTGAGAGCCACGGGGTGGGTGGGTGGGTGGGGCAGGGCCATTGACTGACCCATATCCGTATGTGGGTCAGTTAAAACTTCAGAGTGGGGTGTGAATCTGTGGGTGTGTGTGTGAACGCCTGGAGGGCCTGCATAGCTCTGGCTTTCCTATTCACACGGTTGTGTGTGTGTGTTGGGCGCAGGGGCCTCCAAGCTGGCCAGAGTCTAGAACCTCTCTCTCCCCCTCCTGGGTTACCCAGGCCTGACGGGAAGCTCCACGTTCTCGCGCCCTAAACAGCTTTGCCTAGAAGGAGGGCGATGCTCCAATGGGGGAGCATCAGTGCCAGGTGGGCAGGCCTCCCAGAGGCTTGTCTGGGGTTCTCCTGGGGGGCAGGGGGTGGGTGGGATGCAAAGAGAAGGGGGCCCCTGCTAGTTCCCGGTAGGGCTGAGGAAAGTCACTCATCTAGTTGGCTTTGAGGCCAAGGCAGGACTAGAACTCAGAGCCGACTCCTTTAATCGTTTCTTGATGTCCACCTATCATCTCAATCACCGTCTCCATCCTTGTAGTGAAAACCCATCCTTTCTTGTCCTATCTTTGGAAGAACTATGAATAATTTGGCCCCATCTCCCCATAAGCCTGGAGGACGTCAACTCCCAGAATTCCCCAGCCAGCTTTGCTTGAAGTTGAGCTCCTCCAGGCTCAGAGACCCCCTGCTCTAGAGGGAGCTCTTGAAAGGAGCCTTTGGAGGGGCCTTTGAGGCCGGGGGCCTTCCAGCTGGACCCTCCTCTGTGGCCGTGGGCTGGTCGAAAGGCTAGTAGGCTGGGGCTCCCCTTATGGACGCTGCTGCTGTCCTGCGCCAGAAAATGGCAAGATAAATGAGCCCTCTTAGCAACGTGGAGCCTCTCCATTCAGGAGCAGTGCATAGACAGGAGACACAGATCAGGCGTTTGGCTAGTCTGAACTGTTGCAAAAGGCAGCAGGGTTACGTGTGCGGTCTTTCATTTAAATCAGGGGTCGCCAACCTTTGCAACTTTAAGTCTGAAGGACTTCAGCTCCCAGACTTCTCCAGCCAGCTTTGCTGGCTGGAGAATTCTGGGAGCTGAAGTCCTTCAGACTTAAAGTTGCAAAGGTTGGCGACCCCTGGCCCAGGCCCTGACACTGACGGCTTTGCTGGCTGGAGAATTCTGGGAGCTGAAGTCCTTCAGACTTAAAGTTGCAAAGGTTGGCGACCCCTGGCCCAGGCCCTGACACTCACAGCTTTGCTGGCTGGAGAATTCTGGGAGCTGAAGTCCTTCAGACTTAAAGTTGCAAAGGTTGGCGACCCCTGGCCCAGGCCCTGACACTGACGACTTTGCTGGCTGGAGAATTCTGGGAGCTGAAGTCCTTCAGACTTAAAGTTGCAAAGGTTGGCGACCCCTGGCCCAGGCCCTGACACTGACGGTTTTGCTGGCTGGAGAATTCTGGGAGCTGAAGTCCTTCAGACTTAAAGTTGCAAAGGTTGGAGACCCCTGATTTAAATATCGAATGTTCCTTATTTCACTGGCTGGGGAATTTTGGGAGTTGAAGTCCGCCAGGCTTAAAGTTGCCAAGGTTGGAGACCCCTGCCCTAAAGGACAGCTGTTCCATCAATTCCTTCTGCAGGCGAAACACATGTGGCTGTTCTTTAAAAGTTCTTGATCATTTCCCCCCTCAAATCGGATGCCCAGAACTGGATGCAACTTTCCAGCCCTGAGCCGAGCAGGGCAGAGTAGAGAGAAACCAGAAAGTTCCTCCGAATCTGTGGATGCATCCTAGAAAAGTGGATGGGCTTTTTCTGCAGCTGCCTCCCGTCCCCCCAAACGCCCAGGCAGGTGGGGGGGGGATTCTTCTCAAGGGCCCAAATTCAGTAGGGTTTCCCCCATCTTACACCCGTGCCTTTGTTTTCTTTCACACTGGGGTGGCACCCTTGAATAGGCCCCCCTAAAATCCCTTTTCCTGGTTTATAAGAACATAAGAATAGCCTTGCTGGAAGAGGCCACAGCCCATCCAGTCGAGCCTTCTGTCTCCCACAGTGGCTCCCCATTTGCTTCAGGGTCTTCCCAAGCAGATGTCTTCACCCGCTTGTGATTCCCTGCAAATGGCCTTGAGAGATCTCCTGCCTATCTCTCCAACCCGGAGGGTGTCCTTAGGCATCCATCATGATAGCCATGGATACCCTTGTTCTCCAGGAACTCCTCTCATCCTTCCTTCCTTCCTTCCTTCCTTCCTTCCTTCCTTCCTTCCTTCCTTCCTTCCTTCCTTCCTTCCTTCCTTCCTTCCTTCCTTTCTTTCTTAACATAAGAACCTAAGAACAGCCTTGCTGGAAGAGGCCACAGCCCATCCAGTCCAGTCTTCTGTCTCCCACAGTGGCTCCCCATTGGCTTCAGGGTCTTCCCAAGCAGACATCTTCCCCTGCTTATGATTCCCTGCAAATGGCATTGAGAGACATCCTGCCTATCTCTCCAACCCGGAGGGTGTCCTTAGGCATCCATCATGATAGCCATGGATACCCTTGTTCTCCAGGAACTCCTCTCATCCTTTCTTAAAGGTGTCGAGGCTGACAGCTGTCACCACTTCTTCTGGCAGGGAGTTCCATAGACCAGGGATCCTCTGGGTGAAAAAGTCCTTCCTCTTATTTGTTGGAGGTCTAGCTTCCAAAAGTTTCATGGAGGGCCCCCTAGTTCTAGTGGTTTGTGCTCCATCTTGTCAAGGCCCCGAATCGTAAGACGCTGGGATGGGCCACAAGGGACTCTCTGGCTTTCCAGTGTCCGGGCCTTGAGGACAAGTTTGAGGTGATGCAAAGAGCAGCTTGTGCAATGTTGGAAGAGCATCAGCTGTGGTTTCGGTGGCTGAGCGCCAGAGGCAGAGAGACCAAGTCAGGGCAGCCTGGAGGAGGCCTACCGCCTTTCCAAGCGTTGCCCAGGAACTGGACGCAGAGCTTGGAAGAGGAGCAAGAGCCCAGCGGGGCTTCGGGGGATGGGGTCTGCTGTGGGCAAAGCTAGCGGTCGGTGAGCCTCCGGATGAAGCCCCTCCCCACCCTCTGAAGTGCTCATCCAGCACTTCTCACCGGCCTCCCCAGGCCCAATTTGCCTCCACTGGCTTCTCCTCCAGACTCCGCTAAATTGGGGGTGGGGGCTTTGTAGCCCTTTGTGCAGGTGGCTCTTCCTCCACCTGTGAGACTTTTACTGGAGGCCAGTCACAAGCTCTCATGACGTCACCCTGCAAACATCTGATGCAAGAGCAGGATTTCGGCCTGGCCGGATGATTGATTCATGTGGGTATTGTCATCATTTTGGCTTGCCCTGGAGGGAGGCGGTTCCTTCAATGGCCTTGCCCATCGGGGTGGGGGGGGAGGGAAGGGGGCATCGAGCCCACATTTTGAGGGTGGGCTTCAGGTTTGCTTTCGAAAGGCAGGTTTGCCCCAGGTTGTCCCGACTGTGGCAGGAGAGGGCTCCATAGGTTAATCCAGACTGGGCTGCTGGAAGTGCCCTGGTGCCCTTTGGACGGCCCGTTTACCCTTCCCCGCCCCGTGCTTGTTCCCATGTCCCTGGGCCGCTGTGTTCCCCTCTCGGCTGCTGACGGCTGACCTTGGTGTGCCAGAAGCTGCCTTGTTGCCGTGCCCCGCCCAGGACATTCCCAGCTGCCTTGCCGAGATGTCCGGGGACCTGTTTTAAGCGCCGCATCAGATGCTTGTCTGCAAAAGGACACCGCAGCATTCCAAGACGCTGATGCGCCTCGGACCCCCAGGCTGGGTGTGGACAGACACACATCTCTCTCTGCCGTTGTTGTGTTGCTCTGCGTGCGGCAAGGAAGAGGGTGGGCAGGGCCGATCCGAGCGGGAGTGCCCGCCCGCGAAGGCTGCGGAAGAGGAAAGAGGATGATGGGCATCTCCAGGATAATCCCCGGTGTCTTTGAGAGGCCTTATTTAGACTTTGCGTGACAAGTACTTGGCCTGCTTTCAGGAGAGGCATGGATTAAGGCTTCCCTTCGGACTTCCAGCGGGGAATTCTAAATGTGCTATCCTAGTTTCATTGCGGCTGGTGCCGTCTGGAAGGTGATCCACAACCGATGTGTGTTTCTGTGCCTGATGAAGCCTGGACAGAGCCATTCATCCAAATGGAAGCTTTTGTTGCCAAGGCACTTCAGGCCTCGCGTCTCCCTGCCAAGGAAGCCATTCGGATCAGAAGCCCCAGTTCTCAGCAACATTTCCAGTTAATTCAAGTGAATCTTGAATAGTATAGTCGGGACCTAGTTATATGCGAGACCGTCTCCTGCCCCATACATCCCTTCGTCCGATCCGCTCCCACAGAGAGGGCCTTCTCAGGGTGCCGTCGGCCGGGCAATGCCGGTTGGCGACACCCAGGGGAAGGGCCTTCTCTGTGGTGGGCCCTACCCTCTGGAACGACCTGACCCCTGAACTACGCACCATCTCTGACCTCCGCCTCTTCCGCCAGTGTCTAAAGATACACCTTTTCCATCAAGCCGGCCTAGAGTAACCTTCCGCTGTGACTGTTTTTAGACAGTTTTAAATTGGGGATTTTAATTGATTTTAGCACAGGGTGGGAGTTTAATATCTTTTTAAATTTTATATTGTTATATTTGTATGTTTTTAATTCCTGTGCGCCGCCCTGGGTCCTTCTGGAGAAGGGCGGGATATAAATTCGAATAAAAAATAATTAAAAAAATAAAAGTATAGACCTGGAAGGGATCTCTGAGGTCTTCTAGTTCAGCCCCCTGCTCAAGCAGGAGAACCTATACTATTTCAGATAAGTGGCTGTCCAGCCTCTTCTTAAAAAGCTCCAGGCATGAGGCACCCACGATTTCTGGAGGCAACTTCTGTCCCACTGGTTAACTGTCCTCAGTGTCAGGAGGTTTCTCCTGAATTCCAGAATCTGGGGAGGAGATGGACCCTCTGCCTGGCAAAAGACTTTCAGGAAGAGAGCTGGAAGGGATCTTGGAGGTCTTCTAGTCCAACCTCCTGTTCAAGCAAGAGACCCTTTCCCATTCCAGATACGGCTGTCCGTCTCTTCTTAAAAACCTTCCACGTTTCTTCCCCCATTCCAATGACCCCAGTGGGGATGGCAGAGGGTTTGGCCGAGGAAAAGCTCCCGGGCTCTTGCTTCTACAGAGCAAGGAGGCCCGTGTTTTGCCAACGGGTTAAAACAGCTGCTTTTCTCTCCTCATGTTCTGCCAGGAGAATCGGCTGGCCTTTTGCTTTTGTCCTCCCCAAGCCCGACTGGGGGTTCTGGGCAGCCCTCCTGGTGGCATCTAACCTAGGCTTCTTGGAGGTGGGAATGCCAGGTTGGGTTTCCATTCGTGCAACATCTCTTCCTGCTTTGTGCTGTAGCACGGGGGCCTCTGGAATCGGCCGAGGGCTCTGCAGGAACACAGGAAGGCCCATCCAGTCCCAAGCCCCCTGGGTGACCTGGGGACAGTCCCCTCTCTTGGCCCCGAGAAGAAAGAACCAGCAAACCCCTCCTGGAAGTCCTGGGGGAGAAAACGGCAGGGACCAGTGCAGGCAGTTGCCAGGAGTCCAAAACTGAACGACTTGGAAGTCTGGGAGCCAATGAGCTCTTTCCTTGTGCATCTGGTGCTCTGTGTGTCTTTGCGTGGCCTTTAAGTGTGCAGATGGCACTTTTCCAGCATGAGCTAGGACCTTGGGAGTCTCGACGAAAGGTGTTGCTTTGGATTTTGGGCCCCGGATTTTGGCGTCTGACCCAGGTTCCCAACAGGAGGGCATTTTTTTTTTTTGCAAGGCAGTGGTGGACGGGGTCCTTAAAAGCAGGGGAGGCCCTCTCTCCCACGCACAGAGTCACGCCAGGGAGATCAGCTTCCTTAACTTTTCAGGGGACTAATTAGTTCCTTGGCAAAGTGCTTGGAGAGCAAGCTCTAATTAATTGGCATTATTTATGATCGCTCCCTGGGGCCTGTGATCTTCGGAAAGACATTCGTGCTGCAAAAGGCAGCTCCCTCCCTCCCTCCCGGCCGTGTCCTCCAGCCTCCCTGAGGAGGAGCTGCGTAACTCAAGACCACGGAGACGCAGCCTGCTTGCCCAGCGGTTGCGAGGGGCTCTCTCTGCATCCTCTCTGTGGCCCATTCAGTTGCCACCGTCCGTTGGGAAGGGAGCAGAGGGAGATCTTGCGACAGGGCGGTTAACCTTTGGTCCGGGTACTGTGGGAGGGGGGCGTGAGGCACAACCGCCAACGCCTCTTGGCTCTCCCGCCAGACCGGCCATCCGGAGTCAACAGCGGTGCAGCCAGGGGAAAGCTGCAGGCCTGCAGTCCCCACGGGAAGCCCTGCGCCGCCTCCTACCACCTGAGGGGCCATGGGGCCGGGAGAGAGGAGGGAGAGCCAGGGCAAGATTTTGCTGGGCAGAGGACGCCCTAACACGGGTAAGAGGGTGTGTGTGTTCAAACTCAAGGCCTGCAGAGCCGGCCTGGAAATAGCAAAGGAGTGGCCCAAGGGGCCTTTGCTAGCAAAAACACACCCTGCTCTGCGCCTAGACGACCTCCTGCAGCACCCGGCTGACCAAAACGGGGCAAGCATTTCAGCAAGGTGCTGCAGGAAGACACCTCCACTGTCTCCTCCTCCCTTCTTCCCCCCCTCACCACCACAGCTGTTCCTCAGAGGACAACTGCAATGCTGATTCGGCCCTCCAAGAAACCCAGTTTGACACCCCTGACCTAAGAGAAGAAAGATGCCGTTTCTACAACCAAGAGGAGAACGTAAGAGGTCAACTCTGGCGGGCTGTCATTGCAACCTGGATGCTTGCCCATTTATGGTGGACATCAGAAAGGGGACCTTCGTTATCAGTGAAGGGTATCAGGAAGGGTTCTGCAGGGCACCCTCCGCCAATTGCTGGAGTGATAAGCAAGACCAATTTCTGTGCCCGGATGTTAGCTCACATTGTTTGCCCTCTTGCCCTGGCAGCCTTTGCGCAAGAGGCCCTTCGCTGCAGGTTGAACTCTAAACCGAGTAGAAGCTGTGGAAACAAAGTCCGGCCGTTTGCAGTTTGCTCTGGAAAACGATCCATCACGTCAAGATTGGAGCTGATGCCCAGAGGGAGGCAGAGGATCGAGTTCCCTGGAGATGCCTGTTGACCCACCGATGACCTGATACGGGCGAAGGGCCTGGAATCCTGGTCTGTGTGGACCAAGGCCCTCCCGGATAAGCCAGTTTTGATCAAGCCTTCGTTTAATTTGCCAACCTTGAGTTGAGCAAAATTGCAAGATGAGTTTACAGATACAGATTAACAGAGTTGGGAGGGACCTTGTAGGTCATCTAGTCCAACCTTCCGCCCAAGCAGGAGACCCTACGCCATTTCTGACAAATGACAGTCCAGTCTCTCCTTGAAAGCTTCCAGGGATGAAGCTCCCACAAGATCTGAAGGCAACTTCTGTTCCATGGGTTGGTTGTTCTCACTGTCAGGAAATCTCTCCTTAGTTCCAGGTTGAATCTCTCCTTGGTCAGTTTCAGGTGTGGCCTTACTAAGGCTTTATAGAGTGGTAGTAGTACCTCCCTTGATCTTGATTGTATCCCTCTGTCAGTGCAGTTTAGGATTACATTGGCTTTTTTGGCTGCCTCTGCTCACTGTTTTCAGGTCCTTGCTCAAGAAAACCATTTGAAGAGATTCCGGGAGGCTCCTCTGAGAAATGTTACTAGTCCTGTTGGGAAGCTGGGGACTCCCGGAGTGAGGCCTGACTCCCGGGGACTCCTCAATAGGTGTGGGGAGCCACTTAGCCGGCCGTTGCCTTTTCTGAGTTCGACTGGCCCTCTTCCCCAACAGCCTTTGAGCTGAAGTTCCTTAAACTGTGCAAAGCAAAATTAGGGTGTGTGATGCTTTTCCTTAAGAAATGTGTTTAGTTTTATGCTGCGGTGGCTTGTGATTTGGTTTCATTAAAACAGTTTGATAAAGAAATAAGTTGCTGAAGTTGAAATGCTGAGATAAATTTGGAAGTCTGGAAAGAAAAATCGAAAGATTTCTGCCAACTGTCTCTCTGCGAAGAGCTCTCTTATTTCTCTGTGCTTGAGGCTGTGAGCGACTATGGGGGACGTCTCTACTTTTTTAGCCTCTTCACATCTAGTCTGCACCAACTGGATTATGCAGTTGAAGCCAGTTGGATTTACAGTATTTGGAGGGAGGTGAAGAGCCACAGGGACCGTGTGGTTGAGTCTTTGCCGGACAATTAAACCCCTGCTGGTCTTTGGAGGGAAGAATTTCCTTGACCCGTCCATACATCTGGCCTTCACCTTCCCCTCTGCCCTCCTCCCTCGTGGGTGCGCCCTCTGCAGCCAGGGAACGGACAGCCCAGGCTCTCATGGGCCACTGATGCTGTAGGGAAGAGCTGCCCTTCCCAGACCCCTCTCCTCATCCCAGCCCCTGACCTCAGCTGACCACTTGGAGCTGGCCAGCTTGGTGCTGTGCCTTCCCTTGTTTAGGTTATCCGGTCTAGTGTCTCTAGGCAGACTGGGGGCTCCCACCGGCAGCTGGCAAGGGGATCCCACTCCTGCCCAGGACCCTCCTGGCTCCCTCCTTGCCCCTCTCCCTCTAGAGGCCCTTCTGCTCCTCCACCCCAGCAGTAGGATGACCTATGTGGCACAGTGGTCAGAGTGCAGTACTGCAGGCTCCTTCCGTTGCCTGCCGGCTGCCTGTAATTTGGCAGTTGGAATCTCACCAGGCTCCAGGTTGACTCAGCCATCCATCCTTCCGAGGTGGGTCAAATGAGGACCCGGATTGTTGGGGGGCAAGAAGCTAACTCTGTAAACCGCTTCGAGAGGGCTGTAAAAGCACTATGAAGCGGTGTACAAGTCTAAGGGCTCTTGCTATTACTAGTAGCAGAAATCGGAGAGGCTCCTGGGGGGCGTCCGAGAGACCCAGAGGCACCTTGCTTTTTGATGCCACCTAATGGACATCTGGACTGTTGCAGCCCAGATCTGGTACCCTAGAACAGGGGTCCCCAACCTTTGCAACTTTAAGTCTGAAGGACTTCAGCTCCCAGACTTCTCCAGCCAGCAAAGCTGTCAGTGTCAGGGCCTGGGCCAGGGGTCTCCAACCTTTGCAACTTTAAGTCTGAAGGACTTCAGCTCCCAGACTTCTCCAGCCAGCAAAGCTGTCAGTGTCAGGGCCTGGGCCAGGGGTCTCCAACCTTTGCAACTTTAAGTCTGAAGGACTTCAGCTCCCAGACTTCTCCAGCCAGCAAAGCTGTCAGTGTCAGGGCCTGGGCCAGGGGTCTCCAACCTTTGCAACTTTAAGTCTGAAGGACTTCAGCTCCCAGACTTCTCCAGCCAGCAAAGCTGTCAGTGTCAGGGCCTGGGCCAGGGGTCTCCAACCTTTGCAACTTTAAGTCTGAAGGACTTCAGCTCCCAGACTTCTCCAGCCAGCAAAGCTGTCAGTGTCAGGGCCTGGGCCAGGGGTCTCCAACCTTTGCAACTTTAAGTCTGAAGGACTTCATCTCCCAGAATTCTCCAGCCAGCAAAGCTGTCAGTGTCAGGGCCTGGGCCAGGGGTCTCCAACCTTTGCAACTTTCAGTCTGAAGGACTTCAGCTCCCAGAATTCTCCAGCCAGCAAAGCTGTCAGTGTCAGGGCCTGGGCCAGGGGTCTCCAACCTTTGCAACTTTAAGTCTGAAGGACTTCAGACTTAAAGTTGCAAGGTTGGGGACCCCTGCCCTAGAAGAAAAGGATGGTAGGAGACAGAGAAGGAAGGGCTTCCCTTGGTGACCAACCCTGACACACAACTTGTGTGTGCATCTGCAAATGCTGCTTAATTGGTCAGTTCCAACTCCCTTTGCCGAGGGGGACGATGACCGGCTCCAGGAGGGCAGGCCGAGATAACCTGTGTTGGAGCAGCCAGGCGTTCGTCCTTCTTATCAGGGCAGGCTGACCATTTCCCGTCAAAACAGGCCCTTGATAAGAGGGGCCCTTTCAGCCGCAGAGCAGGAGGGGGACGTTGCTTGCAGGGCAGCAGTGGGGCCTGGTGAAAATGGGGGGGAGCCTAAGGGGGTAGGACACAGTTGGCGTTCAAGCATGAAAAGTTCACATTTTCCAAGCAAAGTTTGCAGGCCATCATTTGTACATTTGTAACTTGCTACACTCAAGCAGACCATAATCTATTTTCAGACGATGGCCTGGGTCACACAGTGGCCGAGCTCTCAGGACACACACAACTCTGAAGCCCCCAGTTCTGTCTTGCTCCACTAGGCTGTGTGCTAACAGGCATGGTTGTCAGTTGTGTGAATGGTCACTATTGATCGGTTGCTTTCTAAAAAACCCGGGACCCTCTTAGAAAGATCTGCACTCAGGCCCTCTTCTAAGTAGCCCCTAACCTGGGCACGTCAGACCCGCCTTGCGGGTTCCCTCTTTTCTGGCACACCCACCCACCCACCCACCCACCCCTTCTCCCCTCCCCAGGTATCCGACACATTGATTCTGATCTTGGGGCTTCTGCTCTCTCTTTGTAGGCGTGAGCCAATGGGGGATAAGAAGGTTAGTCTAGAGCAGGGGTCTCCAACTTTGGCAACTTTAAGCCTGGAGGACTTCAACTCCCAGAGGCTTGTCTGGGGTTCTCCTGGGGGGTGAGGGGGATGGGATGCAAAGAGAAGGGGGCCCCTTCTCTTTGCATCCCATGCGGAGGAAAGTCACTCATCTAGTTGGCTTTGAGGCCAAGGCAGGACTAGAACTCAGAGCCGAATTGCTACACCGAACTGACTCCTTTAATCGTTTCTTGATGTCCACCTATCATCTCAATCACCATCTCCATCCTTGTAGTGAAAACCCATCCTTTCTTGTCCTATCTTTGGAAGAACTATGAATAATTCGGTCCCATCTCCCCATAAGCCTGGAGGACGTCAACTCCCAGAATTCCCCAGCCAGCTTTGCTTGAAGTTGAGCTCCTCCAGGCTCAGAGACCCCTGCTCTAGAGGGAGCTCTTGAAAGGAGCCTTTGGAGGGGCCTTTGAGGCCGGGGGCCTTCCAGCTGGATCCTCCGCTGTGGCCATGGGCTGGTCGAAAGGCTAGTAGGCTGGGGCTCCGCTTATGGACGGTGCTGCCCTCTTAAATGAGCCCTCTTAGCCACGTGGAGCCTCTCCATTCAGGAGCAGTTCATAGACAGGAGACACAGATGAGACGTTTGGCTAGTCTGAACCGTTGCAAAAGGCCGCAGGGTTACGTGTGCGGTCTTTCATTTCAATATCGAATGTTCCTTATTTGACTAAAATCACATTCCTAGCATCAGGCTAAGAGGCAAATCCGCACCATCGTCACATCACACGGGATTACATTTTACCTCCCCAAATCTTAGCTCCCTTCTGCTTTCCCTTCAGGCCGCCATTCCCAGAGTTGTACCTGCCAGGTGAATCTGGTCCTACAACTCCCATCATCCCCGGCTAGGGGAAAAAGCCAGCTTGGTTGGGGATGCTGTTTTCTGGGTTCAATTCCGCCAGTGCAAAACCTCTCGATGCAAAGCAGGCTTGGAGAGGCCATCCAGGCCAAGGCTGCCCCTTGGCTTCTCTTGCCCCAGGGGCCGTGGTGAAATCCGATTCTTTTTACTGCCGGTTCTATGGGCGTGGCTTGGTGGGCGTGGCAGGGGAAGGATGCTGCAAAATCCCCCTTCCAGCCCCATCAGCTGGGACTCAGGAGGCAGAGAAGAGATGGGGGCATGGCCAGCCAGAGGTGGTATTTGCCAGTTCTCCGAACTACTCAAAACGTCCGCTAACGGTTCTCCAGAACCTGTCAGAATCTGCTGAATTCCAGCCCTGCACAGTGAGTGCAAGTTGTGTCTGTGTGTCAGTATTTGAACTGTGGGCAGGATCAGGCACCTGCCTCCTTGTGTCCCTGCAGGGACCCCCTCAGCCCAGGAACATTTGCACCCCGGTTCCTTCTTGGACCTCAGGAAGGCTGCCTTTGCGGGGACTCCCGGAACCATCTCTTCCCCATAAGCAACGGGCCCCGACTTGGCTCCCCTGAAGAAAAATGTCAGCTACCCCTTCCCCACTTGAGTGAGCAGCCCCCTCGGCTTCTCTTGTGATGCTCAGTTGCCATTTGTTGGATTTATACTTTATTCCTATATATTATACTAGCTGTTCCCGGCCATGCGTTGCTGTGGCCGTCTGGTTAAATGGCCAACCAATCTGTGTGTAGATCTACACCTGCACACACAAACACGTACACACAACCACTGTATAACCCCAACCTACCTACCTACTCCCTTTCTCCCTCTCTCCCTCTACCTACCTACCTACTATATTTCTCCCTCTCTCTCTCTCTCTCTCTCTCTATCCCCCTACCTACCTACCTACCTACCTACCTACCTACCTACCTACCTACCTACCTACCTATTGCATTTCTCCCTCCCTCTCTCTATCCCTATAGCTGCCTATCTACCTACCTAATGTATTTCTCCTTGAATCTTATGGACAGAGTATCTTACGTCATAAAGGATGACATAATACCTCTGTGGCCCACTGCTCTCTCTGTATCCATCTACCTACCTTTTTTACAAGTTTTTACATTTCCGTTGCGTGTACCTGACACAGGTGTGACATCTACACAATGTATATATATATCATTGGTGCCGTACTTGAAAGGAACGTTGTGTAAAAATTTGGAAGCGATCGGTGCAGGACTTTCGGAGATGAGCAGTTTTGAACAAACTCTTGTTACTTTTTTATTTATGTAGATTATTATATTATTATATTATATTATATTATATTATATTATATTATATTATATTATATTATATTATATTATATTATATTATATTATATTATATTATATTATTATATTTTTTACGTTTGTGCTGATAAATAAATAAATCAGAGAGACTAGCATAGATCTATTTCAAGCTATTTAGCTCTCATCAGCTAGCCATACCCTTACTGGGATTTGAACCGAGGCTGTATTACATGTTAGGCAGATGTTTTAGCCACTAAGCCACAAGTTCTCTTCCTGATCAGCTGAGCCAGGGGAATAAGTATATACTTGTGTCACAACACCCTGTTAAGCCCCAATTAAGGGAGGAAGCAAAGCTGCTTTCCTTTTCTGTCTTTCGGCTCATCACCAGAGACCATCTAGACAGAAAGCTATGAGTTGCCTTTTGTTTCCATTTGTGTTTTTTACATTTGTGCTGATAAATAAATAATATATACACATATATACACACACACACCCCTCATGTGGCGGAATTTTGGGGGCATCGTGTGCTTTTTGTTGCATGCCCCCCAGAGGGACCTGATTCGGGTTGGGCAACCTTCTAAACCTCATAAATAAATCTTTGCCAAGTTATGCGGCATCATCTTTCCAATGTGGGCGATGCAGCCTGGTCTTTTCCGGCCGAATTTAGGAGGAAAAGAAGAAGAGGAAACTCCATCTTGCGACAGCCCAGCCGCGTTTCCTCCTTCCCCCGCAGAGGCTGTTTTCTAGAGGGGGTGGGTGGGGGAAGCCGGGGGGGAGGGAACACGGGGAGGGTGACTCTGCCTGGTCACATGAGGATGACGGTGGGGCTCAGCTGTGGAGACGGAGAATGGGGAGGGGGCAGCAGCAGGGGAGAGGGGGAAACCAGGGTGGGGATGTGCTGAGGCCATGGGGTTAGAGGAAGTGGGCAAGGGCCAGGGTGCTCTGCTCTCTCTTCCTGGAAGGGAAGCTGTGGAGGGAGATCCGGGGGCCGGTGGGGGCTGAGAGCGAGGAGAGGGAACAGCCGAGGCCTTTGCCTGCAGCACATCAAGTGGAGGAGAGAAGACAGGAGAACCGAGTTGGAAGGGACCTTGGAGGTCCTCTAATCCAGGGGTCTCCAACCTTTGCAACTTTAAGTCTGAAGGACTTCAGCTCCCAGACTTCTCCAGCCAGCTGGGAGCTGAAGTCCTTCAGAGTTAAAGTTGCAAAGGTTGGCGACCCCTGGCCCAGGCCCTGACACTGACAGCTTTGCTGGCTGGAGAAGTCTGGGAGCTGAAGTCCTTCAGACTTAAAGTTGCAAAGGTTGGCGACCCCTGGCCCAGGCCCTGACACTGACAGCTTTGCTGGCTGGAGAAGTCTGGGAGCTGAAGTCCTTCAGACTTAAAGTTGCAAAGGTTGGCGACCCCTGGCCCAGGCCCTGACACTGACAGCTTTGCTGGCTGGAGAAGTCTGGGAGCTGAAGTCCTTCAGACTTAAAGTTACAAAGGTTGGAGACCCCTGCTCTAATCCAACCTCCGGTTGGAGCAGGAGACCAATGGGTGCTCAGCCTCTTCTTTAAAGTTTTTAAGCATCACAATTTCAGAAGGAAGCTCTTCCACTGACTAATGAAGTCAGGAAATCCCTCCTTGGTTCTTGCGTCTCTTCTCCATTGCTTCCTGTCCTGCCTTCCGGGGCTCCAGAGAACAGGCTGATCTCTTCAAATATTACAAGACTGCCATCGTGTCATCCCCTAGTCAGGGGTGGATTTCACGTTTTTTCACTGCCGGTTCTGTGGGCGTCCCCTGGGGGGTGGGGGGCGGCAGCGGAAGGGTACTGCAAAATCCCCATCTCTTCCCCACTCTGGGGCCAGCCAGAGGTGGCATTTGTCGGTTCTCCGAACTACTGCTATCGGTTCGTAAGAAGCTGCTGGATTTCACCCCTGCCCTGGTCCTTCTCTAGAGCAGCCATGCCCAGTTCCTGCAACTGTCCTTCATATGTTTTAGCCACCAGCACCCCTAATCGTCTTTTTGGCTCTTCTCTGCACTCTTTCTCTGTTTTTATATCGTGGTAACAAAAGCTGGCTTGTGGGTTTTTTTCCAATATTTAATCGCCATTGGGCAGGTCCACCACTGATGGAAATAGGTCCCCTCTCTGTGACCACATTTCCAGCAATTAGGCATGGTCCCAGGGAACATTCTGGCAAGTCTTGCCGGGGGTAGATGCCACCGATATATCATTTTATATATATTTTCCTTATACGAGGCTGCCATAGTCAATTTCATATTTTTAAACCAAATTTCTTCCCAATTTTGAAAGTCCAATGTGCGTCCTATATTCCGTCCCCAGGCAATCATGCAGTCTTTGACCACTTCTTCCCCTACGTCTAATAACAATAGATGTCCGTAACACTTGGAGAGCATCCCTTTCTCTATTCCAAAAAGAACCTTGTCCAGTTCTTGTTTATAGGGATATATACCTTCAGTCTTCTGATCTTTTTTGTACCTTGAGAGTATCTGGGAATATGGCCACCAGTCGATATGGTACCCTTGCGAAGCTAATGATTCCCTGGTCTTCAAATTCCCCTGTGAATCTAAGATCTCTTCATATGTCAAGATCTTCTCCCCTCTGTATCGTGTTGGATAAACAAGGGCTTCCTGGGTAGAAATCCAACTTGGCACCTTCAAGTATAACTTCCTCCTCAACTTCTCCCAAGAATAGATCAAGGTCCTACGCACCAAATGGTTATTGAAGTGTTTGGGTCGCTCTGAACTGGGCCAAATATAATAGTGCCAACCATACTGTAGGCCCCAGCCTTCAATAGTCAAGAGCCGTGTTCTTCTCAGGGTCATCCATTCTTTAATCCAAATTAATAAAGCCGCCTGATAATAAAGCTGCCAATTGGGGAGACCAAATCCCCCTCTAATTCTAGGTTCCTGCATCATTTTCAGTTTAATTCTAGGTTTTTTACCTTGCCAAATAAATTTTGAGACGGCTCTATTCATTTCAATAAAGAATTTCTTTTCCAATCTTACAGGGGCCGATTGAAATAAAAATAGCCATTTGGGGAGAATACACATTTTAATAACTGCTATTCTCCCCATAAGGGAGAGTTGCAGGTTCTTCCATCTGCCGAAATCTTGGACCATCTGCTTGTAAAGGTGAACATAGTTGTCTTCCTTTATGGAGCTACATTTCCCTGTCAGCCATATTCCTAAATATTTGATTTTATTTACGATCTTCAGACCCACTAGATCTTCAAATTGTTGCTTCTGTCTTGTGGTCATGTTTTTGACCAACATTTTGGTCTTATCTTCATTAAGAAGTAGACCTGCAACGCTCCCAAATTCCCTAATTAATTCTAACAAATGCGGTCCTGATTCCCTAGGTTCTTCTAAAATGAAGGCCAGATCATCAGCATATGCTTGCACCTTAACCTCCTCCCGTCTAATCCTCAGTCCCTTTATTTCATTTTTCCGTCTTACTTCTCTCAATAGAGGTTCCAAAGTCAAGACAAATAATAGCGGGGATAAGGGGCAGCCCTGTCTTGTACCTCTATGTGGTTAATAGAAATCATCCAACATCAATTAGATTTGAAACCTGAAACCTTCCTGTTAGGACTCAAACCCCCAGATATCAACATGGAGATATGGTTTTTGGTGTTGCACATAATTATCGCGGCAAGATTGGCATTTGCCCAGGAATGGAAGAGTGATCAAATACCAATGGATAGGGCAGTAATAAATAAAATTAATGAATGCGCAGAATCGGATAGATTAACAAAATTAATTAAAGGGAAAAAGGACTCAGAATTCTACAACTCGTGGAAGAGGTGGTATAATTGGGTACGGGTACGACCGAATAATAATAACTGAAGCAATAATATATGTTTAAATCAGATATTGGTAATAATATTAATTAATAATTAAAGGACAAATAAGAATTGATGAACTAAGTACGTTGACTAGATGGGCTGTATATAGTGTAAATGTTGGTGTTAAATATTAGGCCTATTATTATGACGGTAATGTTAAGTTTGGTTATTTAAATGTTATGCTTTCTCGCGTTGTGACGGCAATAGGTTTAAAATTATGTTTGTACGATTTTATAAGAATAAATAAAAAATTAAAAAAAAAAAAAAAGCTGGCTTGTGGGCACAGCGCCGAATGCTTCGCGCCTGAATTTCAGACTCTGCCTGGCTTCTCTGCCGTCCCCTTGTCTCTTAGTAAAAGCTCCTTTTGAAATGTAAATTTTTTCAAGAGTTTTACTCTCTTGGGAAGGCAGTGGAGGCAGCGCCTTGTCTTTGGTCTCTCAGCTGCCCAAGAGGAGAAATTGCCTCCTTCATCCAGGGAGCATCCCATTGGCACTGCTGGTCTTCCCTCCTTCCCTCCCTCCTTCCCTCCCTCCCCCCTTCTTCCTTCCCTCCTTTCCTCCTTCCCTCCCTCCCTCCTTCCCTCCCTCCCTCCTTCCCTCCCTCCTTCCTTCCCTCCTTCCCTCCCTCCCTCCCTCCTTCCTTCCCTCCCTCCCTCCCTCCCTCCCTCCCTCCCTCCTTCCTTCCTTCCTTCCTTCCTTCCTTCCTTCCTTCCTTCCTTCCCTCCTTCCCTCCCTCCCTCCTTCCTTCCCTCCCTCCCTCCTTCCTTCCTTCCCTCCCTCCCTCCCTCCTTCCCTCCCTCCCTCCTGACCAGCAGCCCAGGGAATGCCAGAAGCCGTCCCCAGTTGTCCCCCCACAGGCTTTCTGAAGGCTGCATTTCTCTGATGATAGCCATGGTCTGCTTTAAGTTTGCTTTGGTCCGATGCTGCCCCTCCCTCCCCAGGTTCCCCCAGGGCAGGGGTCTGCAAAGTTGGCTCTTTTAAGACTGGTGGACTTCAACTCCCAGAATTCCCCAGCCAGCATGGCTGGCTGGGGAATTCTGGGAGATGAAGTCCACCAGTCTTAAAAGAGCTGACTTTGCAGACCCCTGCCCCAGGGGATCAGCTGGGCACCTGGGCAATGTGGGCTTCCTCCTGGGTCTAGGTCAGGGGGCTCCATCTGACCTGGAAAGAGCGAAGGAGAGGCCCACGGTGCCTCTGCCAGTGGGGGGCCCTCCCGAGCGCCCTTTTCCCTGGCAGAGGGTTGCAGGAGACCAGGGTGGCTGCCAGAGCGCTTGGGCCCCCACAGGTGCCTCCAGCACGAGTGATGAGCTGCCCCCTCCACCCCCGGAGGTCAATGATGCAGCCCTGAATGAAGTGGAGTTTGACCGCCCTGGTCCAGCTGCTCCCCTCCCCCCCCTTGCAAAGGCAGCGCAGCCGGTCTTCTGCCCCGCTCAGGACTTGGCCCGAGGCCACAGGTTTGTTGGGAAGGGAGCCAGAAGAAGCTTGTGGTCTCTCACGCACTTCCTGTTGCCGCCTGCCTGAAGGGTGCAACCAAGCCGCACAGCCAAGCAGAGAAGTTGGGATGGCTTCGAAGCCGCCTTGCCACCAAGTTACAAGGATGCCTTCGGCCCCCTCACTTCTGGGGGCTGCCCAGGCAGCCCTGGAGTTACGGCCAATCCTCCTGCGACCGTCTGAAGTTGCAGCAGCGCACGGATGGTGCCCAGGCCTGGTCCCTGAAGTTGCATGGCCAAAATCCAGGCGCTTGGCAGACGCCCCACTTTTAGGACTGCTGGGATGCCTCAGCTGCCCTCCTGCCCATCTACCCCCCCCCCCCATCTCTACCCTTCTGGCCACCTTGCAGAGGGCCCTCCTGGGGACTGGAGTGGCGCTGGAGCTGGACTGGAGGCCTGGGGTCTTCAGCACCTCGAGTCTCTTGCCACAGCCCAGTGCCACTCTACAAAGGCCAGCCTCCCTGCCGTGCCAAGCTAAGCTTTGCGGCCTTCCTCCCGCAGCTGATGAGCCCCCCCGGCCTCTCCCCCCATGAGGCAGCGCTGCTTTTCGAGGCCATTTGCAACCTTCCCCAAGTGGCCCGTGCCATTGGTGGCACGTTTGGGAGGAAGAAGTCCTGGCATGGGGAGGGAAGGGCAGCTGGGGTGGGGGGAGGGCAGGCCGAGAGGGCAAGGTGGCCAAAGGGGAGCTGAAGGGGAGGAAGCCCCTCATCCTACTGAGGCTGGGGCAGGGAGGGGCTCCCGGGAGGGCTGTGTGTGACCAGGGTGGATCCTCATGTGATACTTGGTGGCGTTTGATTAACAGGGGCAGCCAGGAGGCCCACCGTTGCCCTGGCAGCCCTTCTTGGGCCTCCCTCCGCAGGCCTGGCCAGTGAGCAGGCAGGCGCCTGGGTGGGTCAGGGCTGCAGGGTCTGCAAAAGAAGGACAACGACACCCATACGCAGATCCCGGGCCTCCTTCCTCCAGCCGATTCCCCAGAGGAAGAGCCCCCTCGGTTCACTAGCTCGGACGAGGGCCGGTTGAACAACGCCAGCCGCTCAGTAAACCAGCCCATCAAAGCTTCCCCAGCCGGCTTCTCTCCCTTCCTTTGACCCCGAGAGTGTGGGGGGGAAGGGATTTGCCCACCAGGGTCATTGCCAGGTGCCTTGAACAAGGGAAAGTTCCTCTCTGGCTCATTAGCCACTTAACCGAGGGAGCGGAAGGTCAGCAGCGGCACACGCGAAGTCCCATTTGAGCCTCACTTAGCGCCCAGGTGAGAGAAAGTCCCAGGAAGGACCCCCGAGGAGGGCTGGGAGATGATCTCCCTTCACGGGAAGACGTTGAATCCGATCCCTTTGCCTTCCTCACCACACTCCCCTCCCCTCCCCCCAATCTTCCTTCCAGCCCACTCAGGGGGCAGGGGGGCCGGGCGGGTTTGCTTCAAGAACACCCACGTGGGATTACCTGAGGTTTTAGGGGAAAATAGGAGCTGCGGTACCCACCCACCTGTGCAAAAGTGCACAATCCTGTTTGCTGGGACTTTTTCCTGGCTGGCAGCTGAAGGAGGCAGAAGAGGGATGGGTGGGTGTGATTTATTAGAGGCGGATTGATGGGGGTGGGAGGGAGGGAGGGAGGGAGGGGGGCTGAATTCTATCGGAGCCTCTCCCAAGTCCTGGAAGCCTCCCAAGGTTGCCTTTCCCATCCAGGTGATGGATGTGCCTGTTTTGAGCTCCGCGCAGGCAGGCAGGCAGGCAGGCAGGCAGGTTCTCCCCCCTGCAAGCCTCGACTTCTCCACCTTCCCTGGAGGCCTGGGCAGAAAACAGCTTTTTTGGAAACAAGTAACAACTGGTGGGACCAGCAGGGCACTCCTTAGGCAGCGATCCGGTTACCTGCCTACCTGCGTTTTGCGTCTTCCCCTCCGCCTCTTCCTCCAAGGGAGGCCTGGGGAGGGGGGAAGGGTTGCAGGGCAAGTGCCCCCACCTCTCCTGGATGCCTCTTGCCCCCCCCCCTGGAGGAAATCGAGGGGGGAGGGCAGCTGCCCCAAGGCAAGCCGATTGGGGACCTAAGCACCCCCCCCACCCCCATCAGGCTCCACCATGTCGGGGGCTGGGAGCTTGAGAAAAGGGTGGGGGATTCCTTCAGGGAAGGAGGGGGAGGGGGCATTCCAGATGGGGGCTGGGCTGGACGGTTCCATGAAGCAGCAAGAAAACCCAGGAATAACCGCAACTGGGTGAAAAATGTAAGGACGTGCCGTTAGAAAATGGGAAGCCAAATGAAAATGCATTGCTAAAGAGGCCATGCTAACAAAATTACAGGTTGGGGAATAATATTGTGTGAGCTTATTATTTTTATGAAATATTAGGACCTGAGCGATTGAAGGACCTCATGGGTGTCTATTAGAGCAGGGGTCTCCAACCTTTGCAACTTTAAGTCTGAAGGACTTCAGCTCCCAGAATTCTCCAGCCAGCAAAGCTGTCAGTGTCAGGGCCTGGGCCAGGGGTCCCCAACCTTTGCAACTTTAAGTCTGAAGGACTTCAGCTCCCAGAATTCTCCAGCCAGCAAAGCTGTCAGTGTCAGGGCCTGAGCCAGGGGTCTCCAACCTTTGCAACTTTAAGTCTGAAGGACTTCAGCTCCCAGAATTCTCCAGCCAGCAAAGCTGTCAGTGTCAGGGCCTGGGCCAGGGGTCTCCAACCTTTGCAACTTTAAGTCTGAAGGACTTCAGCTCCCAGACTTCTCCAGCCAGCAAAGCTGTCAGTGTCAAGGCCTGGGCCAGGGGTCTCCAACCTTTGCAACTTTAAGTCTGAAGGACTTCAGCTCCCAGACTTCTCCAGCCAGCAAAGCTGTCAGTGTCAGGGCCTGGGCCAGGGGTCCCCAACCTTTGCAACTTTAAGTCTGAAGGACTTCAGCTCCCAGAATTCTCCAGCCAGCTGGCTGGAGAATTCTGGGAGCTGAAGTCCTTCAGACTTAAAGTTGCAAAGGTTGGGGACCCCTGTATTAGAGTGACGGGATCTGTCGATCAGTGAGGGATCTCCAGGGTCCCTGGGTGCAGGGGGCGGACGTGTTTGCAAGCAGAAGAATCATTCCGTGGGTTACACCAGGCTGACCAGTTGCATAGCTTCCTGTTTAAAGCTATGAATGTTTTCCGAAGCAGAGATCTGCACCTAAAGCTTTCCAAACAGCATCAGAATTATTCATACCAAATAGATGAATCATGGCATCAATTGCCAGCTGGATGTGGCAGGAAAAGCTTTTCCAGGTGGGGACCAAGGGGGGGCAGGGAGGGACACCTCTCTAGTGCCCCCTGGTTTTAAAGGACAGGCTTCCCTCCCTCTGGGATGAGCCAGGGAGGCCCCCGTCCTTCTGCAGCTGGATACTCTGCACATCTGCCTGTTAATCCATAACGGACTCAGGTGGGCAGGACATGCAACAGCCTCTCTCCCCAGTCGATACAGACCGAAAGCAGCAGCAGGTTAAGGACAAGGAGAGCTGAAGAGGGGTTGGTTTAATTTAATTTAGTTTCCAAATTTTTATACCGCCCCATCTCCACAATGGGACTCGGGGCGGTGCACAGAAGATAAAAAGTAAAAACAACAGCATACGCATCCTATAAATACAACCCACAATTTAAAACCGAATTAAATACATATAACTGTGCTACAAAGATTAAAACTATAAAGCCCTCTATTAAAATTAAATTCACATTCTTAATTTGTGGGGGAGCCTCAATGCCAGGTGCAGGGTGGCTCTAGTCCAGGGCAGGCCAGAGTTGCTGCAGCTGGTAAGGGTGCCAGGGAGGAGCTGGGGGGCCTGGGGAATTTCCTGGTAGGGAGGAGAGTCTTGAGTTGCTTCTCTTCCGCCAGGAAAGCCATTTAAGCCCCCCCATCCCCAATCCCCATCTGACCCCTTTCCCAGATCCTCCCTGCAAAAGGATCGCAGACATGCGTGGCCCTTGCAAACCCCCACCACCCCAGTCTTTGAGCTGGGGTGGCTCTCCTCAGAAACTAATTCTGGGTATGAAGAAGGCAGGTATCTGGGGAGCCCCTTTGGCCTAGTGGTTATGGTCCCAGGCCAGAGATCGGGAAGCCCAGAGTTCTCGTCCTTCCCTGGCATGAAGCCAGCTGGGGAGCCTCTCGGCCCCTGAAGAAGCTGCAATAAGGGCAACCCACCGAAGACAAGAAAACGGACAGGATTCGTCCAGGAAGGCACCAAAATAAATAACTCAACATTAAAGTCTCAGAGGCGCCGGCTGATTTTGCAGCTGGTGCAAAGCTTTGGCTGTGGCACTCCGGGTTTCTCCAGGAGTCACCCCCACCCCCCACCCCAGACGGAGCCCCTGTCCCTCTGGGGCTGTCTTTCTGACGTCTCTGCCCCCGGGAGGCATTCCCCTTGCAGACCAACCTCTCTAAGTGCACAGACACTTCCAAAGGTTTTCCAGCGCAAACGGAGGATGGCCCTGCGGTGGGAAACCAAGGCAGAGCTGGAAGGGGACTCTTGCAATACTGACCAGTAACGGAACCAACCCTGCCCCCGGGCCCCTTGATTATTTGGGGGCTCCTCGGAGCCTCTTGCTTGCTCCAGCCGTGCAACCTTCCTGCCTTTGGTCTCCGCAGAGTGCGGAAGAGAGCCAGAGGGCCTAGTGGTGACAGTGCCAGGCCAGGAGTAGTTTGGGAAGCCTCTTCCTCTCAGCCGTCCGGAGGAGGCCAGGCAGCCCCTTCGGGAAAGCACAGAGTCGCTTCCAGGGAGTTCCCAGGAGTCCGGTTATTGCTGGGCCCCCAAGAGGTGCCTGGAGGCCCTGGGCAGCTGACCGTCCGCCTTCTGGCAGGACAGAAAGGCTGGACATCCATTGCAGAGGCCGAGGAGCACCCGGCCTGGCCCCTTGGGAGGCGGGAGGGAAGTCCTCTGCCTGCAGTGCAAGAGCATTTCGGAGGCCCTCGGGAAGCAGCACAAAGCCTGCACACCCGGCTGCCTCGGAGACGTCCAGGGAGGATCGGCCTACTTGAGAAGCATCGTCTCTTTTTTCTCCCGGCCCTCAATATTGCATGAGGGGATTAAATATTTAAACTCAACCAAGCCTCGCTGGGGAGGGGAAGTGGAGGTGGGGGTGGAGGGGAACGGTTTCAAGTTCTGGTTAAATATTTTTTTTCTTTTATCGCGCAGCTGTGTCGATTAGAAAAACGACACGGCTATTGAAAATGCTCTTCCGTGTCCCTCTTTAATTAAGGCAACCGCATAATGCCGCTCTGCCCTGGTTAATGAATTTTTAACTACCAAGAGGAGGACGCGGAGGCGCTCGGCCAGAGGAACGCCGAGGCCTGGAGGGGCTGCGTTGGCGGGCGGGGATCCTGACGGGACGTTCCAGGAGAGGATCGGATCAAGGCCACGGCTCCCCTGCATTTTAAAGAAATGACCCTCTTTGGAGAGAGCCCCCCACCCCCACCCCCACCCCCAACTCCAGGCATGAGGTGGAGGAGGGCGGCTGCGGCCCCTTTGGGGATGCCAGTCGGTCTTCCTGACCTGCAGGAGGCCAGGTGGGGCATGTTGAGCAAGGGGCTCCTTTCGCCCCCTCTCGTCTTATTTTAGCATCAGGCCTTATAAAAATGGTGCAAATTGCAGAAACCGGCTGGGTGTTATTTTCTTCGGCTGCTTTGGAAGATTTTTTTGCTGCTGTCCTAGTTTTGCGCTGGCGGAAGGTGAAGTGCGGGCTCGGCCAAGGCTTCTCAAGGGGCTGCAGGACCCTGGGCTTCTCGGCTCCATCCTGGGGATGACGGAGTCCGTCAGGAAGAGTGGGGCCCCGGGGCCACACTGCCTACCCAGCTGTCTCAGAGAGGGTCTCAGGGCCACAGAGACCGTCCAGCAACGGAGGTCTCCTTAAGGCAGGTGGGCAGGCAGTGCCTTCCCCAGGACCCCCCTCCTCCTCCGGATGGGCAATGTGGGGGCCTCCAGTGTTGCGGCTAGCCTCCTTGGGCACGTGGGATGCGTGTGTGTGTATGTGTGTGTGTGTGAGAGAGAGACCTATCTATCTTCTATCTTCTATATAAATAAAAATGTAACAAGAGTTTGTTCAAAACCGCTAATCCCTGAAAGTCCTGCACCGATCGCTTCCAAATTTTCACACAACGTTCCTTTCGAGTACGGCACCAATGATATAAATAGATTGTGTAGATGTCACACCTGTGCCAGGTGCACGCAATGGAAATGTAAAAAATTGTAAAAAAGGTAGGTAGATGGGCCACAGAGGTAATATGCCATCCTTTATGACATAAAATACTCTGTCCATAAGATTCAAGGAGAAATACAGTAGGTAGGTAGGCAGCTATAGGGATAGAGAGAAGGAGGGAGAAATGCGGTAGGTAGGTAGGTAGGTAGGTAGGTAGGTAGGTAGGTAGGATGGATAGAGGGAGAAATACAGTAGGTAGGTAGGCAGCTATAGAGATAGAGAGAAGGAGGGAGAAATGCGGTAGGTAGGTAGGTAGGTAGGTAGGTAGGTAGGTAGGATGGATAGAGAGGGAGAAATACAGTAGGTAGGTAGGCAGCTATAGGGATAGAGAGAAGGAGGGAGAAATGCGGTAGGTAGGTAGGTAGGTAGGTAGGTAGGATGGATAGAGGGAGAAATACAATAGGTAGGTAGGCAGCTATAGGGATAGAGAGGAGGGAGAAATGCGATAGGTAGGTAGGTAGGTAGGATGGATAGAGAGGGAGAAATACAGTAGGTAGGTAGGCAGCTATAGGGATAGAGAGAAGGAGGGAGAAATGCGGTAGGTAGGTAGGTAGGTAGGTAGGTAGGATGGATAGAGGGAGAAATACAATAGGTAGGTAGGCAGCTATAGGGATAGAGAGGAGGGAGAAATGCGATAGGTAGGTAGGTAGGTAGGTGGATAGAGAGGGAGAAATACAGTAGGTAGGTAGGCAAGTAAAGGGATAGAGAGGGAGAAATATGGTAGGTAGGGAGAGGGAGAGGGAGGGAGAGGGAGAAATGCAGTAGGTAGGTAGGTAGGTAGGTTGGTAGGTAGAGAGATATAGAGAGGGAGAAATACAGTAGGTAGGTAGGGAGAGGGAAAGAGAGGGAGAGAGAGAGAGGGAGAGGTAGGTAGGTTGGGGGTTATACGGTGGTTGTGTGTATGTATTTGTGTGTTCAGGTGTAGATCTACACACAGATTGGTTGGCCATCTAACCAGACTGGGCCACAGCAACGCGTGGCCGGGAACGGCTAGTTATTTATAAAAAATAAATCCTGGGTAAATAAATAAATAAATAAAAACAAAACAAAACATAACATCATTTGCACATTAAAGTGCACATCCTTTCATGTTCCCCGAAGGCTTCCTTCTGATTTATCAATCAATACATTTTAAAAAACCAGGCGACGTAACCCAACCTTCTTTTATTCCCTGCTCATAATTCTCTTTATCGCATCCTTTCTCCGATGGGCAGAAAAGTCACATTCATCCCTGCCTGACCGAAAGCCGCACCGTTCTTCCCCCATTTTGGCCCTTGCGGCTTCTGCCCCCCCCCCCATCAGAGTTCTACCCAGTCCTTCCTTCCCGTGGGATGTTCAGTGGGGCTTCATCGTTCCCTTTGCCGAGAAGGGCCGTCGTGGCTAGTCCACCAGCATGGATGCAGCCTCCCTGCAAAGAGTTTGAGTTTATTAAATTTGAGTTTATTAAATTTATATACCGCACCCTTTCCCAGAAAGGGACTCGGGGCGGTGCACAGGCAACTTAAAAACAAATATAAACATAGCAAAATGCAAAATATAAAACCAGATTATATTATATAAAGAGCAGGTAAACCCCTCACACTCTCAGCTTTTAGCATTTTATCACCTGCAGGGCTGAGCTTTTTTCAACTCTCTTGCAGAGTTTATGACTTGCCGTGTAAATAGAAATAGCACTTAAAAGTTTACGGCCAGACTCTCTGGGCGGTTTGCAGAGTCAGCCTTGTTGTCTCTCCCCAACAATCTGGGTCCTCGGAAGGACGGAAGGCTGAGTCAACCTCCCGCCTGTCAGGATCGAACTCTTGGCTGTGGGCAGAGTCAGCCTGCAGTGGTGCAACTCCAACCACTGCTCCAAGTCAGGGCTCCGTTCCCCATCCTCCAAAACCCTCCTCCTTCGGCCTTTCCCCCCTTTGTCCCCCCAATTTCCTTCACTTTCACTTTAATTTGGTTTACCTGCTGGCCTCCAACCACTTCCCTAACAATTTAGCATTTCCATCGGAGTTTCTGTGGGTTTTCCTTTGCCTGCATTCTGGGCAGGGTCTCTGCCTGCCTTCCTGCCAGGCCTTTCCCTGAATATTTGCAGCCAAAGTCGAAATCTCTTATTTATTTATTTATTATTTAAATTTATAGACCGCCCCCTCTCCCCCATGGGGACACGGGGCGGTGCACAGGAAATTAAAATCTAATAAATAACAATATGCAACATACAAAATATTAAAACTGAATTAAATTATCCCTGTGCTAAAACAATATTTAAAATCCCTAAAAACCTTAACAATACCCTTTATTTTTTTTATTTTTTTAATCAAATTTATACCCCGCCCTTCTCCTTGTTAGGACCCTTGTTAATTTAATTCAAATTAAAACAAATTTATTTTTTTACGGCTAGGTACTGTATAAGAGTTAAGCCAGGCCGGCCTGCTGAAATAAGTGAGTTTTTAACTTCTGGCGGAAGGAGCGGAGGTCCGTCGTTGTTCTAATTTCGGGGGGCAGGTCGTTCCAAAGGGTCGGGACCACCACAGAGAAGGCCCTTCCCCTGGGCGTCGCCCGCTGGCATAGCCTAGTGGACGGCACCCGGAGAAGTCCCTCTCTGTGCGAGCGAATCGGCCGAAGGGATGTATGGGGCAGGATGCGATCCCGCAGAAAACTAGGTCCCGAGCCATGGAGCGCTTTAAAGATAGTAACTAACACCTTGAAGCGCACCCGAAAAACCACAGGTAGCCAGTGCAGCTCGCGCAGGAGCGGTGTTACGTGGGCAAACCTAGAGGTTCCCATTATTGCTCGCGCGGCTGCATTCTGGACTAGCTGCAGTCTTCAGGTGCACCTCAAGGGGAGCCCCATGTAGAGAGCATTGCAGAAGTCTAGCCGGGATATCACGAGTGCGTGAGTGACTGTGCACAGGGCGTCCCGGTCCAATAAGGGCCGCAACTGCCGTATCAGGCGAACCTGGTAAAATGCCTCCCTGGGCCGTTTTCTCCCGTCTCCCTTCGGAGTCTTCATTCTTCCTGTTAGCAGAACCTCTCCAGCTCCTGTGAAAAAAAAAACCCTTCCCTTCCTCCTTCCCTCCTTCCTCTGCTTTTCCTTTAATGCCTCCTGCCCTCCTTTTGTCTGCTTTCCTTTGCAGGATCGCCTTCTCTTTCCTTGCAACCTCCCCCATTTTCCCACCTCCGTTTTACTCCCAAGATCCACTCTGGAGGATTTCCCTAGGAAAAAAAAGGTCAGCTGGGCTACATTGCACCGCCCCGAGTCCCGTTGGGGAGAGGGAGTGGTTATATAAGTCTAAATAATAAAATAAATAAAATAAACATTAGCCCTTTATTTCTGGCGTGGAGGCCAAGAGAGACGGGCCTTTCGCCCTCTTCGGAGAAACTCTCCAATACAGGGAGTCCTCGACTTACAACGGCTCATTTAGTGACCGTTCAAAGTGACAAGGGCGCTGGAAAAAGTGACTTATGGACGTTTTTCACTGTTGCCACCTTTGGGGAATCCCCGTGGTCACTCAGACGCTTGGCAACTGACTCACATTTATGACGGTTTTAGCGTCCAATTCCCTTTTGCGACTTTCTGACTTTCCCTTAAGAACTTACCAACTGCATTGATTCACTTAAAGGTTGTAAAGTGAGGCAACCTATGTCTCACTCAACAACATCAATTTTAGGCTCTATTGTGGTCATAGGTTGAGGACTACCTGCATTTAAAAAGGATAAGCGTTGATCCTTCTTGCTACTCGTCTGTGTCTTTGGCGAAGTGAATCAGGGGAGGGAGATCCTGACCCCGGACCTTCACAGTCCATGTTCACCTTGGTTAGCTTTTTCATGGCTAAGCATCTTGCATGAACATCGCTGAGTTGGCCAGTTTCTGGGTTTTTTTATTATACGAGCCACGGCGGTGCAGTGGTTAGAGTGCAGGACTACTACAGGCTGCTGGCTGGCTGCAAATTGGCAGATCGAATCTCACCAGGCTCAAGGTTGACTCAGCCTTCCCTCCTTCGGGATCCCTCCTCCCTCCTTCCCTCCTTCGGGATCGCATCCTGCCCCATACATCCCTTCGGCCGATTCGCTCCCACAGAGAGGGACTTCTCTGGGTGCCGTCCACCAGGCAATGCCAGCGGGCGATGCCCAGGGGAAGGGCCTTCTCTGTGATGGGCCCGACCCTCTGGAACGACCTTCCCCCCGAACTGAGAATGATCACGGATCTCCGCTCCTTCCGCCAGAACCTTCAAACTTATTTTTTCCAACAGGCCGCCCTGGCCTAACTTACATCACCTAGCCCACAGTCTGCAGTTAAATTGTTTTAAATTGGTTTTAGGGATATGGTTTTAATGTATTTAAATTTTTAGCACAGGGATATTAATTTAATTAGGTTTTATATTTTGTATATTGTTGTTTATATATGTTTTTTAAATTGCCTGTGCACCGCCCCGAGTCCCTTCTGGGAATGGGTGCGGTATATAAATCAAATAAACTATAAACTATAACTAAACTTCCCAGGTGGGTAAAATTGGGGGCAATAGGCTGATTCCGTAAACCACTTAAGAGAGAACTGTAAAGCACTCTGAAGCGGTATGTAAGTCTAAGTGTCACTATTATTGCCCTCCCTCCCTCCTTCCCTCCCTCCCTCCCTCCTTGTCCTTCCTTCCTTCCTTCCTTCCTTCCTTCCTTCCTTCCTTCCTTCCTTCCTTCCTTCCTTCCTTCCTTCCTTCTTTCCAGTGGGTCACTGCCAGTCTCACTCTCGGCCACATTTCCTGGCAGCTATTCCTGTCTCGTCTCGGGGCTTGTAGGAGGATCCGGAGGTATTTAATAATAATAATAATAATTTTAATATTTCTAAACCGCACCCTCTCCCCACAGGGACTCGGGGCGGTGCACAGGCACAGTAAAACAATAAATACATATAAACATTTCATTAAAAATAAATTAAATCTAAACCTGCGCTAAAATTCCCATTAAAACCTGCGCTAAAATTCCCATTAAAACTAAGCAATATTACAAAACCCCAATAAAGCCTCTTTTCGAAAATAGCAACAGGTACGGTCAGTCAGTCGGGCATTATGTCGGAGAGGCGCCAGGGATTCCTTCCTGCCTGGTGAGGAGCATCTTGCCACCCCCCCCCCCATGGCCTTTCCAAGGAGGGTCAGCGGGGAGCCATAAAGACACCCCCCCCCCCCGGCTGGGTCCAGCTACTGCTTTTCCTCATTCTGAGCTGCTGGTGGGGGCAACCTGGTCACGCTGCGAACGGCAGCACTTCTGCCAACCTGGGCAAGACGCAGGATTGTCGCAGGGCAAGGATGCCCGGTGTGTGCCATTGGGCGCTGCTTGGCTGTTACCCTGTGGCTTGCCTAGAATGCGAGGGATGTGGGTTTAAGAACATTAGAACATAAGAAGAGCCTTGCCGGAAGAGGCCACAGCCCATCCCGTCCAGCCTTCTGTCTCCCACAGTGGCTCCCCATTTGCTTCAGGGTCTTCCCAAGCAGATGTCTTCACCTGCTTAGGATTCCCTGCAAATGGCATTGAGAGAATAGCCTGCCTATCTCTCCAACCTGGAGGGCGTCCTTAGGCATCCATCATGATAGCCATGGAGACCCTTGTTCTCCATGAACTCCTCTCATCTTTTCCTTCCTTCCTTCCTTCCTTCCTTCCTTCCTTCCTTCCTTCCTTCCTTCCTTCCTTCCTTCCTTCCTTCCTTCCTTCCTTTCTTTCTTAACATAAGAACATGAGAATAGCCTTGCTGGAACAGGCCACAGCCCATCCAGTCCAGCCTTCTGTCTCCCACAGTGGCTCCCCATTGGCTTCAGGGTCTTCCCAAGCAGATGTCTTCACCTGGTTATGATTCCCTGCAAATGGCATTGAGAGATCTCCTGCCTATCTCTCCAACCCGGAGGGTGTCCTTAGGCATCCCTCATGATAGCCATGGAGACCCTTGTTCTCCATGAACTCCTCTCATCCTTTCTTAAAGGTGTCGAGGCTGACAGCTGTCACCACTTCTTCTGGCAGGGAGTTCCATAGACCAGGGATCCTCTGGGTGAAAAAGTCCTTCCTCTTATTTGTTTGAGGTCTAGCTTCCAAAAGTTTCATGGAGTGCCCCCTAGTTCTAGTGTTACGGTTTAGGGTTTGTGTTTTATTTTTATGGTTGTGATGTACACTGAAGATGGCATTAAATTTTCATTGTGCGAGGTGCCATGACAAGAAACTAAACGAAACCTGGGCAGGGTGGGACGTCCACCGGGGGTCTCGGAGGCCCAGGCTGGAAGGGGCCTCTGCCCTCCTCTTTGCCTCCCTCCGTCAGCTTCCCAATCCCTCAAGGGCATTGTGGGGCCTGCAGCTGGTTCTCCAGGTGGAAGCGATTCTCCTGCCTGGGTCTCTCCTGCCAGCCACTGGTTTGCCTGGAAACATTCATGGCTCAAATCCCGGCCTCGGAGGGAGACGGGACCCTCCTCGTTTCCCGGCCTTTCCTGGGTCAGCCGCTGCTTTCTGGCTTTTTCTGCCCTTTCATTTGGGGCTGCTTTGATCTGTCTCTTCGCTCTGGACGTGGGTTGCGAAGGCTCCCAAGCGCCTTGGCGTTAGGCAGGAGGGTCTCATAGATAGTGACCGTCTGTAGAAGGATCTTGCAAAGATCTTGCTTGACTGCTGCAGCACCCATTGCCCAGAAATAAGAGGAGGAGGAGGAGGAGGAGGAGGAGGAGGAGGAGGAGGAGGGAAAGTCCTCCTTGCAATCTCAGTGTTGACAATCAGGGAGGAGAGAGGGGGGGGGTCTTTCCCAGCTCTGCCCGGTGCTTCTGGTACGAATGGAGACGCAGCCCTGAGCTGACCCCAGCGGCTCTTGGAAGCTAAGCAGGGCCGGCCCTGGCTGGCTGTGGGAAGGGCGCCTCGGGATGCAGGAGACCTCTCAAGGAAGGCAGGATTTCTATAGTGATGAAACTGTTTAACTCCAAACTCACTCTGGACGCCCTATGGAAATGAAACCCTCCAGCGGGTATCCAGCTGAGTCTGGATGGGCACCAGGCAGTCTGAAAGTGGGATAGGAAGGAAGGAAGGAAGGAAGGAAGGAAGGAAGGAAGGAAGGAAGGTCAGAAGCAGCAGCTTCTCCAGCCTGGAACTTCGGGGTCCATGGGCAGTTTTGCTGTAGCATGAGGCCTGCCGTGGCTTCCAGGAAATTTGGCCGATTGCAGGGTATTCCCAGGGCCCCTCCTGGGACTCGGAAGCCCAGCAGAGGCCGAGGGTCACTGGTCAGAGATCCACTCCGGAGCAGACCCTCATCAGGGGATGGGACAGGGGACCACTAAGGCGCCCCTTCCGGCCTTCAGGAGGGGCTGCAGGGAGGCGGATTCCCTGGTGTCTCCTTGCTGGGTCTGCAGGGACTTCCTTGGGCCAGGAGGCTGCCAGAGGAGCTGGGGATGATGGACTGGAGGTGCCTCTGGATTGGCTGGTTGGGGAAAGGCTCTTCGCTGCTTTTGTTGCCTCTCCCCCCCCCCCCCCCCCCCCATGGGACTGATGTGGTTGAAAGAGGAGAGCATCTCAGAGGGGAACTGAGGGGGCTCCTCTCTGTGCTTGGCTCTTTGCATGTAGGCGTTTTGTTCATGGACTGGGCAACGCCATCAGTGCTGGTGAGTGTGGGGATTGCTCCCTGTTCCTACCCAGCCGTGGGGGTTGCCTGTGCTTGTCTCCTTGGTGGTTGGGGCATCACTTGGTGCACCGGGCTAGAAACGGGCAGGTGAGGAATTCTAGGAGGTCTGCATGGATTCCTGCCCCCCACCCCCCATGGCCCTTTGTCCCCCCCACCCCACCTGATGACTTAGCAGAAGGGAGGGGGGCGGGATGCCCTGTGCACAGTCCCGGAGAGTTGGGTGCTCAGGAAGCGCTTGCACGACGGAACCTGAACTGGGCTCTGGCTGAGGCTTCTCTGCCTGGAGATCTTGTTTCTGGGCAAGGATGGAGAAGGCCCCTTGGGAGAGGTGCAGAAAGGGGGGGCCAGGCACTCTGGGGAGGGGGATGCAAGCCGCCTGATCCACTCGTGCCCTGCAAGCACCTCCCTTCCTTCCCCTTGGCTGCTGGGAGGGATGTCCCAGAGCAATGCAGGGAAGGGCAGTCTGTGTGTGTGTGTGTGTGTGTGGTGGTTGTTGGCAAGGACACCCCCTTGGGCAGACCGGAGGGGCTCCATGGTTGAGTCCGGGGAGGGGAGCTCTCCGAACAGCCTGGGAAGAGCCACAGGCAAAGGGACTCCTTCCAATCCCATCTGTATCGCAAGCCCTCCCCTCCCCCTTAGCCCTGGGAAGGCTTCCCTGCAGGACACGTTTTGGGCTGGGGGGGGGACTTTCCTGCAGGGAAGAGGGCGGTGGGGCTGGCTTGCCCTCACCAAGAGCTGCCCACCCCCTTCAGGAGTGCCCCTTCCCCCTCTGAAACCATTTCCGGCCGGGCTCCTGCCCTGCATCTGGAAAGGGTTACTGCTGGGGGCTGGCCTTGGCACGGAGGCGGCTGCTGCCTCCCCCTCCTGGCGCCCCTCGGTTCTGCGGGCAGAGGGGAGGGGGCTCTTCTGGAAGCCCTGCCCTGGTGGTTGTGTGTGTGTGTGTTGCTGAGGATAGTGCATGCGCTGCTCCTGGGCATTCCCCCTCTGTGGCTGGGCTGTGTGTGGCGGTCTGGATGTCGCCTGCAGTTCCGCTGAATGGAGGCTGGGTGTCCCTTCGGCTGGCTAAAGAAGGGCGGGGTCTCTCCTCCCTTTGGCCGTGGGGGGTCGGGGGCTCTGTGCAGAAGAGGCAGAGGCCATGGGAGTGGGGCCCTTTCAAAGCCCGGCATTCCTGGCTGCTCAGTGGCCGTGGCTGCTGCTTCAGGCCCAACGTTGCAGAGGCCGTGAGGAAGGCTGCAGGTTGGGGGGAGACTCAACCCCACGGGCCCATTTCCAGTCCATGGCCTGGTCTGGGCTTGAGCAAAGGGACCAGGGGTTGTATCGGCCGAGGGGTTGTTGTATTCCCCAGCGTTTTGGGGGCTGCTGAGTAGACCCTGGCAGTGCTGGGGCAGAGGGGCGGAGGCGCCAATCGGCCCTGGTGGGTTGCAAGTGAGTTGAGGCTGGCATTCGAAGCCCCTTCCCGCCCTCCCTACGTCTGGTCAGCTCCGAGGGTTCCTTGTCATGCCCCAGGAGAAGCTGGCGGCCGGTTGCGCGGATGGGCCTCCCTGGGCACTCTCTGCCTTTGGGCCCCACTCTTTCACCTGGGACTTGGCCCCGGAGGATTCGGCGGCCCCAACCTTGGAAGAAGAAGCCCCCAGCAGCGAAGGGGTGGATGTAGCGGCCGTTCTCTGCCCCCTCAAATGCCCTCAGAAGGCCTGATTCGGCCCCACTGGGCAACCCCCAACTTCCTCGTGCCGTAGGTAGCTGGCCTCTCCCAATCTCCGGAGTTTTGCCTTTGGGGAAAAAGCATCCCGGCTGAGAAGGGATGGTGCAATTGTGCAGTGGGGCTGGGCAGCCTCTGCCTCCCACTCTCTTCTTGGGGCAAGGCGGGCAGGTGTGATGAAATGGCTGCCTTCGCATGGAGGTGAGGGGTTGGGCTAGCAGGCTCTTTGCCATATCCGCCCCTCCCTTGCTCCCCCCATGAGCTGAAATTGCGGCTGTTTGCATGACCAGCTGCAGGATGGGTTTGATTTACGTCAAGGCGATTGAGAATCACGATTTAAATCACTAGTGAAAAGGATCGATTTAAATCAACTTGGTTTAAATCGGGGGTCTCCAACCTTTGCAACTTTAAGTCTGAAGGACTTCAGCTCCCAGACTTCTCCAGCCAGCAAAGCTGTCAGTGTCAGGGCCTGGGCCAGGGGTCTCCAACCTTTGCAACTTTAAGTCTGAAGGACTTCAGCTCCCAGACTTCTCCAGCCAGCAAAGCTGTCAGTGTCAGGGCCTGGGCCAGGATTCTGGGAGCTGAAGGTGTTCAGACTTAAAGTTGCAAAGGTTGGAGACCCCAGATATAGTCTACGTAGATTTGCAAAACAAAGGGATGAAGGAGGATTCCTGAACTTGGTTTCATAGTTTCTCTCAGGGTTCCTGTGAAATTGGGAGAATGCATCAATGCAGGGCATGTGATCTCAGCTGGCACCGCTTGGATTCATGGATGGAGTTTACCAAAAATGTAAATATTCCAGAATAGGCGGCCTCCTCCTGCTACATTACTATGCTCCACTAAATTATTAATGTGCCTGATATAGAAAACTGTCTTTAGATAGATTTTTTTACTCCAAAAAGCATAAATTAGATAAAAATAAGAAAATGCGATTTTTAAAATGATTTCTAAATCATCCATTTTTATCCATCCTGACTAGCTGGCTTTTTCAGCACCCTGCTCCTTTTCCTTGCTGGTGATAACTCGGACCATCAGTCCATCTCTGCCATGCGCCCCCACCCCCACCCCAGATCTCATTGCCTTTTTTAATGCCACGGGACAAAGACCCCCTGAGGCCCCCTCCCAGACGAAGGGGGGGATTTAAGGGTCCATGCAGTGCCCACTCCTCCCAAGGAGCTTTGAAACTTCTGCCAGCGGGGAACGTTTTGTAACCGCCTCACTCAAGGCTGCCCTGTGTGGGGGCATCCAGAGCAAGGGGGCCTGGGTCTTCAGGGATGGCCATGAACTGGGCTGGTCTTCAGGGAGATGGGCGCCTGTGCCCATTCTTGCACCCGGCCGTCTGGGAGAGGAGCCGGCTTGTCCTGCCCAGCGGAGTAGCATCTGGCCCTCCTTACAAGGCTGCAATCTCAACATCTGGATTGGGGGGGGCAGGGCTGCTTCTCTTGGCGATGCCCCTCTAGGGGATGCCCCACGGGGATGCCCCTCTAGTCACCTGATCCCCTGGGTTTCCCCAATGGCTCGGTTCTCAGTTCAGAAAGGATAAAAATAGCTTCCCCCACCCCACTTTCTCTGGGCTCTGCCAGCATCTCCAGGAATTGGGCAGGGGAGTGGCTGGCATGTGTGGAAACGGAGCAATAAAGAGAGCTGCCCCCTGCCTAACAGTCTCCGGGGCTCGGTGGGTGGGTGGGGGTCACCTTGTTTTCCACCAAGCGGAGCCCCCCAGAATAATAATTGTGAGTTTCATAAGACAATATTTCAAATAGAGGAACTAATGGAAGAACAGACGCGACATAATCTTAGCTAACTAGTAAATGGATTTTAGAATTTTAATGGGATTATTTTTAGCACAGGTTCTTAATTGAATTCATTTTAAGCATTATTATTGTTATTTATTGTTATTGATTGGGGATTTTTAATCCCCTGTGCACCGCCCTGAGTCCATCTCGATGGAGAAAGGAGCGGTATATAAATCGAATATAAATAAATCAGTTCTAGGCTGCATAAACATAGGGATAGAATCTAGATCACGTGAAGTGTTAATACCACTGTATAGTGCCTTGGTAAGGCCACACTTGGAATACTGCATACAGTTTTGGTCGCCACGATGTAGAAAAGACGTGGAGACTCTGGAAAGAGTGCAGAGAAGAGCAACCAAGAGGATTAGGGGACTGGAGACTAAGACATATGAAGAACGGCTGCAGGAACTGGGTATGTCTAGTTTGATGAAGAGAAGGACCAGGGGAGACATGATAGCAGTGTTCCGATATCTCAGAGGGTGCCCCAAAGAAGAGGGAGTCAAACTATTCTCCAAGGCACCTGGGGGCAGGACAAGAAGCAATGGGTGGAAACTAATCAAGGAGAGAAGCAACTTAGAACTAAGGAGAAATTTCCTGACAGTGAGAACAATTAACCTCTGGAACAGCTTCCCTCCAGAAGTTGTGAATGCCCCAACACTGCAAGTCTTTAAGAGGATGGTGGATAGCCATTTGTCTGAAATGGTATAAGGTTCCTGCCCACGCAGGGGGTTGGACTAGAAGACCTACAAGGTCCCTTCCAACTCTGCTATTGTATTGTATTAAATAAATAAACTCCAAAGCAAACTTGGTCATTCCTAGCTAGAGATCATCAGGAAGCTGATTTTAAGAGGGGCCTTTTTTTTTAAGGGTGTATCGTTTTCTTGCTCACTGGAGTTTCTGGGAACTGAAATTGGACCGGGGTGGCTGGCTGTATTTCTTACTTAGCAGTGGGGCTGCAACTCTTGACCTGCAGACTGGAGGGACTGTTTCCCTTGGATGGGAACTTTGGCTCCCTCCCTTCGGTCTCAGTGTTGACATTCCACCCCCCACCCCCCCACCCCAGATATGACTGCACCAGTTCAGGCACTGCAATGGCTTGCAGCTATGCATACAGTCCTCTGGGAAAGCTCCTGCAGGTCCTCCTTTTACGTCCCGGGCAGAGAAGCTGTTAAAAATGGTGGGAATGCTTTGCAATCCCTTCTTAGCAGCCACAGTTTCACAAGTCACAAATGCACAGAGTGTGAACTGCAGGTGTGAAGAGTGGCACGTTTGGTGTTCAGTTGCTTGCTTTGTGGGTACAACATGGTTTAGGGAAGGGAACGTTTGTGGTTTAGCATGACAGGCTCTGTTTAGTGGCTCTGCCGGTCCTGTCCTTGAATGAACCTGGCCAGTCCTGCTCCTCAAAGCATCCCGAGAGGCTCGCCAAGCAGGCTGCCCTGGGATGGGACGTGTGTGTGTGTGTGTGTGTGTGTGTGTGTGTGTGTGTGTGTGTGTGTTGGCTCCTTTGGACTTCTGCTCCAGGGGGCTCTTGCAGGGCGTCCAGAGTGGAAGACTTTCAAGGCAGCGGAGGTGCAGACTCTGCTGGCTTCCTTCAGCCAGAATTCGTCAAGACAGCCCAGCAATGTTTTCCTTCCCCTTTCTGGGTTTATTATTTTAACGCTGGCCTGTGTAAAGGTGTTCATGAACAATATCCATGAACAATATCCAATATCCATTGGATCGGGGCGCCCTTTGCACAGTCACTCATGCCCTTGTGACATCCCGACTGGACTACTGCAATGCTCTCTACATGGGGCTCCCCTTGAGGTGCACCCGAAGGCTTCAGCTTGTCCAGAATGCAGCCGCGCGGGCAGTTATGGGAACCTCTAGGTTTTCCCATGTAACACCGCTCCTGCGCGAGCTGCATTGGCTGCCTGTCGTCTTTCGGGTGCGCTTCAAGGTGTTGGTCATCATCTTCAAAGCGCTCCATGGCACGGGACCTAGCTATTTGCGGGATCGCATCCTGCCCCATGAATCCCTTCGGCCGATTCGCTCCCATAGAGAGGGACTTCTCCGGGTGCCGTCCACTAGGCTGTGCCAGCGGGCGACGCCCAGGGGAAAGGCCTTCTCTGTGGCGGGCCCGACCCTCTGGAACGACCTTCCCCCCCGATATTAGAACAACTACGGACCTCCGCTCCTTCCGTCAAAAATTAAAAACTCATTTCTTCTGCCTGGCCAGCCTAGGATAATCAACTGTTTTTAGGGTTTTTAATGATTAATTTTTAGCTTTATATGGGATTTTAGCGCAGGGTTAGTTTAATTTTATTTTATATTGTACTATGTTTGTATTTTTATATGTATTTTAAATTCCCTGTGTCTTCGAGTTCCTTCGGGGAGAGAGAGCGGGTTATAAATTAAATTTTTTTTATTTTTTATTATTTTTTTTTAATTATTATTATTATTATTATTATTATTATTATTATTATTATTATTATTATTATTATTATTATTATTATTATTATTATTATTATTATTATTATTATTATTATATAAAATCAGTGCTACTTGTCCAACGTTCACACTGTGTGGTTCTTCCCTAGCTAGCTGGCTGGATGCGGAATTCTGGGAGTTGAAGGCTACACACATGTCTTAAAAGTCCACGGTTGAGAATCACTGTAGTAGAGGCTCAGTTAGTGGGCGTCCAGCATCTTTAACAGATTAACTGAGTTGGAAGGGTCCTTGTAGGTCATCTAGAGCACCCCCCAAGCAGGAGACCCTCCACCGTTTCTGACAGAGGGCGGTCCAGTCTCTTCTTGAAAGGCTCCAGGGATGAAGCTCCCACAACTTCCATTCCATGGATGGATTGTTCTCCCTGCCAGGAAATGTCTCCTTATTTCCAGGTTGAATCTCTCCTGGGTCAGTTTCCATCCATTGTTCCTTTTTTTTTTATATTGAAAAAGTTTTATTGAGTTTTTGAGAACTTTCACGTCGAGATCGTTGTCCCCCTCCGGGGCTTCTTGACAAAACATAGATAATACATATTTCAATAGTACTACAAGGTGAAGAGAAGTGCATACATCATTGTAAATTCTAAATTCTATGCTAGCAATCGTGTACAAACATCCAAACAAAAGTTATACTCCATCCATTGTTCCTTAACTGGCCTTTGGGTGCTTTGGAGAAGAAGTTGACCCCTTCCTCTCTGGGCCAGCTCCTCCTTGTCTACCCCCAGCCCCTTTGGGGTGGGATGAATCTGGGGGAGGCCCCCTCCCTCCCTTGAAGTGCACAGACTCCCCCCAGCCCCTTGGGGTCCGAACGAAAGCCCAGCATTGGCCCCTTCTGAGCCCTGCAGGCATCTGGGGGCTGACCAGATGTTTGCAGCTGGCTCTGGAGCGTTGCCTGCCAGGCCTGCCCAGGATGGTGGAGTCCAGGCAGCACAATTAAGCCGAGGAGAGGCTTCATTGAGGAGCAGCGGCCAAAAAAGCCAACCCAGTTCTAGGCTGCATAAACAGAGGGAGAGAATCTAGATCACGTGGAGTGTTAATGCCACTGTATGGTGCCTTGGTAAGGCCACACTTGGAATACTGCATACAGTTTTGGTCGCATATAAAGAACGGTTGCAGGAACTGGGGATGTCTAGTTTGATGAAGAGAAGGACCAGGGGAGACATGATAGCAGTGTTCCGATATCTCAGAGGGTGCCACAAAGAAGAGGGAATCAAACTATTCTCCAAGGCACCTGGGGGCAGGACAAGAAGCAATGGGTGGAAACTAATCAAGGAGAGAAGCAACTTAGAACTAAGGAGAAATTTCCTGACAGTTAGAACAATTAACCTCTGGAACAGCTTGCCTCCAGAAGTCGTGAATGCCCCAACCCTGGAAGTCTTTAAGAAGATGTTGGATAGCCATTTGTCTGAAATGGTAGAAGGTTCCTGCCCATGCAGGGGGTTGGACTAGAAGACCTCCAAGGTCCTTTCCAACTCTGCTATTGTATTGTATTGTATAATTGTGGAGCATAATAAAAAGGCTGATCTGGGGGGGATCCAAATAGGGCGGCCCACAGATGCAGCCCAGCCCCAGGAGTCGGGCGCCCCTGAATTCAGCCGCTATGGAGGAGGAGCCTGGAAGAGCTGGGCGGTCCTGGTCAGCAGGGAGACCTTCCTTGAAAAGGTGGAGGGTTTCTCCTGTCGGATGGGGAGCATTAGAAGGACAAACAAAGAGGCTGGTTATGACCTGGGCATCCTTTGGCCAAGTCAACAAGCGAGAGGCGCCAGAGGCCAGGGCCAACCTGGGAGCCTGAGGGGGGAAAAGGGAATGGGGGGTGCGCCACCCACCAGGACTTGGGTCTGGGGTCTGTTTTGGCTAGAGACGTCCCTGAGAATCTCTTCCTGCAGGGCAGGGGGAAGGAGGGGGCTGCCCCCCCGGGCGCTTGGGGCCGGCCATTTCCTTGGCATTTTTAGAACTTCAGGATCCAGTGACATTTTTTCATGAGTTTGGCAGCAAAGGTTTTGCTTTCTGAGGGAATCGGAAAAGATCAGAGAACCCTGGAAAAACATCTAGTTGCATTAAGTATTTATGGGAGCTTGCATATCCTGTGGTTCTCGTTTGGGGATCCCTCGCGGCGGCTCATGAAATGGATTTGAAAGCAAAAAGACACGCAAGGCTTGCAGGAAACACACCGGAAAAGCAACACACACAATGGAGGGTGCGGGTTGAACAGCAGGGGAGAAATGGCCACAAGCCAGGGCACAAGCCCCCCCACCCCCAAAGACCCCTCTCCTTGGGCCAGCTAGCATCAAAGGAAGATTTCCCCAGTGTTTTCCCGGGCAAAGGAATCCCGATTGTGTGCCAAGAAACGAGTGTGTGTGGTAGTTGTGCTGCTTTCCCCTCTTGTGCTTGAGTCTGGTTCTGCCCTTCAAGGGGAGTGGGGCGGGGGTGGGGGGTGGGGAGGGCGTAGAGGCCCCTCCTCGGCTGCGGAGGTTTCGGGAACAATTTCCTCCATGTTCCCAAAGCTCCTTTCGGAGTAGAAAAACGGGGAAACTGGACTTTACCCTTCTTGTTAAGAAGGTGGCATCTTGGGTGGTTCTTCTATGCATTTCTTATAACCCCAAGTCAGGAATTGGCAATCCGGAGGTTTCTTTTCCTGAGGCTGGAAAGGGTCCAGAGCTGCTGGAGGGGGCGCTGGGGGGGGGCGGAGGTCAACTGCCTACTTCCTGCTGGTTGTTCCAAAAGCCCCTCCCTCCAATGAATCCATGCTGCAGGGGAATGGCTTCTTTCTCTCCCCCCCCCCCACCCATCCCAGCCACTGCCTGCCTCTCAAAGCCCCCTTGAGGGTGGCCTGGCCTGCCTAATGTGGAGTCCTGGGTTCGGGTTCTGCTGCAGCAGGGATGGCTTGGCCTGGCCTTCTTCATAGCGACTGGCCTTTCCCTGCCAGTCACCCATCAGTTGGGGCAACTTCCACTTCTTGGCTTTGCTCGGTGTGCCTCCCCCCCCAGGGGAGGGGCTGTGGGCCGGGGCAGTTTTGGGCACCAGCTCTTGGCCTTTGGGCTGCGGAGGCCACCTGTGCCAGGTGAGGCTCCGTTGTCTGCCCAGAGGAGCGCCAGAGGGTGAGACCGTGGCAGGGGCCTCCCTTGAAGGACGAGTGGAAATGCCAGCCCATGCTGAATGCCTGGGGGTGGGGCTAGAGAGCCCCCCTTTGCCAGGGCTGCGGACCAGTGGTGGGTTTCAAATTTTTTAGAACCTACTCTGTAGGTGTGGCCTATTTTGTGGGCGTGGCTTGGCAGTCATGTGACAGGGTGGGAGTGGCCACCTTTTAAAATGTGGTGAAACTCATTTAACAACGCTCTTGCTTAGCAACCAAAATTTTGGACTCAATTGTGATGATAACTTCTTTCTTTCTTTCTTTCTTTCTTTCTTTCTTTCTTTCTTTCTTTCTTTCTTTCTTTCTTTCTTTCTTTCTTTCTTTCTTTCTTTCTTTCTTTCTTTCTTTCTTTCTTTCTTTCTTTCTTTCTTTCTTTCTTTCTTTCTTTCTTTCTTTCCTTCCTTCCTTCCTTCCTTTCCTTCCTTCCTTTCCTTCCCTTCCCGTTGGGCCCCTGGCAGTGGCGGGCCAGATTTACTTCCAGGTACGCCGGTGGAACCCCCTCTCACCGGTTCTCTAAATTTCACCAACTGGCTCTCGCGAGTAGGTGCGAACCTGCAGAAACCCACCACTGCTGCGGACCCTCTTCAGCCGAGATTGGCCAAAGCAGTTTGTGGTTGTTGACTTCTGGAGCTGCCTTTTGGGCCCTCCGTCTGGTGTGCAGACTCAAAATTTCCAGACAGTCCAGGCCAAGGCAAGAGCTGACCCTGCTTGGGTTCCAGCCCTGGCTGAGACCACGGAGACCTGGAAGACCTCCAGAACCTGTGGCCAGAACATGGGAGGCTGGTCTTCCCTGCTCTCCATCCTGCCCGGAGCCCGCTTTGCACCTGCGATGCTGGGCTCATAGGATGCCCACGCTGGGGGCCTTGATCCTTAGGGGCGCTTGGCTTTTCAACCGACTCTGAGACCCTCCTTGTCCATCCAGCCTTCCTCTCTGGAGAAGCCGCCCCTCGATTGGCATGAAAGTGGCCTTGAAATGCCCCCCTCCCCCCCCACGCCCTCCATTGGGCTGTCCGGACAATTCGCTTTCCCTCCATAAACGACTCGTCGGAATAACATGTTCAGAATATTCGGTTTTTTGCCCAGGATCCCTTGGAAGTGTCTCATCTGCTCATCTTCCTCTGGAGTGCCCGGCTTGGTGGAGGGCAGTTGCTGGCCGGAGCTCACTCCCTCTCCAGCGCTTCTGTTGCTGGGAATAAACTCCTTATGGAAGGGGCTTTTCCCGCAGCCTTTACAAGCATCGGTGGCATTGATGGCATTTCATTGATCTCGATCTCTCTCTTTCTGTGCATCTGTCTAATAATACAATACAATACAATAGCAGAGTTGGAAGGGACCTTGTAGGTCTTCTAGTCCATCCCCCTGCGTGGGCAGGAACCTTATACCATTTCAGACAAATGGCTATCTAACATCTTCTTAAAGACTTCCAGGGTTGGGGCATTCACAACTTCTGGAGGCAACTTCTGTTCCAGAGGTTAGTTGTTCTAACTGTCAGGAAATTTCTCCTTAGTTCTAAGTTGCTTCTCTCCTTGATTAGTTTCCACCCATTGCTCCTTGTCCTGCCCCCAGGTGCCTTGGAGAATAGTTTGGCTCCCTCTTCTTTGGGGCACCCTCTGAGATATCGGAACACTGCTATCATGTCTCCCCTGGTCCTTCTCTTCATCAAACTAGACATACCCAGCTCCTGCAACCGTTCTTCATATGTTTTAGTCTCCAGTTCCCTAATCCTCTTGGTTGCTCTTCTCTGCACTCTTTCCAGAGTCTCCACGTCTTTTCTACATCGTGGCGACCAAAACTGTATGCAGTATTCCAAGTGTGGCCTTACCAAGGCACTATACAGTGGCATTAACACTTCACGTGATCTAGATTCTCTCCTTCTGTTTATGCAGCCTAGAACTGGGTTGGCTTTTTTGGCAGCTGCTGCCCACGGCTGGCTCCTATTTAAATGGTTGTCCACTAGGACTCCAAGATCCCTCTCACAGTTGCTACTAATGTTTCTTAAGCATTTCTCAAAGCCATTTTGGAAACCTGTGAAAGGTTTCATTTTAGAGGAGCGGGAGATTTGGACTTTTGAAGAGTGTTTGCAGGCCCCGTTACCACGACAGGCAGGTGGGGAAGGTGAGGCCAGTCAAAAGTCACCCATTCCTAAGATCACATGGTTCCTGCTGGCACTCCTGGCACAAAAATGCCCAAATGCATCTCTTGGGACAAGCTCGGCTCTCTTGCCCCGAGTGGGAGATTCTTCCCTCTGGAGCCCTCCCCCTCCCTCCCTCCCTCCCTCCCTCCCTCCCTCCTGCGGAGAGCATTTGTGCTGCACTTTCTGAGCTCCTGGGAGATTTACGCCAGTGAGTTGCTCCGGTCAGAAGGGCTGCACCCCAGACCTTGGCATGAACGGGGGCAACCAGGAATGCCTGTGGGGCAGTTGCAGGGGGTGGTTGGGGAGGAAGCGGCAGGTGAGGGCAGCGGCGGGAGACATGGGTTGGTGCATGTTGTTGTGTTTCCGGCTTCCTCTGAATGTCATTTTTTGGGAACGGGACGTGCCAAAGGGAGGGGCCGGTGCCTCGGATGCTCGCAGGCAGGAATATTTACGGGTGAGAGGACACCGAGTGGTTGAACTTTCAGGTTGCTCT